>OX638206.1:3000000-3505971 GCA_951805265.1 Schizotus pectinicornis
TCCCCGTTGGGGAAGTTCAGTGACAAGCGTCGGGACGCTCTGGCGCCGAGTTTACGTTGGCATGCACTCATTTTTAGAAGTTGCAGACGTTCCATGCAGACCGTGTTAGTACGTGCTAAGAATCGGCGGTCTGTGTTCAACCGTTAGTCTGTTGTCGGCGTGGACGTGATTTGAGTGTCTTTTAGCACCCCATTCGGTTGAAATAGTTTGGATAGAAGGGTGCCAGAGCCGCCGGCAATATGGAGGGTAACCTTTTTGTTATGTTTGCTGTGCATGATGGGTCTGTTTGTTTTATAGCCGACTGATTGTAATGCGTCTTTAGGCAAATTGAACTTTTTTCTTTGCTCGAGAGGTTTTAGTAGGTGAGAGTGGCGGTTATTTGCACACACCTTTTCCAGTGGTTTCTTTGCCAGACGAAAATAGACATTTGGTCGTGGTAATGAAGCGAACAGTTGCAGGCATACGCGAGCATCCACATACATAAATATCTTTTGTTGAATTTCATTCACATAACTATTTTAGTGTCAGACGCCAAAATTTGAACCCATCGCTTGGTCGGTGGTTGTTTTTATTTTTGACCTTTTGGGCAATCTCAAATTTATTTTTCTATTCATCAGAAGACAAAAAATGTTAAAAAAAATTCCCATAAACTTTCATTAAAATTAAATAAATTGACATTTTAACTTTTTCTTGTTTCTTTCTCTTCCTTATTTTCTTCGTCTTCTCTTAAAAAAATTCCCATGAACTTTCATTAAAATTAAATAAGTTGACATTTTTCCTTTTTCTTGTTTCTTTCCCTTCCTTATTTCCTTCGTCTTCTTTTAGCTTTGAAAATCTATCACCATCCTCCTCTCCCACTTCAAAATACAGAAAGTTAATGTTGAAATTATGACTAGTTATGACCTTTGTCCAAGTCCAAGACGATAAGTTACGGTTCATTATTTCAATATGTCGGACACTTTGCTGTTGATGGCCCACCTGGGGTGTCGTGGACTGTATTTCGTGTCTTCCAGGTGCGAATAATGGAACAGAAGCTCGCATGGTCGCAGCAGAGTGACCCGAACAACGTCCAGATCCACCGACTGGAGGGTGAGGTGGAGGAGCAGCGTCAGTTGCGCCTCCACGACGCCCGTCAAGTGGAAGCGAAAGCGGCGCGTATCAAGGAATGGGTGACTAACAAACTCCGCGAGCTCGAACAACAAAATCAGACTCTCCGCGAGCAGAACATCAAGTGCAACCAGCAATTGGAGCTTCTCCGTAACCATTTGGCGTTGGCCGATCGTCGAAGGTCGGAGAGTTGTTCGCCGGAACCCAGACGGTTGCCGTCGTCGACGGCCGGCAGCACCAGGACCAACAGACACCGTCGACACCAATCCGTTTGTCTTTCGAGCAATTTCGAACCGGCCGTACCCAGCACTCTGGTCACCAGCGTCAATTTCGGAACGACGAGCAACTCCAGCATGGACCCGCTAACCGACGAGTTGAGGGCGGCCGTCGACAATCTGAGCGTCGGCAGGGTGCCGAGCAGCAGCGCTTCGGACCCCGACCTCGCCCACGACTACGCCGAAATCTACACCCCCAGCAGGGAGAAGGTGCCCTGGCCGCGCGCGCCCACCCCGCCCATCCACAGGTTTCCCAGCTGGGAGGACCGAATATACCAGGTACAGCCTCACTTAGAAAAACTTCGTTTTAACTTTAGTAGTTTTAGTGACATCCTCACTTCGTTTTAACTTTAAAGATGTACTCTACTTTAGTAGAATTTTACAAGTGACATTTCGGAAGGAGCTCGACTCGAGGTGTTTGACTTTTGTTGGCGGTTTCAGGTGGCCGCGGACGGCCTGACGTTGACGGGAACGACCCCCAGCGACATCGGTCCGGAGCAGGCGGGCTACCAGGACATTCCGGTTCCGGTGTACGCCACGGTGAAGGGCCGGGCCAGCCAGATTCGATCGATGCCTTTCACCGGGGACTCCTCGGACGATTCCAGCGACGGTGAAGGCAACAACACGACGGCTGTCGACGGCACCAACACGCACAGTCGTAGTTCGGGTGATACTTCCGGTTCTAGTCCGGGCAAACGGACGGCTTCCAGTAGTAGTGGCTCTCCGAGCAAAAGCAAAACTAGAGGTAGGAATTTTGCGGTTGACTTCGCGTGTTCCGTAGAGATGCCATCAAATCATTAATATTTACACGAAGGTGTTTCAGATACTTCCTTCGAGTCTGGCATGTCTGACGATTACGCAGTGCCACCGGACGCCCTCAGTTGTGATACTACTAGTCTAGAGTCGTCGATGTTGCTCAGAGCCTCCTATTTAGATAGCCCCAAGAGGATCGAGAGTCTCGAGAAGAGCGGCTCGTTAGCGAAATTAGGTAACAATTAATTTAAGTCGCAAATTTAAAAATTTCAGAAGAAAAAAATTATCTTTAACCTCCAACCTTAAAATTTTTTTTAAACTATTTTCTGAAATTTTATTAACATATTGAAAAAAAATTTGGGTGACCTTATTGTGCTTTCTGCAGGTGGTAAGTTGAAGACGTGGAGGAAGAAGTGGTTTGTTCTCAAGAACGGCGTGCTCACCTACTACAAGAGTCAGAGTGACACGAGCCGAAAGCCTCAGGGACAGATAATTTTAGACGAAATTTGCAAAATTACCAGAGCCGAAGGCTCCAACACTTTCGAGATCGACACCGGAAAGAAAACTTATTATCTAACGGCGGACTCGATAACGGCAATGGAGGATTGGGTGAGGATCCTCCAGAACGTGCAACGTAGAAACGCCACGAAACTGTTGTTGAGCAAAGAAGAGAACAAACCATCAGTCCAAGGATGGTTGACGAAAGTGAAGAACGGACATGCCAAAAAATGTTGGTGCGTCCTCATCGGCAAAATGTTTCTCTACTTCAAATCACCAACGGATTCCGTAAGTTGCGTTTTGAGCATTAACAAAGTTAATAACGGAAATAACGGCACAGACACCCGCTGGCCAAATCAACATGAGAGACGCGCGAGTCGAGGAGGTTGAGCATTTTTCGGATTCAGATTCCGAAGAGAGGGACACTGAACATCCGGACTTGACAATCGGGATTTTCCCAACTAACCAGGGTCCCACGTACCTTCTTTGCTCCGGAAAACAGGTATAATCGTTACGAATAGTCTTAAGTTTTTTATTTTTTTCTCTTCTGCTTTTAATTTTTTTTTATTTTTTTTATTATTTATTTACTTTTTAGGAGAAGGACTCTTGGTTGTACCACTTGACTGTGGCTAGTGGCGGCGGTCCGAGCACTGGGACGCAGTACGAGCAACTCATCCACAAACTCATGGAGGTCGACGGCGATTCCAATTGCGTTTTGTGGCGACACCCTGTATTGTTGCATGTGCCTTGTACGAAAGACGGCGCGATACCTTCGTACTTCCCTCTAACCACTCTCCCGACGGAAACTCTACAAGTAATTTTTGTCGAAAAATGCGACCATTTTTAATTTCGGACCGTTTCAGGCTGAAGCAATAAAGTTGTTCAAGTGTCTCCAATTATTTATGTCGGCCGCTGTGGACCAGGCCGGCATCGACTACCACGTAGTTTTAGCACAGAATGCCTTGCAACAATGTTTGGACATGCCCGAATTACAAGCCGAACTTATCTGTGCCCTTGTCAAACAAACCAGCAAGAGCTCGCCCCTGCCTAAACTAGGAGTGCAGGTATCTACACAAAAGTTGCTTAAGAAGAGCGTAAGTGTGCTTTTTTTATTTGGTTTTTATGGTTAAGTTTGGGGGCTTTTCGAGCTTGGAGGGGCTAAACTCGAGGAGCCTCGGTGTTTGTTGAGTTTTTAGAACAAGCCGCCAGCTTTCGGCACTAAACCCATTTTGTTCTGACAGCACCGAGGGGTAAACCGCTGGCCTCAAACTGTACACCATAATTCCTTTTAATAAAAACAATCCCCACAATTCATCAATAATTCCCTTATTTTGTAATAAATCTCCAGAACTCTTGAAAACCCTCGGAATTCCTCCACATCTTCCATAACTCCTCCAGAATTCTTGATAATTCCTTATTAATTCCCATAATTCATGTAGAATTCCAGGGAATTATTAGGAATTTGTCACGTTTTGTCAGTAATGAAAATTAATTGCGTTCTACGGTTAACTAAAGTAATTTATTTATACCCAAGAGCAAATTAAGAACAATATTCGGAGAACAAAAATTAAAAAACAAAAATTTGAGTATTGAAGCAAAAATTAAATACAATTTATCTCAATTTTCATTCATTTTCATGTGTTCATACGTTTTGGAAATTTTCTCGAACGTATCATCATCCAACTCAAATGGTTCGACGTCCGTTGCAAATTTAATTGGGCCATAGAATATATACTGACGTTCAACAATCGCAATGTCCCGTTTAATTTTCGGTCACGCAAACCTTCTATTCTGCTTCTTATCCTTCTGTAAGAACTTAATTTTGAAAATTTCACCTGACGCCTCCCCGTCAATAATTTCCACAATTTTGCCAAGATACCACCGTTCTTAGTAGTAAACTGCATAAAATCTCTCACAGTCAATAACTACTCTTTTGGTCTCAATTTCGGTACTTTGCGTTTCAACTTTCTTTTTTAAAGATGCCCCACTGAGTACATGATTTACCCCATCCTCAACATTGTCCGACGAGTAACCAGGTAGTTCGTTATCTACATAATCAGAAAATGTCTCAATGTCCGTACTATCAGCATATGTAACATGGGTATCAATCAGCTTCTGATGATTCAGAATCATCTGACATTTTATTTTTTAATGATTTTTTTATATTTAGCGCTCCGACTTGATTTGTAATTTTTGGTGCATTTTACCTTGCCCTTGTACTTATGACTTCGACCATGACTTACACTGTAACTTCTTCTGCGATGCTTTGGTGTTATTAATGAATCTTCGTAGTCGATCTGTGCTGACCCTGCCTTTTGTTTCTCCCAAGAGCCAGCATAACGAAGATTTTTTAATAACAACCGACTTTCTATCTCTGCGCATGCCTCTGCGCATGAGCAGAGGCCAATAGTTTTGCAGCAAGAAAAAATAAATTCCATGTAAATCCCGCAACATCTCTAATAAATCTCCGTAATTTCAAATAAATCCCCATAATTCCGGATAATTCCCATTAACTCCCAATAAATCCTACTAAGTAAAAATAAATCCCCGAAATTCCTGCATTTCCTGGATGGTGTACACCATAATTCCTCAGCGGTTTACCCCTCGGACAGCACTGTTAACGCAATGCGTGCATCAGTACCATTGGTGGTCTAGCGAGTTCAACGCTTTGAATTTTGCTTAAGTTTTAAATTTAAACCAATCAATTAAGAACACCAAAGTCATTAAGGGTGCAAGAAGGTCATGTCAAAATTTTTTTTACTAAATTCTATTGATCTATACAAACTTTTCATTGCTTCTAAATTACTGTCGATCTTATTACTGTAGATTTTGTTGTTGAATTGGCAAGTGGTGCTAAAGCTAAAGTTTGAGAAACTTCAAGGTTCATGGTGGTAGAGCCTGGAAATCGTGTAGTATCATTTGCCGCATGCATGAAACAGCAACTTTCTCCATAGTTTTTGAGCCCGTGCCTTTGGACAAGAATGTTGGTGTTTCACTGTTTCTTTCACTTCCTGAATGTTAGAACTAGAATAGTTGGAAAGTGCCTGCGTCTGCATCTGTTTCGTCTCCCAGACCAGCCAGCCCACTTCTACACGACTCAGTTCCATCCACACAGTTCTTTCTGCATAAAAATACCGTCATTTCAATTCAATTATTTTTCTCTATACCTATTGTTTCGTCTTTCCATTGTTTTACTCATCAGCTATTCGACTAACTTAGCTTGCGTTATTCTTTGTCCGAAAGAGAATTGCGACGGAGTCGATTGTGTTGCGTGATTAATCCAGAACAGCTACACTATACTCATCACCATTCAACAGCACCACCTCTAGCTTTGGTTGCTTGTTTCCGTCCCTCTTGTGATAGATCTAGTTGGTTTCTTGGTCGTCAGCAGAGAACTGGTGTGTGTAAAGAAACACCAAAATTCTTTTCAGCAACTGCTACTTTGCGCCACTCAAAGTTTATTCACCTGCGAAACGACACCCAGTATAAACAGTACATCTGACCAACAAATTGCATCTTCCAATATACAGGCGGTCCAGGAGGAAAAGTACAAAGAACACAAGGAATGTTACAAAGAGCACAAAGATCACAAAGGTCCTCCGACCTTCACGTTGCTGCAAGGTTGGCAACTTTTAGCACTGGCTGTGAGTTTATTCGTGCCGAAATCGTCGAGACTACTTTGGTTTCTGAAGCTGCATCTCCAGAGGAACGCCGACACCAGAACGGAATGCGGCAAATACGCGTCGTATTGCGAACGCGCCCTCGAAAGGACAATTCTGACAGGTCCGTTGTCTTTTCCTTTTGTTGCCGGTGGCGCTAATTGAATTTGTAGGTGGTCGCGAATTGAAGCCGTCACGGATGGAAGTTTTGAGTATTTTACTGAAGAACCCCCAACATCACTCGTTGCCTCACTCGATGCCCGTCCATCTCCTAAACGGAACGTATCACATCAGCAGTTTCGACGGTTCCACCACAATTAAAGAATTCCAGGACTGTTTGGCCCACGAAATTTGTTGCCGCACCAACAACGGCTTCGCCATGTTCAGCGACGATCCCATCGAGAAGGATCTGGAACACACCTTGGACCCCGGCGCGAAACTCTGCGATTTGATCTCGAAATGGGAGATAGCTTTGCGAGAGAAAGGTTTGGGGAAATTCGAAAACAGCAAAGTCATCAGGTTAACGTACAAAAACCGGTTGTGGTGGAAGAACAGTACTCGGCTCGAAACCGACAAAGAACGATTGTTGTTGTGTTATCAAGTTAATAAACAAATTGTTTCCGGGCGATTTCCTTTGAGTCGCGAACTGGCCCTAGAACTGGCTTCGCTGATGGCACAACTCGACACTGGTGACTGTTCGTTAGGTTCGAATAAAACAAGCGTTAACAACACTTTGAGTAACCAGGGAACCTCGAATCGGCACCAAAGTCCCAAAGCTAACGGAACCGTCAGTCCCACAAATGCCATCCAAAACTCCAACACTCTAAGCGCCTTGAATAACGTTCACGGCATTTTGACGGCACATTCCAACCAAGCCTTGAGCGCCATCGACAAATTCTACCCCTACCGCTACCGAGACCAGTTAACCCCCGAAGGACTGACCGAATTGCAAGCTAAACTCTTGGAGAAGTGGCGGGGGTTGAAGGGACGGACGCAATTGGACTGCGTCAGGATCTATCTAACTTGCACCAGAAAGTGGCCGTTTTTCGGAGCCACCCTCTTTCAGGTAAAGGATTTTAGTCAAATTTTTGTAGGTGAGGAAAATAAAATTTCAGGCGAAACTACGCCAGCACGACTCCCCCATGATTTGGCTGGCCGTCAACGAAGACTCGATCACCATTTTGGACTTGGCGACGATGCAGCAGCGCGTGCGCTATCCCTACACCACAGTTCTGACGTTCGGCGGTTGCCAGGAGGACTTTATGTTGGTGGTGACGCAGAACGACCAGCAACCGTCGCAGAAACTCATATTTTCGATGAGCAAGCCGAAAATTCTCGAATTAACTTTGTTGATAGCTGATTACATGAACTTGTTGATGAACAATCCCGGCACTCCGTTGTTGGGTACTTTGAGTCGGGGCACTATGGTGTCTGTGAATCAATCTGTGGTGAACCAGTCGATTATTAGTCAAGCTATAGCGAATCAGAGTCAACCGGACATCCTGAAGTCGACGCCGGACCACGGGGTGCAGAGGACCGACTCGAAAAGGCGGACGCACGTCGATTCGGGACTCGCGTGATGTCGACGCAACCAACGCGAAAGTCGCAACGGTTTTGTTTTTTAATTGTGATTTTTTTCGTAGCTTTTTATGTGCCAGGTCAAACGTTTATGTAAATAACTCGAAGGAGGCAATGTGTCTGTGTATATAGGAAAACTCTTGTATTTATTTACTGTATTGACGACGTTGGCGAGATTTTATTTGTAACGCGCTTATGATAGTCGATATTTTGAAATTGTTTCGTTGGCAAGTTTGAGTTGACGATCTGCAAGAACTCATTTCAACAAAAGTCCATTAACCAAGC
Organism: Schizotus pectinicornis; assembly: GCA_951805265.1. Classification (NCBI taxonomy): domain Eukaryota; kingdom Metazoa; phylum Arthropoda; class Insecta; order Coleoptera; family Pyrochroidae; genus Schizotus; species Schizotus pectinicornis. The sequence goes on from OX638206.1 coordinate 3,008,156, forward strand.
AATTTTTATATAAACACTGATGGGCCTAATTCATGTTACATGTTACTCAGACTCGAAAGCTTGTCAATTTTTTTTTTAATAATAATGGTAATGTTTATATGAAAAATGTTTTGTAATACTCAACAGTGTTTTATCTACCCGACTAAATTGATATTGTGGTTTCCTAGTCTTTTACATAAAATGTATGCATGTTTGACAATAGTTACCATTATGAGATTTTTTAAAAACGGCACCAAAATTGTTGCTTGGCGAAATTTTGGTGCTTATTTTTCTGTATTGAATAATCAATCTAATAAGTGATAATTTTTCGCGTATACATTTGATATTAACGAATAGGTCTTATTAATTTATTATTTATATTAATAAAGATTTTAAATAAGAGGCAATTTTAATGCCCCTATTTTGAAAGAAGTTTCAACGATCCAATGAATTGATTTATTTGTTTTCTAAATAATATTTACAATAACCAAAGAAACTTAGGCCTTAATATAGAAGTAAAAAAGGAGAAAAGTAGTAACATTACATAACACCTAATATAAAATATATCTACATAATAGCAATAACAGTTTTCCCTCGTAAACATTTGTATAACTGACGTAAAACGAATTATAATGAAGAGCATTAACAAAAAAATGGACGCTGTTGGAAAAAAACTTTCTCTGTGGCTTTTGAAAAACAATATTTTACTTTTCTGCTTACTCACTGATATAAACTATCATCTGCAACACTTCCTGAACTAAATACACGTAAAAATCAGTCTATATTATTAAGGCAACTGCGTAACAACAATTCATAAATATTATTAATAAGCCTAATGTATATACAATTTCCTATGACGGTTTCAAGTACAAAATCTTTGGACGTACAAGTATATCATAAAAACCGAATTTGATCACAATTATAAAAAATCAGTAACTTTCATGGCAGTTAACTTAGACTTGATAACGAACTTGATTGAGTTGAGGTGGTGAGATATCAAAACAAAATCAACGGTTCTCATAAAATAAAATTTCTTCTATTGTACAATTTGTAAATTTTCCTCTTAACAGTAACGTTTCATAAAAAATTAAGTCTTTCTATATAATTCTATTGGAAGTCTAAAATTGCATTCGATTCCCTCACAAGAACCAGGTACGAAAACGTGTGCTATACCTCCTGTCCGAGATCTTGCACCCCACTTTCAGCAACAGGCACGAACTTATCGTCAATTTGCACCAAGAGAATCGTGCGATCCACATGTGACCTCCGCCCCAGTTCCTTATGGCAGGGCGTCCAACGATGCACGACCTAAACACCCGTTATTTCAATACCCGTCGAAAATCGGTATTACAGGAAACTACTCACCGGTCCTTCCATTCCGGCCTCCGGCACCCAATCTTTCCAAAACGACCTGCCACCTCTCACTCGCATAAACTCCGTCGGCCAACTCACGTCGATTCTTCGGCCGAGGTTGATGCAGTCATAAACCAAGTTCGGATCGACAATCTAAATTCGATCGAAATCAATATTGCAACGAAACCCACGAAATTTCACTCACCCGCACTCTTTGGAGCGAGAACTCTTTATCGGCGGTTTCGTTGAAATCGCCGGTGCGTTCATCGGGTCGAGCTGGAGCGTCGGGCGTTTGCGACACGGCCCTCTCGTCCCTTTCTTTAAACAAACCGGCCAAACTCACTAAAGTGGCGCTGGTCGGTTTGCCCATCGACACCAAACTGCCACGATTGCCTCCTGAAAAGTCCCGTTAAACCGTTAAACTTCGAGTGCGATCGCTACAAACCTAAAGACGTTCTGCTGAGGCTCGAACCTCTCCCCATGCTGCCGCTCAAGTGGGAACCGTCGATCGACTGGCTGCCGGCGGTTTGGTGGCCCAAGGGGGCGATGGTGGTCATGGCGTAGACGCCTTCGTGCCCCATCCCGATCTCGTCGCGCGTCGAGGCGCCGCTGGAGCAACCCTCGCCGCACCGCTTCCGGATTCTGCAAAATTTCAGAAAAATTACAGATTCCTGTTTTTTAACATGCTCGCGATATTAAAATAGCTTATTTTCAACGGTTCGAGAAACTATTTGATGTCAATCTAACCTTCTGAAGGCGTCGTATATGTAGTTCTTGATTTTGGTGAGACTGACGGATCCTCCGACGACGCTGCAGTACTGCTCGTTGGTTTCCGCGTAGCTGGTCGTTAAAGGTGACACGTAAATGGGATAACCGATCGGTTGGTCGCACGAGGAGTTGATGATGTTCCTCAACGCTTGCTTGGCGTTCTGGATGCTGCCTCGCTCCGGATTGCGGTTCCTCAGATAAACAAGTTCTTGTTGTTGTCCCGCCCACAACCCCCGAACGCACTCTTTATTGATTTTAATCACCCGAAAACTTAAATAACGCTTGTTTAACATAATAATTTTATACTCGTCGGTGCCGTCGTCCAAAACATGCCTGCGAATCATAGAGTTAAAACTTGGTTCGTTTTAGGGTAGATGACGGCGAACCTTAGCGCTAACAAACTCGGCGTTCCGTTAAGTATCGCGTGTCTCCAGATCGGGTCGCCTTCGTGCGAAATCACCAATTCTTCTTCGTGTTTGCAAATCGCCTCGTACAACGCTGCCAAATCGTCGTATTCGTCCGGCGACATAAAATGATCCTGGTGCAATTTCAAGGACATTCGAACACCGGGAGCGACAACGGTCTTGAGAAGGTCCATGTCGGTAAACACCCATTCGTCTCTGGCGGAAGTTATCCGAAAATCGCCCTTGAACAACGCGTGAAGGCCGTACAAAAAGAACTCCACTCTAGAAACGGTATTGTGGGAAACCGCCCCTAAGGCTCTTCGACCTAATTGGAGACACGTTAAAAAATTAAAATCGAAAATTTGACGTTACCTAGAAGACTCAAGGCGAAACAAAGAAGAACCAAAGTGGCGCCGTTGGTGGGCTCGAGAGTTTTTTCGGCCTTCTCCACACAGAACCGTATCCAGTTGCCGTGGACATGACAGAACATGGGCAACGTCATTCCGCTGCTGCTGATGTCGAAGTCCTCGTCGATGTTAATGTTGAAAACTGGGTCGAGATCGACGAAATTCTTCACCTCCATCGGTTCCAAAGCCTTGAGGATGGTCTGAGACGTCAGCCATTCGTTCAGCTTCGGGGAGCGCACCGTGTAGAAAATTATACTCTGAAAAGATGGCGTTGTCACGTCGAAATCGGGTGTTTAAAAGGTTCAGTTAGTTAGTTTAGGTTGGTACACCTGGACATTAGGGGTAAAAGAGGCTGCAGCTATAGACGTCCGAGCTAACGTTTTTACAAGTGAGTCAGAAAATCTTGAGACGTAGGGCCAAGTCATGTCATGACGTCAACAAAAATGGTGCGGCGAAGATGCGGCGACGTCCCGCCTATATAACTAACTGTAGTTTATGGAGACTTTATCGTTGTTATGTTGGCACTACGGTACGTACCTTAACGTAATACGAGATCAGTACTTTCCTGAATTCGAACACTTGTAGCATGGAAACGGCGCTATTGTCCGAAATACTGTAGCCCTCGAGTATGTACTTGGAGGCAGTCACTTCCCACGCAAGCCACCGCTGACTGAAAGCAGAGCTGACACTCAGCATCCCATGTATGTGATCGGTGTCGAAACAGCAACACGCTGAAACACCCTCGATTAACCCGAACTCACCAACAACCCCCTCAAATACCTTCATTCTCGTCGATTCCTTCGGTGATGGCCTCGACTTCCCTCTGTTGGCAGTAAGTGCCGCGAAACTCGAGCCCTCTCATTTGAAACGTGACCAGACCGTTGCCCAACTCGATAATGTGCACCAAACAATTCAAATAATCCGAAGCCAAAACAAAACAATCCCCCTGATTAACCAAACCCCACCGCCCCATTATCAGATCGCCACTCAACGAATGCTGCAGCGACCTGGTCAGGTGTTCGTAGAAAATCGAGTTTAGGTTGTTGTCGTCCGAACCCAAATTGCGGTCGAGATGCGACGACAACGGAGTATTGGAATGGTCCACTCTTCGGGTGTTGTAGTCGCGCTCCCAAAATTTCACCGGTCGCACGTAAGACGTCAAGAAGATGGCGCTGCCTAAAAAAGGATTCAAGGGGGTTGATAAAATTGCCGATATGAACGCTTGAAGGAACAACATGGCGGAATGCGGCACGGAGAACGGCTGAGCGAAGGCGTGGAAAGCAGATCCCCAAGTTATCTGCCACGGAGCGATGTAAGTCACCACGAACTGCACCTGCGCAACAACCCGTCAATTTCAACAGCATCTCACCAAAAATCTCGTTACCTTCAAGAGTAACTCGTAGAACTTGTAGAAGATGATGCTCATGAAGAAGTACTGGACTAGGAAAGTTTCTTCGATGAAGCTGTAGTCGTAGCGAAAAAACAACGCTGTGAAAGTCAGGATCAAGTATTGGGAACTTTGGTCGGAGTAGCTGCTGCGGAGGCATTTCAAACCGCAAATCACCACGATGAAGGAGGCCTTCAACGCGCCGAACTTCTCCGCCAACTTTGGCGAGTCTTCGGTGAGAACCGAAAGGAAGAGTAGGGGGTAGAGAATGTTTCTTTCGACGAAACACAAATATACGTAAACCTGCAAAGGAAAAGAGTTTGACGGTTGAAATTGGGGGAGTTTCGATTTACCGTTTCGAACCACATAATTTTGGCAGGTTCCCTGATTTGGTAGTAGTTGAGTTCTCTCGGTCTCAAGACCGGTCGGGCGAAGCACATCCACGGCAGCTGTTTGCGCAATTGCGGCACGACGTAGTGCAGGAAGAACCCCAAAGCGGCCGCGATCGCCGTCAGGACCGGACTCAACTCCGGCTGCAACGCGGTGAAAACGGTGCTGGCGTGCACCCCGAACACCAAAACCGCGATCAATCCGCACAAAATAATATCGTTTTTCAGGCGAGCATTTACAGTTTTCTGCAATTTTTCCGGTAACGGGTCGACGAGTTCCGCGTCCGGTAACTGTTGGTTGCTATCGTGAGTGAATTTGACCGCTTTCGCTTTAGTTTTGTCGCTCTGCGGCTCATTGAGCGGTTTCTCTTCTTTACTTTCGACCGTTTCGTTTTTGTTGTGTTCTCTGTAGACATCGATGGGCCAAACGTGTCGCTTGATTATCTTCCACAAGAACAGGGGATCGCTGGCACTTCTGCTCAAATGATACGAGCACGCCACGAGACAGGCGCAAAATATCGAAAACAGAACGTGACGGGAACGTTTCGGCTCGCTTAATCCGCCGTAAGCGAAGCCCTCCATCACAATCACAGCCATTATCGAGCGGAATATACAATAAAAGGAAGCGAGTAAACTGGACATTCCGTTGCCGCCGAACACGTGCATGTCGATCTGTTCGAGGAGGTACATAATGAAGGTGTTAATTTGGGGGAAGAGCCCGAGCGAGAATAAAACGGGAAAGAACAGGATGAATTTGACGAAAAAATCGCGGGCGCACAACAGAATTTGCGCGTTGGTCAAAGTGATTACGTTAAAACTGTACGATAAGTCTTCACTAGTTTTGTCGATGTAAGAATTGAGAATTAGAACCGTACTCGCTATTAAGACGAAGTAGATCGGCCGGGAATAAGCTATGATGCGGTTAAACCCGTGCGTCGGTGAAGCAGCATCCGGCTGTACGCTCTTCAACAAAGAATACTGGCAACTCGCCATGATAAAACAAAAAATAAACGCCAACAAGTCCTGGTAGAAATTAAAATGTAACAAAATCGCCCCCAATACGGAAACTTGAACCCCCAGAACGATCGAGAGGAGCGCTTCGCCCAACGTCAAGTTCCTATCGAGCAACGCCAACAGTTTCAACCTGTCTAAAGTAACCCTGACGCAAGTCCACGGAAACACTTTGAACTTATAAAACGATTTCGTCCTAGGATAATTGTTGTTGGCGGTGTCGGTCTGGATGAATTTGAATTGGTTTTTGGGGTGGCCCGTTTCGATGTCGCCGTCACGATCGACTTCGGGCGTGTTCAAGGCGTCGTCGGCCAAATGGATGCGATCGAAACGCGCCTGAATACGTCGACGGGCCTCGTCGCGCAACGTCGCCATCTCGCTTTGGGTCGGTATCATGCTGCTGGAGATGGCCTTGGTCGCCGGGGCGTCCAGGATAATCGAAACGGCACTGTTGCAAATCGACTCCGTGCTGTTACTGTCCCAAAATTCGAACGAGTGACTCTTGCTGCCGCCGGCGGCGGCCGGCTGGTCGCTCTGGCGGCGCCGGTGCGACGACGGCTTCTCCCCAGTCGACGACTGCTCGTCCGGCAAACGGACGTTCGCCGTACCTGCCAACACCAACCCCAATTAGGAGAAAAACCTCAAGAATGCGCAACACAAATTTGACCCGGTGACTTGGCGAGAGGTGGAGGCAACAAAGCGCGAAGTTTTACGAAAAGTCGGAAATTGCACCGTTATGCGCAAGAGCGGAGCTTCGGAGGCTTCCAATACCTAGACGCTTGTCAGTAGCCCTAATCGATTATTTGATTGTTGAAATAAATATTTTAGCCGGTTGCGCACCCCCGCTGCTTGCCAAGCACCGCAATGGGGTACTTGCCTCATGTTTGGGAAATATAATATATAGAAAATGTAGGAAATTTCATTACACCCGTATTTTTTTACTTGGTTCTAGATTCCATATTACGCCCAGAATTAATTTTTTAATTTTTGGAGTGGGAGATTTGTGACGTAGCCGATCCCAGCTCGGCGTAGTTCTCAAAAAAATCGTATGATGGCGCTTTACTCAGATTCCTTAAATTCCTTATAAAGCGAATGACAAACCGCTGTACACATGCAGCGCCCTCTGCTAGCAGCGCAACATAGTAGCCAAAAACGAGAGTCTATTCAATATAGGTATCCAAGAGGATACGGGGATCCAATACGTCATCAAAAACAAAAATTGCAAATATTTACAAAAATATGAAATAAAAAAATGGGAAAAAAAATAATTTTTAGCCGCTTTTAGTTATTTGCATGCATCTAGAGAATAAAAAGTGCAGTATTTTTTTTAGGCAAATACCCCATTATTTAATAAAAAAGTTAAAAATAGGAAAAGGGGCCAATCACCTAGTCCCTTCTCGTCGAAGGTGTAGGTGATCCAGTTGCCCTTCTCGTCCATGAAGCAGTGCACGGAGCCGTCGGTGGTGTCGTTGAAATTTTTGGCACAATGTGTTCCGTGTCCCGCCGACAGCGACGTGGCTATCGCACTGTCCCTCTTACACCTCTGATTCGACCTCCTCCTGTTGACTCTGCTGCGTTTCAGTCTATTCCTCTGCGGTGACGCGTGATTGAACCGGATACCCTCGCCCGGCAAACAAACGGACAATGGAAAATCTCTGCGGGGCGCTAAAAACGCCGACCAAAACGGCGGTGGCGGCAACAAACTGCTCAATTCGTTATTGGAACCGCTCGAGGAAGCTTCCTCGTTGCGTTCCCGTTCCGGTTTCACGTAACGTTTTGAAATGTTGACGCGCTGGACCCGTTGGGGTGGTAAAATGATACACTCCAAACCTTCGGGGGTCGGACTGTCGGCTTGTCGCAGAGTTTGCGTGATTTTATTTTCTTTCGTCGAACGTTGGAGACGGGGAGCGTCGCGTTCGTCGAACTTACAACGGCAAGAAGTGCACTTTTCCGATTCGCTTTTCGGGACTTTACGCGGAGGCTCGTGACTAGATGAGGAACGGCTTTTCTTGGGGATGGCGCCCAAACTGCGCGTGGAGGGGACAGGCTCCTGCAGCACCTTGCTCACGTCGTGCTCCAAGGAAACCGTGGTGGTGCTCGACCACTCCGTCTCCCTCTTGAGGGGCTCTGCAAGAAATCTTACGTGGAAAAGTTGCCTAAATAAACCTCAATAATTGCAACGTCGCGACTCAATTTGACATTACGGATAAAAAGATAAAAAATTCACTCGTTAGTGGCAACGTTAGTATTTTATTTTTGCAACTAAAATGTAAAATTGGTTGGAGATTGCTCGCCTTTTCTGTGCTGGACGTGGTGGTTCTCGTCGTCGAAGAGCCAGTCGAGGTCGAGGTCGATGAGACTGGAGCAGTTATCGCCGTCGACCGGCTTTCCCGGCCCCAATCTCTTCCTCCTCTTCCCTTTTCTGGCGCTCCTCTTGCCGTCGAGGACGTCCCGTTGTGCCAGTTCGAACTGGACGTTGTTGACGTTATCCTGGAACAAGTCGAACTGTTCCCCAAACATGTTGCTCAACTTAACCAAAGTGTTTCGACCGACCGGCCTCTTAGTCCGTTCGTCGCACTCCACACTGGTGTTGCTGCACGACAAGTTCGAGCATTCGCTCAGTTTCTTGTCGCTCGTCTCGTTGTCGGTGCCGTAGCAGTCGGTTCTGGCATCTTGCATTTCGGGAGTGGCGCTCGAGTTGGAATTGTCGTTGTCTAGAAGGGCGTCCTTCGATGTGGCGCTCGTCCTCTCCTCGTCGACGGTCTTTTCCTGGATTTTCGGATGGGGTTTATCACTGGAATAAGGCACGTTCCTCGTTATGGTTTTGACGGTGACGTAAAACAAAGGCGAGTTGCTTCCGTGGTTGTTGTCTTCGAAATCCGAATCGGAGATGCGCGAGTCGACGTCGGTGTCGGGACCGTGGGAGGTTTGGTGTTCGTCGGATTGTTCGGCGATCGGATAAACAATTTCGGATCCGTAATACGGACACAGGTTCAGGTGCTGGTTCCTAACCAAACTGGAACTGGGCGGGGGTAGCGGGTTGCGCGTGCTCTTGCACCCGATCACCTCCAAACTGTTGGGGTGCGCCGTTAACGAAGGGGGCGGACAGCAAGTTTCGAGGGCCGTCGACCGGATTCGACGGACCCCGCTCAAATTCGGTTTAAAAGTGAAATGCGAAAATTGATTGTTGATTTTGTCGATGTAGCCCAACTCTACCGATCCGGCGGGCTTAATTTCGGTTTGGACGCTCGACGGGAGAAAATTCAAGCTGCTATTGGTGAAATTCGAGTGTCTTCGGCCGTTGGCGTCGACTAGATTTGAGGCGCCCTCTTCCGCGTCGACGCTCTGCAAGGAAGGGCGGTGTTGCGTCATCAAACCGCCCTCGTGCGAATCACCGCCGCCTTGTTGGTACAACTTCCGAAAACTCGAACGGCCCTGTTTGTTGTCGTCTTTGACCGTGACGCAAACAAAGTCGTCGGTGTTGGAACGAGACCACTGCTTGGGACGGCGATCGGACTTTTTCGGCTTGCGGTCAGGCACATCGGGATGATACGTTACGATTTCTATGACGGGAGGGACGCCGTCGCTGCTCTCCGACGAGTTCTTGCGGTGCACCTCGGCCTTCAAATCTGCAAAATTCGATAATGGCGACTCACAAAATCTTTTAGTTCAATAAATATTTTTACAAGGTTACCTATTGTGCTACTTGGTTTCTCTTTGGCAGCATCAGCTTGCTGGAACTCCGTTGACTCCAAACTGTCCGCGTCGGTGCTGGGAACGGCGCCGGTTTCCGACAACGAGGCCAAGTAGGAGCTGACGCCCACCCCAGAAATCGCTTCCAAAGGTTTGTTGGATAAGACTTGCAACTCGATGCCTTCATCCTCCCTAAAACGAAAGAATAAGCACAAGAATCGGGGCAAAGTTGGACAGTTACCGTTTTGCTTCTGGCCAATTACCATCAATTTCCTCTTGGATACACTCAGAAGTGTCATACATGTGGTGCAGTCCATAGTTAACCAGTTTGATGACGGCCAAAACGACAGTCACTGACAAGCAATAGAAATACCACATGTACCGCGTTGGTGGTAGTTGCGGTGGAAAGTACTGTAACATACACAATGACGCAATTACAACAATAAAACCGAAACAAAATTAGGTCAGTGCTTATTTCAACTTGATAAATTTGGAAACAGAAGTGGACCCTCACCACGTAAATCGTGAACGGTAAACACAAAAGGAACAGCCAGATGTACAAGTGGAAAGTGTTACAGAAGACATCCTGGTGGGGATCATAAAACCAGCCGCCCGTCAGCGAAGCCCAAACGCCCTGTCTCAAAATTTCCAACGTTTGCGAGCCCATTTGCTGTTCTTCTAACATATTAGGTCCACACCATCGCCGCGTCCTCGGCCTGGGACGGTTGTTTACAGTCGTTAGATCAATGATGGACTTTTCTGCAACTCCATCTTTGACACTTGGCCGCCGTGCAAAACCGTCGCTTCTCCGCCCGTTTCAGGCCCGAATCGGCCCCAAATCCAGCGATAACGATGACGATTCCGTAGATATGTTTGTGTATTTTGTCATAATAACGGAGAACTGGCGTTCTTCCTCCGAGGAGCACTTGCACCGTTAGCTAGTTTTGCTATTGTGAGAAGAGAAGTGTTTCTACGTCTGACAGCTGTCAAACTCGGAGCGCGCCAGAACTACGACTGGCGCCCGTACGACCAATGGAATCGGAATGTTTGAACTACGACGAGACTTATTGACTACGACCCCAAAGATTTAAAAAATAAGAAGATTTTATTATTTTCCAACGCAAAGGCAAGGGCATGGAATTCCCGCAATATGTTAATTTCTGATTTAATTAATAACTAATTAAAAATTGCTAGCTAAGCTGCGACAATTACTGATAAACTTAATTATTTAATTACACAGATACTTTTCCTATATCTTCAAGTAGTGCGTTATTTAATCGCTATTCTACCTCTAACTAAGCCATATAGACCCAGTTTTCATCTATTTCCATCTGTAGGAGCTTACACGTTTAATATTTTCAACTTATGGGAACACCTTGATGGATGTTGTGGGTGAATAGAATACAATGGACCAGTACATATTAGAAATGATTGTTATGTAAAACGTATTGGCTTCAAGTTGTAATTGAAGATTTTTTATTCTTTAATTAGTGTACGAGTTACGGAATATACCAAGTAATTGTTGCATTTTTTAATATCTTAACTTGTCAAGAAAATAAAAATATTAAAACAAAATATACTTATTTCATCTTTGGCACTGCCTAACAAAAAACAAAAAGATACTAACACAACTTCCAGCTACATCACTGATTTAGTACTTCGATTATTTCGTTAAAATCGGTGATAAACCACTTTGCTTTGGCCTTAACTTGCGGCCGAATAACGTTGCCTCCGTATCCTAGAACCGGAAGCACAAAGAAGTTATTGTTGAAACTTTGTAGACATTTCTGCTTACCTATAAACGCATCTGCAGGAGGTGAAGCTTCCAAATCTGTGGCTCCGTCTCCTATCAGTACCAAATTTTGGTAGTGCCATTTTTGTTTCAGTAAACTGATAACAACCCCTTTGCCGCCACTCTTCGAAGTTGGTTCGTTTTCATCATATCCGGCGTACTCCCCTACAATTCAAACTTGACGAGTTCAACTATCGCCACAGAGACTCCCTAGAGTCATCTGTTCTAACGTTTCGAGCAACTTACCGGTGTAATAAAACTTGAGTCTATTCGCGTAAATATTTTCTTCCGGAACGTTCAATTGAGCCGCAATTGGCGCTATAATCGACCTGAACCCCCCCGTAATTAAATACACGGGAATATTGCGACTGTGTAAAAGTCCAATTAGTTTCCTGCAACCAAAGCTAAAAGTTTAGAGGTTCAGTGGTGGTCGACAATTTACTTGATTCCCGGTGTTAAAGTCGCCGGTTTCGTCTTGATAAAGTTCCGAACTTGACTCAATGTTGGTTGTATAATATCCAGGCGTTTCTTGAGCGCTTCTTGAAACGTCATGGAACCCGTCATCGCTCCAGCAGTTCTTTAATAAAATTTTGTTACGTAAACCTTCCGGTTATTGTGGCAAAACACTTACAAAGCGGCAATTTCCGGACCTCTGTTGCAGAATTTTGCGAGTTCATCGATGCCTTCTTCTTGGATTACGGTCGAATCGACGTCGAAGCAGACAGCGTCGGTCCTGCGCAAAATTCCTTGCACTTCCAATGGCATTGCGAGTTTACTATGCAGAAGGCGCCGACCCCGATGAATGACTGGCTTTGTGAAGGGGACAAGGTCGATTTTATCAGCTAATCACCGGGGAAAGTACCAATAAAAAGACTATTTTTTAATAATTGATATTAACAGTGTTTACCTGCAGAAAACTTGATTTGACTCCGTCTGCGTTAGATGTCTTTGGTGGACTGGAATCTGAAACTACAATAACAACAACAATAATGTTGTTGTAGTGATAGATTGATAACAGTGCGATTACAGTCATGCAATACAAAACATGGTAATAACTATTTAGAATGACCTTTTAACATCTAGTAACGGAACGGCGAGTCGTCGTAACAGGTGGCGCTGTGTACGTTTTGTGTAAGTAAATGGCCAATTCCTGATATGCCACTTAAGTCACACAAAAGCTCCAACAGGATGAATTGCTAAAAGTGGCTTGAATGAGGCCAACAAACATTATCACCAAATCAAAAGATCAGTTTCTACTACGTGCTACTATAAACAAAATTATTTTGGAAGCAGAATCCAAAATCTGCTACTAGGGATAGAAAGAGCTAACCAATAGATAGAAGTATCAGATCAAGTAGTAGCAGTACGATCTACTAGATAAAGATAAAACTGTCAAACTGATGATGCAACTAACAGGTCTACTAGCGCTAGATGGATGTATCAGATGGGTCGTATTTAACAGTCTACCAAATTTACCCAATATTTTCATACAAAAAAATACTTTTATTTTCCAAAAATACTAAATGCTCACCAAAATTAAGAAAATACATAATCTTAAAGCGACAACCAAATATAGACATAATGCTGGCCTCTTATATATTTTGTTCGCCATAATAACTTTTGTTGACCATAAATACTAAATGTTCACCAAATTTTATTCCGCATTTAATTCTAACATAATACCCAGATATTTAATTTTCGACAGTGTCTTATATTATTTAGCTGTTAAAAATACTATTTGTTGATCAAAAATACACAAGCAATAAAATGTTGTGCAAATGGTAAATAATTTTATGCAAAATTATAGATGTAGATGTGTTAGGACAAGGAAAATAAGAGTAAAAATAGAAGTGGTTTGCACAAAAAAAGATATATATTTTTGTAATATATAAATGCTTTGCTGTAATTGGCTTGCATTATATAAAACGTAAAACTTTTTTTAGTGGTAATTTCTAATCGTGCTTTTAAAAAAAATTACAGGGCCCTGAACTGACCTTGTACAAAACTTTTTTGGCGTGCCTCTTGTCTGGAAGCGCAAGCGGCAAGGAGAGATGCGCGAGCATATTTCATTTTTAAAGTAATAGAATAATTATTTAACGCACAAATAGTTTTTTTGAGAAACACTAAATATAAATGGATAGCGCGAATATTTATTATGTACAGCACGGACGCGTAACTTAAGCGTTCTAAATTTGGTCAACATTTAGTAAAATTGATAGACATATAGAATTTAAAATGTAAGCAATGGTAAAACAATACGAAGCATAATTATTTTAGTGCAGCTGTTCTCATTTTCTGATGTATAATAATTTGGGTTTTATTTAAATTTTTTGATGCTCATTAAATTTTCTGGTGGACAGTGCAAGAGATGTATGGTTTAATTTGGTGTACATTATATTTGTTCCCGTATCAGATAGAGAGGTGACGTAACTAACAGATCTACTAGTGATAAATAGAGTGTTGGGTCAAGGGGGACATGAGTAGAAGATCTAGGTGCAAATGAGGAGGGAGGAGGTGGCGCAGGCCAAGTAGTGGCGGCGCCATACCGCAAGGCAACACAATAGAGCTAGAAGATATTAGTAACGCTGCCATAACAATTAAAGAATTAGAAGAAGAAGGAATATTACTTCATTTAATTATAATTATTTGGGTCACATTTAGTGAATTAAAGAAAAAAAATTGTTTTCAAAAAACTCTTATGCAGGAAGAATTGCAGTCGAATCCCTAACTTTTTTATCTCCCCTACACTTGGCGCTTTAGTTGTTAACCATCAAATTACGCCTGTTGACACCTGACGCTATCACTTTATCTTTTATCAAAGAAGCGACCTTGGTGCGACTCCTGAAACTCCCTCTCATTGCCTGCCGTAGTTCGCCATGAAGCTGGTCGCGATTTTCTTAATTTTTTCCCTGTCTCCGGTTCGAGTGGAGGAGATTAGCGCGGAACAAGTAAGCAAATTGTAAGTAAATTTCCTTGTTGTTTTCCAATTTCGAGTCGATTGTTCGAAAACGGGGTTGTCTCGCTTAAAACAACTTGTTGCTAATTGGCGCAAAGACATGCGCCAACTTTCTTACGGACTCCAGCGCTGTAGCTTAACAATTCGACTCTCTTCTTAACCACTCGACTAGTTAGAAAAATGCCCATCAAGTGTCTCGTTTTTTTGCTATACCTTTCGGGACTGTGCCAGATCGCCCAGGGCGATCCCCGGATGCAGCAGGAAGTGATCCGTTTGTAAGCCCAAATTTTTTTTGTAAAACTCAAATTTTCGTAATTTAGCTCGAAATTTTTGTTTTTGTCTAACTTGATTATTTCAAAAATAGTTTTTTAAGTGTTAAGACGAAATCATCCTGAGGGAGGCTGAGTGGCGCCTAAGTGTCTAGCTCTTATCGATTTTGGAAGTGATGGCGCCAGGCCCAATTCGAAATTGCGTCCGTCCAGACTCCGTGGCGGCGAATTCTTCCCAAATTTGCTTGTAACTAAAATTTTGTTGCAGAGTAAAAATGTGGTCGGACCAAATAGGAAAAGAGCTTCACAAACTCAGTCTCACTATGACAAGAAAGGACAAAGTGGTCCAAGTAGCTACTTAAAAAAATCGTTACATAATTTTTCTAATACCGCAACTTGCAGCATTTCAAGCCGTTAAAAGAAAAAGTGTACAAAGAGGACGGCGCGATCCTAATCCAAAGCATTGCGAGCGAAATGAGGGTGCTAATGGAGAACAAAGTCAATGCCGTCAAGGTGCTGAAATTTAATTAAAGTTGCAAATTTAAATTTTTCAATTGCAGCGAATTGCCGAATACGCCGAATTTTTGGCCTATCATCGCGACACCGACTACATGCCCCCTGACAGCCCCTACGAGTTCTTCAACGCTAAAAACATCACCGACAACAGCCCCAACAAATCGCTAGAACTGGAATTGCAGGATTACGTTCGAGAAGTAAAAACTTAAGTCGCACCACCGAACGGAAAATGTAAAAGTTTTTTTAGGGGGAGTGCAATTGGTGGTGTAAACAAAACGCGTCGCATCCTCTCCCCTACAACGATTACACGAAAGAGGAAGTCGCTAAACTTTTCGTGGAAAAAAGCAAACAGGATGTCCTCGGTGGGGAATGCGACTGCAACAGTCCTCCCGACAGGACGAGACCTCAGGTGTACTTCAACTCATTGCCGATGGTCTACGACAAAACTTACGACAATTTCGTCAATTTTAACCTGAGCGTAATCAAAATTGCAGCCAACATCTACCATAGAGGTACTTCGTTGCCTCAAGTTGGTACTTAATTTGATCTAACATTTTTTTAGACAACGAGGTGCTGCAAGGAATCCAATGGTCCGAAGCTCTAGATTTGGTTTTTAAAGAAAACTTAGCGAAAGACCCCACCCTAAAGTATCAATATTTTGCAAGTCCCCTTGGCTACATGAGGCACTATCCCGGTAAGTTTTGGTTTTGGGGAAATTTTTCTAAATCCCAGTTTTCTAGCTGTTCAATGGTCGCAAGAAGACTACGACCGCACCTACGACCACCGAACAAGGTCTTGGTACACCGAAGCTATGACGTCACCGAAAGACATTGTTATTTTGCTAGACAGATCTGGCTCGATGGAAGGGTGGAAGCGACAGTTGTCGGCTCACATCATCAACAACATTTTGGACACCCTCAACGACAACGATTTCGTTAACATTTACACCTTCACCAACACCACTGAGCCTTTGGTTCCTTGTTTCGACGACACCCTAGTTCAGGTTCGTATTAAGCCAAAATAACATAAGACAATAACGGTTTTCTGAAGGCTAACGAGGAAAATCTGAGGCTTCTCCGGGAGAGTCTGGATGTTTACGAAATAGAATTCGCTGCAAACTTGACACTGGGTGTCGTTCAGGCTTTCTTGATGCTGGAGCGATTTCGAGAAGAACAAAGGGGTGAGTTTAGTTTCAAAAATTGAACAAAAATTACGTGTTAAATTTAGGTTCTCAGTGCAACCAGGCGATAATTTTGATAACTGAGGGCGTCGACTATGATTACCAACCCCAAACCTTTGACACCTACAACTGGCAAAGTGGCACTGCCGTGAGGATCTTCACCTTTTCCGTCGACGTGGAGGAAAACGATCGAAGAGTTATGGAGTGGATAGCTTGCGCCAATAGAGGTAGAAAGTCTGGTTAGAGTCAATGAAGACCCAATTTTTTTTTAATAGGACTATGAGTTATTAGAGATTTTTTTTTAATAGAAATTAGTTTTTCACTGAAAAGTTGAGTTCTTTAGGATCCTTTTTAACTGGTTTTAGCTTTAGGTTGTTATTTTTGTAAAGCAAAGATGTAAGGGATGAAATTTTTGGACTGAACACTTGGCCCTTCTAAACTGCACCAAATAGTTTTTACATAAACTTTATCTTTGTTTTGACAGGTTACTTCGCCAACGTTAGCCTGAAGGCCGAGGTTAGAGAAAAAGTTTTGAATTACATGAACGTCATGTCGCGGCCTGTCAACTTTAACGTGGCCAAGAAGCAGGAAGCGATCTGGAGCTACCTGCAGATCGACTTGGCCGACAGAAGATACTCGAACTGGTTGTGGAAGAAATACGAGGGCAACAGACAACGCCAAGTTTTTCTGGACCACATCAAGAGACAGTACCAAAGATTGAAGCAGGTGTTAACAAGCGAGAAGTACTTATTATTGAAAGAATCTCACGTAAAAGAATTTTTTAACATCTCTCGTTACATAATAAGAAAATTTCTTTTAGAAATTCGAGGAGTATCAAATAGTTCACGATTATAACTATGTAACGACTGTATCGTTGCCGGTGTATGGACGAAGAAGGGATGCGACTCGTTCTTTCCCCAATGTCAGTCGAGAGAACAACGATTTCGACCTAATTGGTGTCGCTGCAGTCGATGTTCCTATAAAACTGTTAAACTCGCTAATTCCTCACCACAAGGTAACGTGAAAATTAATCAATCTTCCCTTAACGTCATGAAACAATTCTAGATAGGTGTCAACGGTTACGCTTTTATCTTGACCAACAATGGCTACATATTGATGCATCCAGACCACAGGCGCGAGGTATTTTGTTCTATTCTTTTAAATTTTTTTAACTAATTTTTTTAGTTCGAAAACATCCCAAAGCCAACGTTCAACAGAGTCGATTTGCTGGAAATCGAAATCCTCGACGACTCCTCAGAGCCCAGACTGTTCAACGAGAGCGTTGTGAAGGTACAGTAGTCACCCAATTAAATACAGCAACCCCAATAACTGTTTTGATTATTCCCCAGCTGAGAGAGAAAATAGTTATGAGACAAAAGGGGTACGAGGACCTTAAAGTCAAATTCGCCCTAGACGACAATGCAAGTTACCTACTTCTCCAAATTTTATTTTTAATTTATTAAAAATATTTTTTTTGTTATTTGCAGAAGAGGGTCATTTTGAGCGAGCGTCGCTATTACCACACCGAAGTGGGTCCGTTCAGTTTAGGCATCGCCCTCCACCACAGATACGGCCTTATGGTCGTGAATAACACCGAAATTAAGTGCGAGCATCTTGACGAGTTGAGGAGGGCGTTGAGCGAAACAAAAAATTGGAAGGTGCATCCCGACTGGTAACTTTCAAAACTCTCCACCAGCCCCCACTGGTTCACTCAACTTTCAGGGTTTATTGCAAGAACGGTCACGGCAAAAATCCTCAAGAGGTCGTTCTTGATTGCGTTAGAAAATTGGTCATGGCCTGCCCAAGAAAGCAGCCCAAAGGCAAATTTTGACGGTTTCTTTTTAAACTCAACTAAGTTTGCCGGTTTTAGCTCCGCCTCTGATGGAATCCTTTCTGTACGATGCTAACGCAACTCGAGGTTTTGAGAAGTCGATAACGCATGAAGCATAGTAGGGGGTTGTTTGGTAGTTGCTAAATAATTTTTGGAAAATTTTAGTTACCTCAACAAGTATTTGGTGAAGAACGTGTTCGTCGCCACGTACTCGGGACTGACTCGCTGGAGGAATTTTAAGAGTAACGACGTTGCGGAGGACGAAGAGGATAATTTCGAGAACAAGTACGTCAGGACCATCGACGAGGACTTCTACAAGAGAGCGGTTGAGGAGAACTACAAGGACGAGCACAAGTTCATTTATTCAGTGCCGTTCGAAATTTCCGGTGAGTTTAGCCAAAAAGAGTTCAAAGTTTACAATTTTTCCTCAACTGCTACCATAGTACAATTTTATAGTTTTACATATTAAAAGAACAAAAATAGAATAAATTATTCTTGGAATACCTTTAAAGTCCTGAAAGTAAAGTCTCATTCCTCTTAATGCTGAATACCGTCTTCCCTCGGTATACTTGACGCTGCTACTCCTAATTAACCTAAAAAAATATAGCAAGAATTTTCGGGGTTTTCCTGAAAATTCTGTTGAAAATTTTTCTAGGCTACGAGAACAACACGATGATCACGAGCACTAACGCCATCTTCGTGCGGGACTCCAAGGGCCGATTTCCTGCGGCCGTTGTGGGGTTGCAGTTCAACCACCGGGCCATGTACGAGCTCTACAACACCATCACCAACGTAAATTCCGAATCTCCTCCACCTGTTGCGTCTTATTAATAATTTCAGTGCAAAGTGGGGGGTGCCAAATGCGAGGTCACTTGCGAGTCCCATTACTTGACCTGCTTCATCCTGGACAACAACGCCTACATCGTTCTGGCTGACGAAATCGAGTACACTGGTCGTTTCGTTGGCGACATTCGTCCCGATATTATGTACCATTTAATCAAGAACGGCGTCTACAAGCCCACCAGAATGTTCGATTACCAAGCGATCTGCCAAAAACTGCCCCCTGAACCGATGAAGAAGAAGAAGCGTGTAGCGAAAAGTTCAGCTTCGAGTTACAGACTAGTAAGGTAGTTTTGAGTAATTTCTTAAATTATCCCCAAATTTTTAGTACGTCGAGAACTTGCTGTCGATGACCAATTGGGCTTTGGCCACAATTATGCTGTTGATCAACTCGGTCATGGGCGGCCCGAAGTACCAAAGTCTTAAGGAGGACACGATAGCTTTCGAGAATTTGGAAATTAAAAAAACTTACCCGACACCCTGCGATTACGAAATGACGTTGTTCACTTTGGGCGACACTTTCAGTTCTACCGTGATGAATTCCAATAAAACTTCGAAATTCGATTGTCCTTGGTGAGGGTTGTGGGGTGGATTTTCGTGATTTTAACGCAAATTTTAGGCCGTACGTTGTGGATCGAATACCCAACAGCAATTTGATTTTCATGGCCATCAACGCGCCTTGCAACGTGGACACCAAGAATGCCTACCGCAAAAGCCCCACGCCAACAGAAATCAATTACGACAACGAGGGACTCCCTTGCTACATCGCCACCAAAAACAGCTACTCCAGAAGAATTTACATGAATTGCTACAACAGAAGCGCCGAGGTTTTTATTGCTATTTCTATTTCTTTGTCGCTATTGTTTAATTTTTTTAGGACGATAATTTGAACAACTTGAACCGATTCTACTGCGGCCACACTTGGGATCTTTAACTCCTCGATATTATGGTTCTATAGAATAACGTAATTATTATTGTCAATAAATTTTCGTCGGGTTGCCGCTGTTGTAATTAACTGGCTGGAGCGAGGAGTGATTGTGGTTTGTGGAATTGGTTATTTCCTTTGGTGAGGTGGCAATTTGCCAAGATTCAGGACGATTATCGGATCTGACTAAAGTCAACACCAAATCAGGGATACGCGTCGACGAGCCGGATTTGTGAATGCAGATTTTTTATCACGGGGTAGTTTACGCTCCGATGACGCCTCTGGGGGACGTTACGTCGAAATTTACACGAATATGATGATGGAAGATCTTGATTTGCACAAATACAACAAGAAGGGTGGAATCCAGGCGCGAAAGAGTTTGTAATCAAAATAGTTTCTAGGAAGCGCAAAATAAACAAAATAATCTTAAGTTCTTAAGCAGTAACTTTGCTTTCCAGAGTTGTAAGGAGACAACAGTAAACTCCAGTGGTCTTTGTCTCAATTTTGAAGATCTTTTAGAGATAATTATCATAAAATAACAAAAAGTGCTTTTTCGACGACCATGCGAAGATCAAGGGGATGATTTTTCTTAATAACGATTCTGCTGGAAGTTTGCTGCATTTTATTTATTTTTACTAAACTCACACATGTAGAGTCCGCAATTGTTCCTCACGAATTTTACGGAAAGTTGATTCCCGCCTAAAAAGTTACGTTATTATTCAACCCTTAAAACTGGTAAAAAAAATTATACCGTTTTCATTTCTTTTAAGGCGCATTCTTTTAGGTTGGCTGCAGTTATGCAAGGATCGCTGTCAGTAGCCACTGAAAATTTTAAATTAATTTTAAATAATAATAAACTTCAATATTGTTTAATTTCAACGTTACCTTGGCTTGCACAAGTTTTGAAAACGTCAATCAATTTGCCGTGCATTTCGTCCTCATCGGTACCCTTCAAGCTTTGCAAAGTGGCCAATCCGGCTTCAATATTGACGCTTCCGTCTTCATTTTGCTGCAAATCATCGTTTAAACTATTGCAAGAACCGCCAAAAAAAATTTTACCATTTTGCACAACTTGTGTAAGCAGAATATCGCACATTTACCTTCATGACTGTCTGGAATACCGTACGCTTTCAAAACGGCGATATCGTCTAAAATAAAAAATAAAAATAACAAACACTTATGGAAATCGGCGATCTACCAGCGCTTGCGTGAGTTTCTTTCGCGCAAGCTTCCAGCTTCTTCATCATCTCAGCTTTCATCTCGGCTTGGTCCATCTAAAATCGGAATTAATTTATGTAGGTATTGTTGAGAGTTTTAGAAAATTTACCGCGGTAGCTGCGGCCAACAGCAAAACTATTAAGCAGAACTTCATGATTTGTTGCTGAATTGCAGCTCGACGTTGACTGATCGCGGCTTTATAGCAAAATTCTTTTTACGCTAATTTTACCACCAACAAACACAATTATAAATCGCACTTCCGCTATTTAAAATAAAATAATCACCCTTCTGCACGAGCAATTGGAGGTTAACAATTTTCAGCAAAAGATTGACATGCAAATAATTTTTGTGGAAGCCACCAAAAGAACAAAGAGTTTGGCAGATATGTCTAAATATGGCGTCTGATTACATGAGTTTTGGGCTTCGCCGTCTATTGAGTACCAACATGATTTATGACTTATTGTAGTTAATTTGTATTGTCCGTTGAAAAAATTGAATAATTTTACTCGGTTCCGGTGTCAGAACATAAATAATTGTATTCAATGCGTGATGAAAATTATGGTTATTATCAGACCGGGATACAGGGTGATTGCTTAAAATTGTGAGAATTGATAACAATCTGCAAGATTGTCACGAACTTCGGACGCAGCCATGTTGTAACCCGGCGCATCCGCCAAAAAATACCGAAAGTAAATTGTTCTTCTGGGTCACTCATTGTTGAAATTAGTTCAGTGTTGCGCTATTATTTTTATTTTTGTTGGAGATAAATGTTGTTATTTCTATTAATAACGGTTTAACGTGGAACTGCCCAACTGAATAATTGGTGAATTGTGTGTCAAGTGATCGGTGGGGAATTATCGACGGCCGATGCGGGTCTAGGTTAGCGGGGGTTTAACAGGAAAAGTGAGGGCGACTTGACGACCGAGAGCCCTTCAGATCTCTTTCATCAGCGTTATTCAAATCCCCGCTCTTTGCAATTCGGTTACTTGACTTGTGCTAAATTTCGCGATTATTTCGATAAGTAACGTGCCCAAAACAAAAACGACAAATTATCCAAACTATCCATCCCCAAAACCTCCCAATAATTGCGCTATTGCGCCAATTAATTAAATCGACGCCTCTCCTGGAAATGTTGACGAGATATTAAAACTTTATAGCGTCGACACGAAACTTTAATTTGATTGACACGAAAGAGTGTCGTTTAATTAAGCCAGTTGAGAGCGTGGCAACTAACATTTGGTGGTCGGTTTTAATTTCTGTTTGCGTTATGGCGCAACTAAACAGAACTACTGATTTTATATATACTTGGAGCCCTCTTGGATAATTATAACTTTGATGTAAATTATTCAGGATGCCGACATAACTTTCTACAAATAGAAAATAACAAGCTCTGCAATCATCAGTCAACTTATTAACAGTAAGCTGATTGGTGCATTTTTTAAGTTGGTATGTCTGCAGTCGCCCCCGAGTCATCAAAACCCGCAGCAGCTACGCTGCTGCCTCATTTAGGTACCCTAATCTTAAAAGCACCCAAGTGCGATCGAGACAACTAACAACATTCCTGATTTTCATGAGTTACAATGCGGGCTTGGTCAGTTTTCCGCCCTAGGCCGGAAACGAGCGTAGGTCAATTTTAAAAACACTTTTACTATTATTATTATTATTATTAAATGAAGTTGTGAGTTGACGAAGGCCCCGAATTGATTGAGGACGAAGCTTCAATTTGAGGAGGTTTCTGGAGTCCCCCGTTTGTTCAGGCGGTCAGGAACAGATATTAGTTTAGTTTCCCCAACTGCTCGTCATTAGTAAACCTCCCAACGAACCAATCTGCGGCGTAAAGAACGCCATTCAATTTCGTACCGATGTGCTGCTCCAATCAATCAAGTAGCAGTCAAAGCTCTGCAACATCGATGAAACGCATTCATTCGAGTCGACAATGGTCCCGGAACAATACCCGGTGTTGTTGCTGGGGCCGCCGGCATTCCAGGAGACCAGGACCAGGAATTAAAGTTCCAGTTCCATAAAGTTAAGCAGAAGGCCCAAAGACAGGATGTAACACGCGCTACATTTGCGCGACGGGAATGCGCGTCGTTAGCGATAAATCCGTGTCTATGGCGGTGTGGGCCGTCAGTGTCGCGTGGTGAAGACGCCAAGGGATGATGACGGTGTCCTCGACGGCGGCGACGTCGAACGTGTCGCGTGTTATGACGAAACTTGGATAACGGCCGCCGGTCGCGATCTTCTTTTACTTCGCGTTTGAGTTTCGCGAAATTTAAGGTGAGTTGGATGAGTTCTTGTTTGTTTTGGGGGTGAAACGAAAGCGGACGTAATTCGATATTAAGCGATTAAGAATCGTATACGTTTCGACGAAAACGAAGAGACAACCAGACCGGATCCGGTTGCGGAAACTCGAAAACACTTTTGCGAACGAGAGCCCACAACCGGCGCCGGGAGCCAACAAACAACATTGGCACCAAACGAAATTAGCGCAACTCCGGTACTCGAGAGCCCAAAAATGGTAAAATTAATTTTTAGACACTTGCAGGGAAATTTAGGGCAACTTTTTGAAGGGAAATTTAGGGCAACTTTGGTTTTTGTAAAAAAAATAATTTTTGACCAAGGATTACTTTAAGGGTTGCTTCAAAAATTTTATGTAGGTAAGTTTAATAGTTCGATGATTTTATTTATCTAAAATCGTCGGGCGTTTCACCATTTAAGTTCTGCACGTCTCGTTATCCCTCTAGAGAAATCCTCTTGATTAGAATTTGCGGAAATTACAAGTTTTCCTGTTAGCGCTTCATGAAATGTAGTAAATGGCACAAAAAATTTTAACATCTTACTACAACACCAATAGCGTAAGAAATTATTCAACACTGTTGAGTTGCATAATTTTTAAAAATTTGGGAAATTAAAGGAAACTTTTTGATTCTGCAGATTTGAAGAATTTAATCACTTCTAGACGCTTACCGGTTCTTTTGAGTGACAATTTTGGCTATTAAGAAAAATAAATAACACAAACTGAAAAATGGACCCTTCACTGTGCAAGAGCGGTTTAGAGGTTTGCGCTGTAAATTGATTCCAGTCAAATATGACAGGAATATTGGTTCATCAATCTAAAATTGATTCGGTATTATTTAATGGACATTCTAAACGAAATGTATTAATTTACTATATTTACCACTCGTATCACTCAGATTTAATAATCAAACAAATTTTTTAAATTTTATTTTATGATGATTTATATTGTTATCTGGAAGTGGGCCCTCTATCATTTGTCGACTTTCTGCAATTTTTGAAAATTTATAACATTTCAACTAGATGTTGCACTATAATGATTCCTAGCTTCTTGACATGAACAAATCTAGTTTTTTTTGTAAAAAAATTACCGTTTTTCCAACTTTTTCTGTTAATTCTTTATGATTCTTTTGATATCGTTATCTTAAGCTGGCTTTCTATATCATTTGTTGACTTTCAATAATCCGTAAAAATTTATAACTTCTGAACCAGGGGCTGCACCGAAATAGTTCTTGGCTCTTTCACAAGCGCAGACTATGTTCTTTTTGGGAAAAAATCATCATCTTTTTAATTTTGTGTGTTAATTTTTTAAGATTTTTTTATATTTTTATTTTAACTTGGCGTTTCTTTACTTTTAATAATCTTTAAAAAATGTTATAACTTCTGAAGTAGGTACTGCATTGAAATAGTTTTTACTTCTCTGAAAAGCGCAGACTATGTTCTTTTTAAAAAAAAATCATTATTTTTTTAATTTTGTGTGTTAATTTTTTAAGATTTTTTTATATTTTTATTTTAACTTGCCGTTTCTCTACTTTTAATAATCCTTAAAAAATTTTATAACTTCTGAAGTAGGTACTGCATTGAAATAGTTCTTACTTCTCTGAAAAGCGCAGACTATGTTCTTTTTGGAAAAAAATCATCATCATTTTCATTTTGTGTGTTAATTTTTTAAGATTTTTTTTATATTTTTATTTGAACTTGGCGTTTCTCTACTTTTAATAATCCTTAAAAAAATTTATAACTTCTGAAGTAGGTACTGCATTGAAATAGTTCTTACTTCTCTGAAAAGCGCAGACTATGTTCTTTTTGGAAAAAAATCATCATCATTTTCATTTTGTGTTAATTTTTTAAGTTTTTTTTTATATTTTTATTTAAACTTGGCGTTTCTCTACTTTTAATAATCCTTAAAAAAATTTATAACTTCTGAAGTAGGTACCGCATTGAAATAGTTCTTACTTCTCTGAAAGCGCAGTCTGGAAAAAAATCATCATCTTTCTAACTAGTAATCACCTGACGAACCCCATTTTTCTGGTCGTTTCCATCTGAATTACCTGGTTGATTTGCGTTAATAAATGAAATTCGGGAAATTCGCAGCCTGTCCCGAACTTTTGTTCGCCAACTTTCGCCGGCCTGAATTCCTTACTAAACAGATAATTTTACAGCTGCCTAAACGAAGCCACAGGTGTCGCTGAAAATTGCACAAAACATTCGCAATAACGCCGCACGTTCGAGACGGATTCGTCCGGACGAAATTAATCAAATTTCCCAGTTACGACCCATAAAAGGCAAAAATAAAGCAAATCACTAATTTGCCATATCTTCCAGCCGCAGTCAGCATAATGTTCAGTCATAAATTCCCGTTTATCTGCTAAGTCACTTGCGTAAATTTGATAAAACAATGAGTGCGCGCCCTTAAAAATCTCCCGGATTCTCGTCCCGGCAAAGTCGTCGCCAATAATGATTGATCGTTAAAATTTCGGGATGATGAAAGGAATACGTTCTGCCATTACGATTCGACTTATTGTTGAAATTCCAGACGTGGTTACTGTTGCGTCTGGAATTCGGGCAGGTTTCGTCCGTAATGGAGACGTTCCGGGTTTATCAGGTCGCCTAACAGTGCCGCCACGTTTTCCAATAAATAGCCGAAAGGTGTTACTGAGCAACTGCATTAGTCGCTTTTATACACTTCTTCCCGTTTGATGGACTAGAATAAAAGGGGAGTTTTGCAACTCGCCCCGTCGACCACTCAGCACTTACTCAGGAGTTATTTACAAGGAATCACGATATCAATCAAACTTTTTGCCAAATCATTAAATAACCCCTGATCCCGCCACCGGGTCCGGTTTCACGGTTCGAATTTCTCCCGTCACTCTCTTCTAAAATATCGATGGAACACCAACTGCTCGTGATGGCTCACTCCAACAATCACCATGCGAAGCAGTAATTGACGTATTACGTAACAATATTGCCCCGACCTCGAAATGCTGGGATGCACTCAAAAGTTAATTGAACGCGGTTCTCCTAGGCTCGCAATTAATTTCAAAGGCCGCGATTTCGAAGCTGAAACGTTTGAAGCGCCGGAAAAACGACGAAAAGGGATAACATCGGGGCTTTCTTCAGAAACCGCGCTATTATTAATTTGGGAAGGTACGGCCGCAAGGGCGGTTGAGGCCGGAAGGGCGTTATTGCAGGGATGACCCCAACACGGCACCGGCCAGATCGCGACGAAGAAAACGGAATTTTGTTAAAAATTTATAACTCCTGCACTAGGTTCCCACTGAAATAGCCATTACCTCGCTGAAGCCTTTTTAGAACAAATCATCATTTTTCAAATTTTTTTAAATTAATTTCCATCCCCAATTGTTTATACATTCAAGGGAGAACTGTTCCGGTTTTTCTTCTAATAGTGAAAGAATTTTAATAAAATTCTGTGGGGCAAAGTAAAGCAATATTACCCAGTGCACGCGCCCGTCCCTATTAATGAAATGCAATCCATCAAGCTCTACGTATGCGCATATACATAAATCCGGGATGGGAGTCGCCGACCAGAGGACATCAAAAGTGGTGATATCAACCCCCAGACCTCTCTCTTAAAATTACATCAACCCCAATTTCCTGTTCGCGTGTTGAATGTGTTTAACCGCGTTCCTTTGAATTGCTAATTCCGCGATAGATCCACCGGTGGCGATGCTTCAAGTTTTACGAAACGCACCCCCTCACCGCAACGCTAGATAATAAAAACACGTCCAAACAACCCGTTTACGGCCGCCTTAAAGAATCAATGACAATAAGCCTCGACGGTCATTACGGCGAAAGCTCGAAAAAAGTTAAAAGCTCCGCCGCAGCTTCAAAGCGTTTGTTTTCCGACCGGGATGCCCACCTGGATTTTATGGATGAGAAACTGGCGCCAATCCGTAATTGATTGGGGAATTTTTTAATTGAACGTCGATACGACGCGGTTAAATCCAGATTGAGTCTGAAAATGTCGTTCGTAACGCAATTATGGCCGGATTGAAATAGGTGTTATTCGGGAGAGACTTCAAAGGTTGTATCGCGCGTACCGCAGGTTCGCATCGAATTTCGGGACGCCACGCAATTAATTCCGCCTCTCGAAACTCGCTTCGCCCCGGAAAAGTCGTTAAGAAGTTGTGGCCTAAGAAGTCCTAGATCGACGATGGATGCTTCGAGTGCCACGAAAATCATTATCGATCTCGTCAAACGCTGCCGACGCCGATAATAAATAAATAAATGCACCAGGGACACGACAAGAACTCAACTGTTATCATAGTAACACAATGCACGTCTTGGGGGAGTTGGAATTATTGTGTGCGTTGTGCGGCGTCCTTTTATTGCGCCGTATTAATTTTAGTGGTCGTGAAAGGGACGCCGTGCAAGTGTTACGGCAAAAATTCAAATTGTTAAGTAGTCGGTTGAAAGACGCAATTTAACTGTTTGGCGGCTTTCGGGGGTTGTAAGCGCCATGAACACGCCGTGGCGTGATCGATTGTGGACAAAGGACGGCCACTTGAGGCTGATCGAGTCCTTCTGCTGGTAGTCGGGGCCGCCGTTTTGCATTTTACACTAGCACCGATTTAATTAATAGACAACCGGCGCAGTTTCGGATCATTAAAAAATTCCATTGACTGTTTCGACCGATCTTTGTTTCTTCCCTTTAATAAATCGGCAAGCAGTTGTTGCCCCCGGTAACAGAGGTAACGCGACGCTAATTTAATGAAATAGAAGCCCGAGTTTCTCTAATTGCATTCTTCGACGACAATATTTACGGTGCAATGGCGGAAAGCCCGGATCATGGCGGTTTCCGGTTCCTAGCGCGGCAAAGAACATGGACGCGCTACGAAATTTCATAACGTAACAAAAATTGGCGGAGGCGCCGGGCGACTTCTGAATGATCCATTCAAAGGAAAGTGGAAATAGTAGAAACAACGATTTGTGTTAGAAGACTAGCAATAATTGGTTACGTCCTTCATTCCAGCAGATTTTGTATGACCAAACATAGCAGAAGTGGTATTCTTAACCAATTGTTGTGAATACCTGGTCTGAATAGACTCGCTGACACCTAAATTATGCAAGTTACTATTCTATTTCACCAGTTGTAATAGGATAAGTTTTGGGATACGCTGGAATAGTGTAACTGACAAGAACCCGATGGCAAAAATTCGCTCCAACCCTCAAGGCTACTAAATCGTTTATAACTTATTTCTATTAAAGAAAATACCTGGATATCGAACTGAAATGTATTTTAATTCACTGAAAAAAGCTAATTATAGTCTTCTTAAAAAAAAATTACCATTTTCCTGACTTTATTTCTTAACCCTTAACTGGTATCGTGGGGTAATTCGACACCTCAGCGACTACATTTTTATGAAAATCGTGTAGTTTAAAATACAATATTTTACTGTTGTTCCAGGTATTCTCCTAGACTTAGTCACTCGTTCGAATAGTATAATTGGTCGCCGTTAAAAACTAGCTATTTGCGAAAAATAAAGGGTCTGGGGTGTTGGCACACCCCACCATACCAGTTACGTGCGTAAATTTGTTTTTTCAAGTCAACATGGCGGGGCGGCCGTTGACACAAAAAGTATTAGAGAAACTTGCTGAAAACATGTATGATAGTGATAGTGACGACAATCTTGAAAATGACCTTTTCCGAGATGCTTGAACTGTGAAAACCGGTGGGAATATATTGCCATTATTATTATTATTGTTGTTACTTTTGATCTAAACCGCTGAAATTACTCACGAGTTGAAAATATTCAATTACTCTGAGCAAATAAGCACAAAAAAATGAGATAAAAAAAAATTTTGACAAAAATTTTTGTAAAAATAAACACCTATGTCAGTTTTTTCCGCTGAATAATGATAATTTTTTTTTGCTGCAGACAGTAACAATGAATCTTGTACTTTAGCACCGAGCTATTTTTTTATTATTATTTTGCCGAATTATTTTTTTCTTGTTGATCAAAGAAGTGTGTCTATTTTAGCTTATTTTTGTATAGTTCTCTAAAATTTTTATTTTTTGTTGACTCTTTGTATGAAAAATTATGAGTTACTCACATTGATTTGTTTTATTATGGTTCAATGTACTTGAAAAGTTCAAAAAAGTATAAAAAAAACGTTACTTTTTTTCTTAGAGGTCGATATAATTTGGGGTGTCGAAATACCCCACGATACCAGTTACGTTCCGTGGAAAGACGATATCAGTTGAGGGTTAATATTATGAGTTGTAAATTTCTTGCAAGAACTGCTGCTGATAACAAAATAAAGAGAGGGAAGACCACTTAGCAAGAAACAGATCGCAGGTAAAAAGAGAGAACACAAAGCAAAACAAGCATAAAAGTTAACTTGATCAGAGTTTCTCTTGATAAGGAGCTATATAAGAAATCTTGAATTAGGTGTCGCCCTGAAATAGTTACTATCACCCTGCATGGAGCTTTTAATAATCTTTTAAGAAGAAAAATATTTTTTTCGCAGTTTTATTTATAAGTTTTCTTCAATTAGTATTTTACCTGATTCCTCCCCTAGTTATCGACTTTCACTACGTTTGAGTAAATATTTTTAAGAATTCAAGAAGGGTACGGAGCAATTTATCCAAATACTTGTTGAGTAACGTCACCAATGCCAACTATTTGGCGGCTTCATCGAGAATCTTGGAAGTTGCGCGAATTAGCAACTGATACGTTTGCCAAAATAACCCTATTGCCATTATTAACATTTCGTCAGACGCGACTAACGTGTGACAAAATTAAGTTTCGGGGTCCTAATCGCGATAATGAGGGCTGCTACGTGCCTTATCGTGTTGAAGACAGGAGCATCTTGGTTGATAAAGCGATTTTTAAGCGGCCTGCATCGGAGCAAACGATCATTATTTATTCATCAACCCCATCCTCGAGCTTGGATAGCGGAAAATTGACTAACCCCGCGTCAATCAGCGATAACATCATCGCCACTAGTCGAAGAAGTGAGCAATAAGCAATCATCAGCAAATTTCTATATTTTTCTCTAGTCCAACAAGCTCTCAAACTAAATTAAACACAATTCTTTAAGGGTCGTATTTAACAGTCTACCAAATTTACCCGATATTTTCATACAAAAAAATACTTTCATTTCCCAAAAATACTAAATGCTCACCAAAATTAAGAAAATACATAATCTTAAAGCGACAACCAAATATTGACATAATGCTGGCCTCTTATATATTTTGTTCGCCAAAATAACTTTTGTTGACCATAAATACTAAATGTTCACCAAATTTTATTCCGCATTTAATTCTAACATGATACCCAGATATTTAATTTTCGACAGTGTCTTATATTATTTAGCAGTTAAAAATACTATTTGTTGATCAAAAATACACAAGCAATAAAATGTTGTGCAAATGGTAAATAATTTTATGCAAAATTATAAATGTAGATGTGCTAGGGCAAAGAAAATAAGAGTAAAAATAGAAATGGTTTGCACAAAAAAAGATATTGATTTCCGTAATATTTAAATGCTTTGCTGTAATTGGCTTGCATTATGTAAAACGTAAAACTTCTTTTAGTGGTAATTTCTAATTGTGCTTTAAAAAAAAAATTACAGGGCCCTGAACTGACCTTGTACAAAACTTTTTTCGCGTGCCTCTTGTATGGAAGCGCAAGCGGCAAGGAGAGATGCGTGAGCATATTTTATTTTTGGAGTAATAGTATAATTATTTGATGCACAAATAGTTTTTTTGAGAAACACTAAATATAAATGGATAGCGCAAATATTTATCATGTACAGCACGGACGCGTAACTTAAGCGTTTTAAATTTGTTGTACATTTAGTAAAATTGATAGACATATAGAATTTAAAATGTAAGCAATGGTGAAACAATACGCAGCATAGTTATTTTAGTGGTGATGTTCTTATTTTCTGATGTATAATAATTTGGGTTTCATTTAGATTTTTTCATGTTCATTAAAGTTTCTGGTGGACAGTGCAAGGGATGTATGGTTTAATTTGGTGTACATTAAATTAGTTCGCATTCTATAATTCTTTTAATATTTTTGGTGTACAATGATTCTTTTAGCTAATTAATGAAATTAAATGGAAAACTTTTAATGTCCGACTTTATTGTGCAATAAAGACCGGTAGCAACCTGTCGTCGCCAACACGAATCAGATAATTTTAATTAAGTTAGGTAATTAAAAAGTTTTATTTATTAAAAAAGACTTTTACCGGGCGCGCTTTGAGGTCGCGTTGTCAACTTGATATCGTCGCTGCAACGAGCAGTGATTTAGGGTGATTAGGACATGATGCCGAGTCGAGGGACGCAATTTGGCGAAGGTCTTAACCGTCAACCCCACGTTTTCCGACAACTCCACCAGCATTAAGACGAAAATTAATAAACCTCCAGCAATCAAACATCGAGTCTGCGGTCGCAATAAGACGCCGGCACGTAAAGTAAACAAGCCACCAACAATTTCCGGTTGCGCCAACAATCAGACCGACAACACTTTTTGTCTAAATAAGGGTGACGTAACGAGTTCCAGTTATTAAAACTTGGTTGATTTTTGTCTTAATCGGCGATAAAAGATATAAATGGCAGGGGTGGGTGGCTTCGTTAATTTCGTTGTCTTTGAAGATCTCCGGCGTCTCGTCGTGGGGCTTCAGCAACTGACGTATCGTTTGACTCGATTTTCTTTTTAGCGAGCGGTTCTAGTTGCCGCACCTGCAAGACTCCAGGCACTCGTCGAGGTAGGTGTCGGTGAACAGGATTTGATTGCACCGAGTCGCTAAAGATGTAGAACGCCCTCCAACTTTCCAATAACAGCAAAAAGGTCTTCAAACCCTCTCCAGCGTTCAAAGGTTATTTCCATCGGGCGTGTTCGAAATTACACCAGTTGATCAATGGTCGTTGCGGTTATGAGTTTAAGAAATGCTGGTCGGGGTTAGGGGAAGGTTTTGGCGGCGGAGTCGGGGGTTGCGATTTTTTGCTTGATTCAAGTGTCGGCCAGTCAAAGACCTAATCGGATATCGCCGAAAACATTTTCGGGCCACCTTCACCATCGGTTGGTTGTAATTGCGTCAGGGGTAGCGGCGCGTCGAAACCGGTTAAGTAGATTTCCCTAATTTCCCGTCGCATTTATCTCTTTTTCCGCTTCTCGAACTGAAACCGCGATTAAGTTGCGATGGCGACAAAAAAATTAAAAATTGTAATCAGGACACCCGCCAATTTAGCTCGTCAAGTTGGGGCTCGGAAACCCTGGCTCGATCGGTTTTGTTTATTTTCTCTGGAACCGGGCGATTTAAATTATTAATCGAATCGCGTCTTTGACGCCTTGGCGCGGTTTAAGGACGTTTTAACGTAAAAATATGCCAAACGTGATTACATGGTAGACGCGACTTCTCGAGCAGAATCATTCTGCGAGCTTATTTACGTCACACCTCTTACATCCGCTCCGGGAGAAAATCCCGTTTGTCGCGAACGGATTAAACCGTAAATCGCCCGACGGAACTGCTCCGATGGGTGATGTTAATCGAAATGAACGAATGCTGTCTTGCACAATCACCCGCTTGTTGCTATCGGGCCAAAAAAAACTTTGTCAGGGCCGGTTCTGGTTCCAGGATGCCGGTCGGGCTCTGGCTGCTGGTCACCCTGCTGGCCAAGTTCGAGTGCGGCACGTCGGGCGTGTCCCTTAAACAGACGTCGCGGACGCCGCAAAGGAACAATCACCAGAACATTTCCACTCTCCTGGACAATTTGCTCAGAGGCTACGATAACAGCGTCAGGCCGGACTTTGGCGGTAAGCAGGCCCGACAAGGAGGTGGCGGCTAATTTGCGACGATTTCAGGACCCCCAGCTGTGGTTGAAGTCGACATCATGGTCAGGAGTATGGGGCCGATTTCCGAAGTCGATATGGTGAGTCGCTGGAAATTTTTTCACCCCTTCGCGAGATTACAGATGAGTTTAATCCAAAGCCTAAACCTGCACTTTGATTAATTAAAAGAAAACGTTTTGGGATAATCCGTCTGCTAATATCCCGACGACGTTTCTAGTCTAATTAGTAACGAGTTCTCGAACTTGCTATTTTCCGCACGAAATCCGATTATGTGTGCCAACTTTGCACATGTTTATTGGGAACTTCTATGAAGGTGTAAGGCTTCATTAACCAAAGTACGTATAATGGTTGTGTAGTGCAGGTAAACTTTCCCAAACATTTTAAAACGTAAATTTTACTTGATTTAAGCCATAAGTAGTAACTCACGAAAA
Source organism: Schizotus pectinicornis (assembly GCA_951805265.1). NCBI lineage: Eukaryota > Metazoa > Arthropoda > Insecta > Coleoptera > Pyrochroidae > Schizotus > Schizotus pectinicornis. Next base: position 3,041,624 of record OX638206.1, read on the forward strand.
AGCTTCTTGAAGATGGTAGAGACTATTATTAGAAAAAGGGTCGTATTTAACAGTCTACCAAATTTACCCAATATTTTCATACAAAAAAATACTTTTATTTCCCAAAAATACTAAATGCTCACCAAAATTAAGAAAATACATAATCTTAAAGCGACAACCAAACATTGACAAAATGCTGGCCTCTTATATATTTTGGTCGCCAAAATAACTTTTGTTGACCATAAATACTAAATGTTCACGAAATTTTATTCCGCATTTAATTCTAACATAATACCCAGATATTTAATTTTCGACAGTGTCTTATATTATTTAGCAGTTAAAAATACTATTTGTTGATCAAAAATACACAAGCAATAAAATGTTGTGCAAACGGTAAATAATTTTATGCAAAATTATAGATGTAGGTGTGCTAGAACAAGAAAAATAAGAGTAAAAATAGAAATGGATTACACAAAAAAAGATATTGATTTCCGTAATATATAAATGCTTAGCTGTAATTGGCTTGCATTATCTAAAACGTAAAACTTCTTTTACTGGTAATTTCTAATCGTGCTTTTAAAAAAAAATTACAGGGCCCTGAACTGACCTGGTACAAAACTTTTTTCGCGTGCCTCTTGTCTGGAAGCGCAAGCGGCAAGGAGAGATGCGCGAGCATATTTCATTTTTGGAGTAATAGAATAATTATTTGACGCACAAATAGTTTTTTTGAGAAACACTAAATATAAATGGATAGCGCGAATATTTATTATGTACAGCACGGACGCGTAACTTGAGCGTTCTAAATTTGGTGAACATTTAGTAAAATTGATAGACATATAGAATTTAAAATGTAAGCAATGGTAAAACAATACGCAGCATAGTTATTTTAGTGGCGATGTTCTCATTTTCTGATGTATAATAATTTGGGTTTCATTTAGATTTTTTGATACTCATTAAATTTTCTGGTGGACGATGCAAGAAATGTATGGTTTAATTTGGTGTACATTATATTTGTTTTCTTAGAAAAAGCCGCAAATCTGTCTTCATAAGGTTGGAGACCCTGCCTGCGCTATGTAAAAACCCCAATCTTTATTTGCGTTGTTTTCCACCCCCAGACCACTTCTGACTGGTATCATTCGGTTTCTAGTTAAGTCTCATCCAGGCAACTTTTATTTTATTTCCTCGCTCCCAAATCCGACAATCTTAATCTAAAACGCCCGCTGCCGAGTTTTAACTTTTAACGCGCCAAAGCATGAAACACGCGAGACGTGTCTCGCACATCTCCACGTTCCCCATTCTGACCCCACCCGCCATCAACCTCCCCAAAACTCTGGAAATATCGCGCACCAGTCGTCGCCATTTAAACAGCTCTAATCGGAAGACTTGTTGATTTAGACCTACTCGATGGACTGCTATTTCCGGCAGTCGTGGGTGGACCGTCGCCTCGCCTTCCCCGGGGACACCAACGACACCTTAGCCCTCAGCATTTCAATGCTGAAACGCATCTGGAAGCCCGACACTTACTTTTACAACGGGAAACAGTCGTATTTGCACACCATCACCACCCCCAACAAGTTCGTCAGGCTCTACCAGGACGGCAGGGTGCTCTACTCCTCCAGGTGCGCCCGGGTCCCAAAGAACTAACTCAAAAATAACTCAAAAAGCTACAATACATTTTTTTTGTTCTAAGCGGCGAGGAGGGACTACCCTTACTAGTTTTAAGTATATGCTTTAGTGTCCGAAGATTCCTCTGGTGCGAGGAATTGCTCCTGGATTTTTCTGGCGCTGATTGATTCGGCCCCGCAGGTTCAGACGCGACCGGTGCATCCTAAGACAAACTTTAATTAAGCCCGGCCGTGGCATGGCGAAGCTTTTCACATTTGCATAGTTTGCTGAAGGATGGGAGATTACGTGCCATTGAGTTAATTCACTAATATTAATTGGAGCCCTATTAACGGCGGATTTGACCCGATTCGATCAAGACTTTCACCATCCATTGTCGTTCCTCGAGCAACGTTGGGATTCTTGACAATTTACTTGATCCTGCAGGACGAGCTAACAATTTTTCGTTACGTCTTGATCCTGTAGGACGATCTTGCAATTTTTCGTCATTTCCTCAAACAAATCGAAACTTAATTTAAATTCGTTTACAAATCTCTGCCCGCCATATTTCGTGATATCCCCGAATCGCTCGTGACCATTTCGCTTCGTGGCTCGTTCCGGCAAAATCCAGACGCGTCGAAATTGGACGTCGTCCCGTCGAATTGGTATCGACGATTCCTCGCTAACGAACCGGCCCTCGAAGTCCTGCCGAGTTTATCGCGAAAACGCCGGCAATTATCGCGATGGGGTTCGTCAGACGGCGGTGCAGTTGGAACAGGCGCCTGTTTAATTCGGGGCACGTCCGCCAAATCCGTCGATTCTGTTCGGAATTACTTGGTTCGAGGAGAGTGCCGCGAAAAATGCAATAAATTTCAATTCGAGCAGATCCCCGATTCTCGTACGTTAGTCTCTTGTTTTCCGTGGATGCAGTGGATACGGGACTTAATCCCGGCAGGATTGCCAAAATTTCTTGGACCGCAGGCCGCGCTCGCATTTAATTAGGCGAATCCGTCGTGTTGTTCATCCGCTTCAACTTCGAACCCCCGAAAGTGAACCCCTCAACTCGTGTCAACATCGAAGTTGCACCGATTTTCCCGGTGAAACCGCTCGTTGTTAGTCGCGGAATTGGTGTAATGAACTTTGAAAGCGTCGCTTACACACTGGAGAACGGTGTTGTAATTATGTTGATTGCGCGAGATTTCGCCCGGCGCCTCCGCCATTTCCGCCGACGTTAAGAACTCGCCGAACTACCCGGGAAAACGGTTAAAATTTCGCGGAATTACGCCGGTAATTGTCGTTTGTTTCAATAACAATATTAAAAGCAGCAGGAAACCTCCAAGAGCCGGCGAAGCGCGCGCTTTCTCGAATCCGGAATTAAATTGCAGAAACTCCTGCAAGTGATCACGTCAATTACGGAGATTAGCGTCGAGTTTTCCCTGATCAAACCGTTTGTTTCTTCATTTACCCAAATCGGGCCGTTGATAACTCCATAATCGTGGCCCCCAGGACAATAACGCAATTTCGGGAGACCGCCGAATAACTGCGCTCATTAATCGAATCGCTTCGGCCCAATTTCCGTTTTTGTTTGACGAAGCGCGGGCGAGTTAGGGAAATTATTCGATTTGGGGGGGTTAATGGAGGCTGTCAATTTTTTTTTCTTCCAGACTAACAATCAAGGCGGGTTGTCCGATGAATTTGGAGGATTTTCCGATGGATATCCAGAGATGTCCGCTGAAGTTCGGCTCGTGTAAGTATCTGTTAAATAAAGGGTCGTACTTAACAGTCTACCAAAATTACCCAAAATTTTCATACAAAAAATACTTTTATTTCCCAAAAATACTAAATGCTCACCAAAATTAAGAAAATACATAATCTTAAGGCGACAACCAAATATTGACATAATGCTGGCCTTTTATATATTTTGTTCGCCAAAATAACTTTTGTTGGCCATAAATACTAAATGTTTACCAAATTTTATTCCGCATTTAATTCTAACATAATACCCAGATATTTAATTTTCGACAGTGTCTTATATTATTTAGCTGTTAAAAATACTATTTGTTGATCAAAAATACACAAGCAATAAAATGTTGTGCAAATGGTAAATAATTTTATGCAAAATTATAGATGTAGATGTGCTAGGGCAAGGAAAATAAGAGTAAAAATAGAAGTGGTTTGCACAAAACAAGATATTGATTTCCGTAATATATAAATGCTTTGCTGTAATTGGCTTGCATTATGTAAAACGTAAAACTTCTTTTAGTGGTAATTTCTAATCGTGCTTTTAAAAAAATTACAGGGCCCTGAACTGACCTTGTACAAAACATTTTTCGCGTGCCTCTTGTCTGGAAGCGCAAGCGGCAAGGAGAGATGCGCGAGCATATTTCATTTTTGGAGTAATAGAACAATTATTTGACGTACAAATAGTTTTTTTGAGAAACACTAAATATAAATGGATAGCGCGAATATTTATTATGTACAGCACGGACGCGTAACTTGATCGTTCTAAATTTGGTGAACATTTAGTAAAATTGATAGACATATAGAATTTAAAATGTAAGCAATGGTAAAACAATACGCAGCATAGTTATTTTAGTGGTGATGTTTTCATTTTTTGATGTATAATAATTTAGGTTTTATTTCGATTTTTTGATGCTCATTAAATTTTCTGGTGGACAGTGCAAAGGATGTATGGTTTAATTTGGTGTACATTATATTTGTTCCCTTAAATAAATATAGACCCTTAAGCGCCCTCGACCGGCTGTTAATGGGGGCGTATAGAAATAAATGCGCGATCGCGGGGTAGCATGTGGCAAAAGGTAAGATAGACAGAGGGATTTATGCCTTTGGAAGGAGCCGTTCACTCACGTACCTACGTGAGGCGCGGGCAGACCATTGCGTCCTGATTAATAGACGACGAGGCCCTTCACCCCCCGATCTCTATTTAACTTACGGTTTTTGAAAATTGAGTCTTAATAATCGAGAAAGATTTTCAGAAAGACCCCCAATCTGGAATCAGGTCTGTCGATTCCTCCCTGTGCACGTAATAACAGGGATGCTCCAGTTACGTACATACGCGATTTTCCCCAATTGTCGCCAAACTGTTGACGCTCGTGCCCGATTCGGGATGCACATGTCGCCGGCTCTCCTTGGCTTGTTAAAGTCATTTTCTAGTGCTTCAATAGGAGGGGTGGATATTTTAAATCGGTTGTCCTCTGAGGCGTGTAAAAAGCTGTTTCCAGCCGAGCATGAAACGCACTAGTCGAGTATTATCCTACGTGGAGTTTTTCAATCGGGGAGAATTTGCCGATACACTTCCCTCGACGGGCGCTCCAGAAATTTATACTTAAGAGGGGTGCTCCTCGAGTCGTCTTTTTATCATTGACACATTTTTATCGGGAAAATCCCGTAGGTAACAGCGCGTCGTCTTATAAGAAAACAGAACACTATTAGCGCGAGTTCTGAAAGTTCTGAAATTTGCGTCCAGACTCCTGGATGTGGTAAAATTAGTTGCAGGAACCAGAAGCAGTCTCGAAGTTTCGGAATAAATAAAGAAAATATTAAATTGAGAGCTTGCAGCAAGTCGAAAACTCTATTGATCCTGAAACTACCCTTGTAGCATCGAAATACTTTTGACGCGTTTTTTCTCAACCCTATTGATTCCAAAACTACCCTTGCAGCATCAAAATACGTTTTTTTTTCTCTTCCAGTCGGTTACACATCTCAAGACGTTCTGTACCGATGGAACAAGGCCAGACAGGTGGCCATAGCCGACGACATGAAGCTTTCCCAGTTCGATCTGATCGCCACCCCCGCCGCCAATCAAACCGACACCATCGTCAACAGCGATACGAAATCAGGTGTTCGGGTTGTTGACACCTTCGATATTAGTAAGCGTTGAACGTTTTGACACTAGCGAAGCGAGTTGCACCAGGAAAAAGGCCACGGAGGCAAATCCCGAGCTTTCAGTCTTAATAGAGCCTAAACGTGTTTACTTAATGCGATCGTCTTCTTAGGCTCGGTTTACAGTGCGCCCTAAACTAATTTAATCAGATAATGAGTCCCGCGTTGAGCACACTCGGACCCAATTCCTCACCCTATTTGCCCCTGTTGGGCAATTAACGCCTTTTTGAGGGTCGCTCAACGCGGCCGGCTCAAACTCAACGGGTAGTTTTCGGAAATGAACGCCACTATTTCAAAATTTACCGTTAGAACCTCAATGCGATTAGACTGTTGAGTTTCAGGGGTGGAAATGGGTTGAAGAGTGGCGGAGGCGCCGGGAGAAAATAGAAACCTCGTGGAAAGTTGGGGGTGTTTCTTTTCCCACGAATGCGTACGAAGTGAAGTTTTAGCGTTTCGAAACGATGCTTTATGGTTGTGGGGAGATAAATTTGCCCTATTCTATTGTCAGGTTGGATATTTATGGCAATTTCTGCGCGTCCTTGTGTTCGTTTTGAAAGCTACCCTAACAGTTCCGCGTTTCGTGTTTAGCTGCGAGCGTCTGATTGCATAATTCATTATATTCGTGTTGATGGTGGCATTTCAGCTGAATATTCAATGCTTCTTGTCAGTTTCCACTTGCAACGGCACATGGGGAACTTTCTCATCCAGGTGTACGGGCCTTGCGTCCTCCTCGTCGTCCTCTCCTGGGTGTCGTTCTGGTTGAACCGCGAAGCGACAGCCGATCGCGTCTCTTTAGGTAAATAACCAAATAAATAATCATTTCCGATCGTCTTCGTTAATTTAATCCGTTCGGTCGCCGGCAGGCATCACGACCGTGCTGACGATGACGTTTCTGGGATTAGAGGCCAGAACCGACCTGCCTAAAGTCCCCTATCCGACCGCATTGGATTTCTTCGTGTTCCTGTCGTTCTCATTTATTTTCGCCACCATCATCCAGGTAAATAAACACGAACCAATAGCGATCTCATCAACAGTCCAAACACACTCGACGCCGCTACCCCGAAAAGTGTCGGGAGACCGAAAATCGGTCGGACGCCCCGAAGAGGGCGACAGCAATTAGTGATGCGAACACGTTTATCGGAAACAACGGCAATTATTTCAGTTCGCTGTGGTCCACTACTTCACGAAATACGGTTCCGGAGAGTGCTACTTCAGCTCCGATTTTAACTCGGACTCCAGCAGCGACGAGGACGACTGGACCTCCGTCGAAACAAAGAACGTCAAAGACACCGCGCTCAACGTGAGTATCAACTTCCAGGTCCTGTTAAGATGACTTTTTAAAAATACATACGTTTCACCCCCCGATGGCCGGCAAAAATTTTATTTGCTACCCCTTTCTTGAATTGCCAGGAAAATAGCTTTCGCTATTTGGTATTGACGAACTTGGCGAGCTGCGCTGCAGCCGAACGAAATTAATAATCAATGTTCCATTCAAAATTTGAGTAACTCAATTCGCCAGGTTTTAAATCTAAAAAAATTTCCCTAATTAACTTGTTAACTAGCAATCACGTCGTTTCCCATCGAGTCCTGGACGTCATTCAGTGGCTGCTTGGGGTTTAGTTGAATTACTGCTGTAACTTATTATTAAACTGTGTCAACCGCAACTACTTGTAACAATTCGGTGCTAAATGGAAAGTTGCCAGGGCGCCTTAACCGACAACGAAACAAATTTTAATCCTTGTTAATTCATAAATCCCAGGAAAAGCAGGAACAATTATCGCGAGGGCGCCACAATTATGATAAACCAGAAACGGTTCGACTCCAATTATTTTTCGGCCGATCTGCCCATTAAGGCCCGCGTTAGATAACGACCTCATTTTTAAAAGTTGCAAAAACCTGAATTTATGGAGGGTGTCGCTGTGCCAAAAAATTGATAAAAACTTAATCGGCGTGACGAAGGTATAGAAATGCAAAAAGCACGCAGAAATGAGCCATGACTTACATAACATTGGCCTAAATTATCTTTCTTAACCAAATATTACAAAATCACAGATAATTAAGTACTTGCAATTGTGGTGGAATTGACGTTTGATGATTGTCAGGTGTCGTCGGACGGGGGTTCGCGGAAGGGCTCGAACTTCGGCAGTTCCAACGGTGGCGAGCCCCACTTCATCGAGGTGATTCCGTTATCAGCCTGTTCCATCCCCGTTGCCCCTATGCGTCGAGCCTCCCAGCCGTGGGCCAACCTCTCGTGTATAGCGCGTCAGCAACAGGACGAGCAAATATTCGTACCGAGTCCTGTCAAATCGCCAGTCAGTCAAAGGACGACGTGCCAAAATCAAAGACAACACCGAAGAAGAAGGAAAAGACGGACGCCGAGGTTCAACTCGGTCTCGAAAATTGATCGGGCATCCAGGGTAGTTTTTCCCCTTCTTTTCGTAACGATCAACGTGTTTTATTGGTATTCGTACCTTGCGAGAACCAAACGATTTTAGAGGCTTGGACGTCAAGAGGGTCTAGAAACTAAACTGTGATGTTTATCTGCTTATTTATTGGTGTTATAGTTCCTCGGCTCTTCACCACAGGGTGTTTTCTCTTTGAACTGTTTCTAGCCCCAGATGGCCTAGCTCTAAACCTCGGTTTTTATATTTTTGGATGGTTCTCTCACATTTCACAGCATTGGGTTTCAATCGTCGGTTTAGTCTAATAGTTGTTGCAAAATTATGTAAAATCGACTCAATAGAACGTGGGAAGTAGAACCACAATTACCTGTAAGGATGCTGTTGAATCATTATTTTTAAATCCCGTTCTAAATTTAAATCACGAAACTGTTATTATTAACAATATCTAAGTAGGTATACTGAATTGTAGACTTGAAGAGAATAAAGTTTAACTTTTTGTAACTTTGTTGCTTCACTTGATTTCCTTGCTTAATCCTTGGATGATTTATTAGATCATGCGTTAAACAACCCTTCATCAACTTTCATACAACTGGCCCTAAGTGAAACAAATGTCTCTATGGACTCCTTGAAACTTGGCAAATGCCATAAACAATTATACTAAATAAAAATTTTAAAGGGCTAGTTCCATTTATTTATATTGGATAATTTTAGTTTCTAATTTATATTACGTTTGGTTTGTTAATTGTTAATTAATTAATTGGTCAATGGTGAAAGGGTTCAAAACGGGTTTATTTGAAGTTGCCGCCTCGCCGCCGGTCGAGCAGTTACCTACCTGTTAATCAGCTGGTGCCAGTGACAGCTGACAACGACACGTCACGTTGACGTTTCATTTGACAACACCACAGCCGGCGTTTGTGATCATGAAAACTTTAATATTAAGCTTCCTTGTGATACTGACCCTGTTCTTCTACCATGTGGACGGCCAGACCCGCAAACAAGTAACGTCCGAAAGCGCCGCACGGCAATTTTTCAGTTTCGAAATTCCAGGGCCCCTCAATGGCGGAACGGGTGCAGCAACTCACCGACATGTCCAACAAGAAGTCGGTTCTTCGATTCAACGGCAATAAGTACCGGGAGTACATAAAAGCCGCACCGAGAAATTATTCGGTGATCGTAATGTTCACGGCGATGGCCCCCCAAAGACAGTGCGTGGTCTGCCGGCACGCAAATGACGAATTTACGATAGTCGCCAATTCTTTCCGGTACTCGCAGGGGTACTCGAACAAATTATTTTTTGTTGTAGTCGATTTTGATGAAGGATCAGAAGTGTTCCAAATGGTAAAATTAAAATATATATATATATATATATAAGTCCCAGGTGGTACTGAAATTTTTTTAGTTGAAACTGAACACCGCCCCTGTGTTCATCCATTTCCCACCGAAAGGTAAACCTAAGAACGCTGATACTATGGACATATCTCGCATTGGTTTCTCAGCTGAAGCCATCGCGAAATGGATCGCGGAAAGAACCGACATTCAGGTAATTGCGATTGTTTAAACTTGAACCGACATAACTGCAGTTTTTTGTAGATACGCGTGTTCCGCCCCCCGAACTATTCGGGAACTGTGGCCTTGATAGTCCTGTTTGGTTTGGTAGCTGGATTTTTGTATTTACGCCGCAACAACTTGGATTTCCTCTACAACAAAACCATGTGGGGAATGGGTTCGCTCTTCTTCTGTTTTGCGATGGTTTCGGGACAAATGTGGAACCACATTAGGGGGCCGCCGTTTGTTCACAAGGGTCAGAACGGGCAAATTATGTACGTCCACGGCTCCTCGCAAGGCCAGTTTGTTGTTGAAACTTACATCGTTATGATACTCAGTATCCTTTGATTAAAACAATTATTGTTGTGGTCACTCGCTTGTCTGTCTGTTCTTTCCTTAATATTGACAGATGCCGCTGTTGTTTTGGGCATGATCGCCCTCACTGAAGCCGCAAGAGGTAAAGGTGACCCGAAAAAGCGCAAAATTCTAGCTGTCGTTGGTCTCGTTTTGGTTTCCGTCTTTTTCTCACTTTTACTATCAATCTTCAGGACGAAGACTCAAGGATATCCTTACAGGTAATTGTGCTGATGGTCGATTGTTTTTAATTACTGACTCTTTTTGTTGCAGCTTCTTGTTTAAATAAATTCGTATTTTAATGCAAAGAGGGTGCAATGGGCGAAGAGAACTTATTTTGAAGTTGCGCTCAACATGAAGTTTATTTTTTGTTGGATTTGTTGTAGACACAATTAAATTTTGTACTTCTATTTCTGAATTTTGTTTAGTTGAAAAAATATACCCAAAAATATCACCAAACATTTGTTTTTACTTACAAAAATTATTTCTTCAGTACATCGATAAAAGTTTCTCTAGGTAAAGAAATGTTGGCCACCATTCGCATCTTCTTTTTGCCAGCCGCTTGTTGGGCCAACAACTTCATTCTCCTCGTCACGTCGCCTCCATACTAAGACAAGCAAGGAGTTAAGCACCATACCTCGACAGTTTAAAGCACTCACAAGTTTGGCCGTGACGTCTTTCCTATACGCTTTTAGGGTTTCTCTAGCCAAAACTTTGCCGTTGACCACGGCTTGAATAGCTATTTGCACCATTTGTCTGGGAATTATCTCTTTTAATTTCAAAACCATTCTTCTACCTATCGTTTGGGCCTTAGTTACGTGAACAATGTTACTTAATTCATCGACAGCGACACCGTTCAATAATATTCCTAACTAAAAAGCGACAATATTACGTCATTCCACATAATTAATAACGTACTTTGACTAAGTTGCTGCTTTGGTAACTGTTGTCCTCGTAATCAAAGCTGGCGTAACCTGACGAAATAGTTTTTAACGTATCATGGAAGTCTATAACAATTTCGCAAAGCGGAAGATCGAACTGCAACATCACCCTGTCGTTATCTATGTTGGTGGCGCTTCTCTGCACTCCCCGGCGCTCCAGACAGAGCGACATTACCGCTCCCAAGTACTGGTCAGGGGTGATAATAGTCCCTGGGGAATAATTGTTTGAAATAATATTCAACAATAACAAATAGAGATGGAGCGGCAAAGTGACGTAAATTGCCACCAGGTGGAGCCACTAACGTCACGAACAGCACTGGGACCCCCGACAAAGCGTTTCGACCGCGTTGCTTCCAATGGGGATCCCAGCGCTGAATTGATTTTATTAAAGCTTTTTTAAATTGCCACCAGATAGGGTATTACTGACGTCACAAACTGTAGCGTTTCAATTTTGTGTCTCCGTTTGGGACAGGGAAAAATTTTACCTATCACCATCGGTTCGAAGGATTCCGCAATTTGGACGGGGTCCGGAAACAGCGCCGGATTATTTACGTAAATGACATCCTTTCCCAGTTTGGCGGTTTGTTTGGTGTGCTTAAGTTTAATTTTGTACGTGACCGAAGGCGCCGTTAATATGGGTTCAGTTCCGTATTCTTGTTGCAGTCTTTGCGAGAACACCTCCAGATGGAGGAGGCCAAGAAAGCCGAGTCTCCAGCCTTGACCTAAAGCGGGACTAAAATCCAAATTTTGAAAGAAATCAAGTTGGGGGCGGTCGGTTAACCAATGCCGATTACAACGCCACCTAGTAGCTTACCTCGAACCAACTTCCACACTGACTGCAAAGTCGTTTAAAGTCAGTTTCTCGATGGCACTTCTTAGATTAACATGCTGCGATTGATCGAACGGATAAACACCAGCGAAAACCATGGGGCGAGCGGGCTCAAACCCTTGTAGCGGCTCCACGACGCTTTTAGAATCGTGAATCGTATCGCCAATAAAAGCTTCTTTACTAGACCTCATGTTGCAACCAATCAAACCTATTTGACCCGCCACTCTGCAAAAAAAACGTCAGAAATCTTTACTGTAGATAACTACCCCTATTTTTCTTACAATTTATTAACACTAACTTCTTGCGGTCTTAACACCGATAAAGTTTTGATTTCGTAATTCTTTTTAGTGTGGCACGACGCGATTTCATCCTCTAGACAAACAACCCCCTCTTTGACATAAATCAAAGATAAAGCGCCCCTATACTTATCATACCAGCTATCAAAGAGGAGGGCTCGAAAAGCCTTGTTTCTATCAACGTTCGGGGGCGGAATGCGGTCAATAATCGCCCCAAGAACCGATTCAACTCCCTTACCCAATTTCGCTGAAATCTAACAATATTTTAACACAAAAGCAACAAATCAAAATATTTACTTTCAAAACTTCTTTAGGATCGATGTCAAAAAGCGACTGTAACTGGTGGCAGACTCGTTCCGGATTGGCGTTTTTTAGATCTATTTTGTTAATTACGGGGACTATTACGAGATCTTTACCGAAAGCTAGGTAGAAATTCGCTACAGTTTGAGCTTGAACGCCATCATTCGCGTCAACCAGCAAAATTACTCCTTCGCACGCCGACAACGACCTGGAAACCTAAAAGGGCGTTAAAATTTAAAACTCATAACCAAAAATTGGTACTTCGCTTGAAAAATCGACGTGTCCTGGAGTATCAATTAGATTCAACAAGTATTGCTCGTTTTTGTATTGGTAGAGTAACGAAACGCTCTGGGCCTTCACTGTAATTCCTCTTTCCCTCTCTACTTGTAGTTTGTCGAGTACTTGGTTCTGGCCGCTGTTTTCCTTGATAGCCCCCGTAAATTCGAGCAACCGGTCAGCCAAGGTACTTTTGCCATGGTCCACATGGGCGATGATACTGAAATTCCTGATCCTTTCTATGGGTATTTGGGTAAAATCAATAATTGGCTTCGCTTCTTCGCTGTATTTTCTTCGAGAAAACGCCAAAACTGCCGTTCTAGAGAAAAAAATTAAATAAATTGTTGAAAAATTTTTCCTGTGGTGGCAGTGACCTATCTATTTTTCTGTAAACAGTTTTGGCAGGAATTATTGTTAAACCCTTCAAAACCGTGAACATTTCGCTCAAAACGGGGTTTTTAAACTGTCCTGACACTGACGTTTACAATTTTTGAGGTTATGATTTCGTACGCGTGATTTTTATAGGTTATGCGACTTTTGACAAGTGTCAAGAAGAAGTAAAATTTATCCCGCAAGCAGCCAATTTTGCTTAAATTTGCTCAACGCTGCCACAATTGCTCCAGTAAATTCTCTTTTCAAATTTCGAACTATATTTTAACGCTGTAGGTTACAGAAAAAATTTCCATCTTTAGCATGCGAAAGTTCTCCAAGACCTAGCGATGTCCCTTTACACGATTTTCAGAAGCTTTCTCTCGGCCAGGTCAAGCTTGAGCCCGGCATGCGCTTGCTACCGCCAAAAATTATTTTCTTCGAAAGCGACCCATGTGCCCGTGCTGAAATATGTTGATCCAGATACTGGGGAGGTTAAGAGAAAGAAAACCGCAATAGTTCCTAAAATTACGTTGCTATCTGGTGATGCAATAACAATAACGACTCTCGCCGAAGCCGAAAAGTTATCGACCAGACGGAATTTGAGGTTGGTAAAAATTGTTGATGTCGACGCCAAGACCCAGAGACCTGTCTATAAATTGATGACGGGAAGCGAATACCATTCGGAGGACTTGAAACATAGAGAGCAACGCAAAAAGGAGAAACAGTCCGCTTACATTAAGGGCGAGAAAGTTTTGTTGCTTAATTCTCGAATCAGCGAGCATGATTTGCAAACGCAAGTGAACAAGGCGATGAAATGGGTTGATAAAATGTATGAAGTTCGAGTCGTTATTAGCGGCGGTTCCAATATGGACGCGGCCGTAAGTGATTGCAAAAGTTAACTAAAATAATTGTTTATTAACTCATGAAATTGATTTGCAGGAAAATGTTTACAGTACTTTTGAAAAAGGCTTTAAAAACTTGGAGAAAGACGTAAAGTTTGTACAGAAGAGGCAAAAGGGTACTGATATCAAGTTTCAAATATTGCCGCCAAAAAAGAACAATGATAACAACCAAAACTTATGACTAAAATTTGCGGTGGGAGTTGCAGTTTTTATTATTGTAAAATACGGAATTTGGGGGAAGCTCTACTATAAAGAAAAGAGTAAACCCTCGTCGTGACGTGACCCAAGTCATCGTTATTTTGTTTAATCTCTAAACAATGTAAAATCAATACTTGTTTTATTACAGAAACCTGTAATTTTCTTCGAAAGTTTTAAATAATCGCAACTTAATTAATCACTTTCGCTAATTATTTCTATTAAGTGTACATTTTAAAACGATTTAAACCTAAATTAAAAATGAAGTCTTGATTCTCTTGTATTGGACGACTTGGTCATTTGAATATAGGCAACCGTCCTCCATCAGTGCACGCAATGGGTAATGGGCATTTTCTCTCCATTTTCCTGGCACCGCACGGTTTTCCGCCATTCTTCGGATATATTTCTATCAACCGAGTTTTTATTTGCACCGCGGCGCTTCCACAGGAATTGGTACAAGGCGACCAAGCAGACCAGGGCCCCATGAGACAATTCACCGGTCTCAACTTGCGACTGTCTTCTCCAGGCCCCCAGGAGGGTCTAGTTTCCAAATCCTCATCATCTGAACGAAGGGGTGTTGTGGACGTTTCAGGACACGGAACCCGACATCTCTTCTTCTTCATCAATTTCCCTGGACAAGCTTTTCCCCCGTTTTGGGCATGGACCTACAATAAATCGTTATTGAATTTCCTCAGTAAACAGTTTACCTTGATTTGGCGGTATCTGAACTTGTAGCCCTTTTTGCAGGGCTCTGTCGTGTTGCAGGGGCTCCAAATCGACCATTTGCTGACTTTACAATCGATTACGACCCCCGTCGGCCCCTCTTCCACCACCAATGGCGTAGTCGAGATTACTTGATTACCGGGATCAATGGAACCGAACGGATTCTCCGAAGTGTCTTCACAAGGAGGATTATAGCACTCGACGACTTCTTCGTGTTTTTGGTTGGCGCAAGGTCCTTCTTCGCCGGCTTCTTCGTCATTTTCACCGCTGCTTTGAGCCTCCCGGTACCTCGTTTTAGTGCCGTTGCCGCAACTAACGTTGCAAGGACTCCAATCGCCCCAAGTGCTGGGACAATCACTTTCCTAAACTTTCGCTTTAGTCATCAAGAGAATTCTGCCAAAAAAAAAATCTTACCGTTGTTTCTTCAACATTTTCGCAGTCGTTGCCGACCCCCTCGCACTCTTCGTTTTCCTGTACTGCTGGCGCTTCGCCATTGACAACGCAGAGAGTTGAATAGGACTCGTCCTTGAATTGTCTGTCTCGGGTTCTGGTTCCTTTACCGCAAGTTGCGCTGCAACTCGACCACTCGCTCCACTCTCCAAGTTCGCATCTGGGATCGTTCTCGTCGAATTGCTCCTCTTTACCGCATTGGTGCGACTTGCACGCTTTTCTCTCCCTGAGACTCTTGTAGCAGTGTTCTTGAGCTGCCGGGTTCAAGTACTCTCGGGTGCGAATTTTGAAACAGTTGGAAGCACAAGACGACCATTTGGACCATTTCGAGGTAGCGCACCGGCCGTCGTTCGAATCATTTTCGCAGTCTTTCTCGTAGAGTTTTTCTCTGGTTATGTGTAGTTTTGCCAGAGGTTTGATCTGGTCACCTTCGTCGCTGAAGAACGGCGATTTTGGGTCGTTGGGACTGTTTGACTTGATCATTTTAATCATGTCAGGCTTCAGAGGGTAGTCTCCTGAATCCTACAAGGGATTAGGTGGGGGAAGTTACGAAATTCTACTCACAGTATAAGTTACGCTGTTATCAGTGCCGACGTCCCAAGGATAGAGGTTGAGCGTCCTCGAAGCCACCCAGGAGCAATTATCTAAGCACAATTCCAAATTAGCGACTCCCACAATCCAGTCGGGAGATGGCGTTATTTTCGAAACTAACGACACCAAGTGGTTCTGTTTATCTGCTCGGAACACCGTGTAAGAAGTGCCAGTGATGTCGGGGTAAGTAAGTTCTCTCGCTTTGATAATGGTACGGAGGTTATCGCTCTAAAGTTGTTCAGTGTTTGTTAATTTAATCAAAGCAACTATCAAACAACTAACACTTGCCATTTCTTTGAGCTCGGTTTCAAGCGTCGTAGTGTTGCCTCTTTCGGCGAAATCTTTCAGACCTGGAGTGGCGAAATCGCCGTAGTTCCAGAAGGATTTGTTGATTTGGTGCGACGCCCCAATGATGTCGCTGAACTTGGTTTGCCAGATATCGCCAGGAAAGTCTTTAGGATGGGTGTTCCTCGACCACATCCCTTGGAAGGCTACCTGAAGATTCGACACTACAGAGATATAGTGAAAGTTTTCCAAATTACCTCGTATTTAGCTTCGTCACAAGCGCAACACGTTTCGAGGGGAGGTGACTGTACGTCGGCGTCTTGTGACGTTTCTTCGCACAAGAATCTAGTTAGACCATCGTCAGGACCAAACCAAACCTCCGGAGATTCAACCACGGTGGCTTTAATGTTAACGCAACCACTGTTGGGTGGAGGTGCGATCCATTGGACCTTGAAACTTTTGGTTTAGGAGAGATTAAGGGTTTTGAAGAAAAATACTTGGACGCTTGGCTTCGGTACTGTGTTGGTGTGGACAACTGTGCTGCGACATCTTGCACTGAACCTGGTTAGCATCGGGTCGATTAGGTGAAAACTTCCAGCTGAAGGCGGACTGAAGAACTGTAACGGGTCGGTATTGGCGGATTCTGCTATCAATTCAAAATCTATGAAGCGACCCTTGACAGAAAGACTAGCATTGTTCTTCAGGGTAACTGCAATTTTAGTTATTAGAAATTATTAGCAATTTTTGCGAAATTCTACTTATGTAGCTTTCTCCAGGGACGTAATTGGTGGGATTTCCGGACACCTCGATGACGTACATGGCGTTGGGGTCGCTCGGCTTCGTCATGGTGCTGGCCAGTCTGTCGCACTGGTAACTAGAAGCTTCCTCAACGAAGAAAATCACCACTAACAAGGCCCAACAACGCATCTTACGACGTGGTGAGGCGGCTTTCTGCGGGAATTTCAATGCGGCAATGAGAATTGGAACGTCGCCAAATGGAATTTTTAGTATGACAATAATAACTCGACGTTGAAGAGGAGTCCCTGGTCGGTTGTTTTAATCGGTGGCATTGCGGCGATAGTGGTTCAATGTCAATGCGTGTCAGTGTCGCGTCGAAAAGAAGAACAGTGATGCAATTTCAACCTTGCCCCCGTAACACGGGAATCTCCAACAACAACGAATTGGGTCTTTAACGCCAACAATTTTCACTATGACGGCAAGTCGCGAAGTTGAAACGCATTTCGCGCTCGAGTTAAAACCAAAGGTTATCAATGATTGTTGTAAATATTCTAGAAGTTGCTAAACATCACGAAACAAAATTTCAAATTGTTTCCCTTAATAGTTAAGAACCACCAAACCCAAATTTAATCAATATCAATCTATTTTGAGCGGGGGTTGTTGCCGATAAGAAAAAAATGATTCTGGCGGGTGCCTGTTAAGTCTTACCACTGTAACAACAGCACTTCTGTGTGTTGGAGAGGCGACGCACGTTGGACTAATTGATGGACTCATTTGCTTTGATTTTATACTTCTACGCGCAGTTGCAAATCTCGTATCTCAAGTTATCTTATTTAACGTCCATATTTGTGTCAATTTCAAGGAATTCAAATTTGTTGTTAGTAATTATTGATGAACAGTTGTTTGGACGTAAAACTATTTTTTTATTTCGAAAATTTTAGCAACCTTCCCCAAAACTATTGTCGGTAATTAATTCGATCAGAATTATTGTTATCAGCTTTGTAACAAACTACGCATTTTTTAACAACCCACGTCTACGACAATGTTGTCCGTCTCATGAGCTGTAGCGTCAATAAATGAAGACACGTTATGTTACAGAAGTCTCGCTGATA
Source organism: Schizotus pectinicornis (assembly GCA_951805265.1). NCBI lineage: Eukaryota > Metazoa > Arthropoda > Insecta > Coleoptera > Pyrochroidae > Schizotus > Schizotus pectinicornis. Next base: position 3,059,419 of record OX638206.1, read on the forward strand.
GACCGCGCAAGAGCTTCCCTTGTTACCGTTGACTTCCTTCATTTAAATAAATATATAGAAAGACCAATCATTCGGCTCTGTCAAATCCAATAATGTTGATAAAGTGAAGAACTTTCTTAAGTTATTTTGTTTTGCTCTAGGTAGGGATTTGAACAAACGACGACGTGAATAATAGTTTTTTATTTAATGGAGGATGAGAAATTAGTTAAAGTTATTGTTACATTAGAAAATTGTACATTTTTAGACGAACATGCATACACCAGAGGATACAAACAGTGTTTTTTTTGTATAACTTTTCTATTTATAACAAATTATTGTCTGGTTCGTGGAGAAACCATCAGCTAAGTTTTAGCAGGAATCGCGGACGTTTCCAAACTTTCCATTTCGTGAACCCGTCAGTTTTGAGAAAGGACTCTCCACAAAAGCTCGCCTATTATCTCCACAACTGTCTGTACCTAATTCGTTGTAGTTAGAGCCAAACTGCAATCTCTCCTATTGTCGTCCAACATCTTGACGGGAATATGGAAAATAGTCCTGGAAGCGTCAGCTAAATCCGCCGCTATATTCATTAAAACTACTCTTGGTCTCAATTCACTGAAACGTTATAAGAAAGAACGAGTGGAGCGATTACCTAATTTAAAAGTTTCCCGAGCGCCGACAAGTGAAGGGTTTCCGGCGCCCCTTCCAGCGCGAGCTCGTTTACTCCCCAAACGAAATCAATATGTGGCTGATATGCATCGTAATTAAAATTGAATCCGTCGAAAATTCCAATTAACTTTCCCCATCAGACACCGCGACACGTGCAGTTTCTCTTCTCGATCTTGGCCGGACACGGCGTCCCGTCCGCCGAAGGCCTCACCACCACCCCGCGGTGCCTCTCCTGGCATCTTTCAACGCAATCACACTTGGACCAACTCGACCAAGCAGACATCACGCAATCAATCCTTACGTTGGCCGGAACCGAGTTCGCCCCGAAAATTTTCTTCAATTTCGTCAATTCGTCCAGACAGGGGATGCGGCACTTCTTTTTTTTCGTCAGCTTTTTCGGGCACGGCCTTCCACCGTTCTCGGGGTGAACCTGCAAACGTTTTTTGAACGTGTCGTTAATAAAAAATGTTTTTGAGCGTATCGTTAATAAAAGTTGATAAATTACTTTAATTTGTCTGTATTTCATCCGGTGGCCGGTGCCGCAACTGCCCGATGTGATATTGCACTGGCTCCAGCTGGACCATTTGCTCGTTTGGCAGTCGATCGATTTTTTCAGCTGGATCTGGCTGTATGGTCGGTACGAGGGGGCTGAAACTACCCGATTGTTGACGTTAACAACAGAACCACTTGGACGTAAAAATCTAATTACCGCAATTATTACCGTTAATTGCGTCGTTCTGGATGTTGTACGAGAGCACCCCCGATACTGTTACGTCGAGCTGTCTTTTATGGGCCGTAAGGTTCGCGAGCAATTCTCCTGAAAAATTAACGATGGTGTTTTATGGATGGTATCGGGATTGTCGCGGATGAGTTGCCGTCGTCTCGGATACTCACGCTGGTATTCTCTACAAACTTTCTGGCAGTGCTCCAGGCTCCTGAAATTGTTTAAATTCCCGTCGCAGCCGCTGAAGCTGAATATTTCACAGTTTCCCTTAATGCTGTCGAAATACCATCTGTCCACGTTGCTCTTGCACGCTCCCACGTCCTTAGGCAAGCTGCAGGCGTATCCTGGAAACGGATAAGCGCCCGGATTCAGTTATGCCGTTCATAATTCAAGGGGTAAAAGACGGGACATTTGTTGCCCCGCCGAAACAATCTAAGCGAACGATCGTCAAATTCCATATTATTATTTTTAGGCAAAAATACATCCCTTAATAAAATTTATTGAAGTTGTCCCAATGCTGAGAGCGCTGCTTAGACCATCGACCATGAGGAAGAAAAATCTAAAAATGGCCTTAGATTGTTTTTATTAATTTTTATAGTTACAGATTCAAGTTATTTTCGAAATATGTACCTATGTGCCAAAACAAAACGTTTAATAGATTACCTACCGCTCTCTTGTTGGGGCTCCTCTTGGCAAACCTTCTGGAAGCATTCGACCGTCTCCTTGACTTTGAGGTTGTTGCAGGGATCGTCGTCCTCGAACTCCTCGCCGTCGTCATAATTCGCGTCGAAATTCCTATAGAACGGCCAATAAACCGCCTGTTTATCCACCGCATCCGTAGAAAGCCTGTATCGAACTTTGAAACCCTTGCCGCAACTCACGGAACATGGCGACCATTCACTCCACGGCTTCTCCGGACAATTCCTGTCGACTTCCACCTCGTCGAAATCATCACAATGACCCTCGACGTAACACTCCAGGTTCTCCTGGAGTTTCGGCGGACTCGTCTTGGAAGCGGCACAACTCTTGGCAGCTATTCGATTTTTGTATTTGCGATCGCGAGTCTTCACACCTCGGCCACAAGTCACGCTGCAACTCGACCATTCGGACCACGGCCCCAGAACGCACAAGGGATCCTCCATATCGCGACTGGGCTGGTGCGGACAGTACTTCTGGACGGCCTCGCAGCCGGCCCGCTCAGTCAACTTCTTGTGGCAGATGTACTTGCTCTCTTCGGATTTGTAGCGGCGCTGCTTGTATTTGACGCCTCGCCCGCACGTCGCCGAACACGGCGACCAATCCGACCTGACACAAGGGACAAAGACCGTGAAGAAGAAGCAAAATTTGAATTATAGGTAAGTTTTGAGGTCATTATTTTTGCACTGACCAGTTTTCTGTTTCGCAGGAGTCGCCGTCGAGGTCGGCGTCCTCGGCGACGGAGGGGTCGCAGAGCTTCTCGTAGAGGCGCTGCCTGGACAGGTAGAGTCTGGCCAGGGGTTTCATGTCGGCGCCGGTGGCGTCGTAGAAGGGCGAGCGCGGGTCGTTGGGGTTGTTGGGTTTGATGCGTTTGATGGGATGTCTGGGCGATGAGGGTTGATTAGGCGACTGCAATATGTGGAGATCGATACAGTTTTATTTCGATAAAGTCCGCTTACGATATAGGTGATGCCGTCGTCGGTGCCGGCGTCCCACGGGTACAAGTTTAATACTTTGGACTCGATCCAGGAGCAATTCTTCAGGCACAGCTCTAAACTGGATACACCGACGATCCAATCGGGCGAAGGGTCGATCATCGAAACGATCGACATCAAATGGTGGCGGTTATCAACCCGGAACACCGCGAAAGTTTTACCGGTTATGTTCGGGTAGCTGATGCCTCTAGCTTTGACGATGGTCCTTATGTGATCGCTCTAAAGAAAAACTAACTTTGTGAACGAAATTACAACGTTAAATCCAATTAGTCAGTCCGAAGTGCTATCGAGTTACGTTATTGAGGATTCTTTTTGACTTTGAAGTGTCTGCTCGTTTGGCGTTTAATTACTTACCTTCGCTTTTAATTCGCTTTCGAGCATCCTCGTGTTTCCGTTTTCTGCCAGTTGCCTCAGTCCCTCGCTGGCCACGTCGCCGTAACGCCAGAAGGTGTAATTGACGGTGTGCGACGCACCGATTATGTCGCTGAAACGCGTCAGTCATCCGTTGGCCGGAAAGTCCTTCGGGTGCGTGTTCCTCGACCACAGGCCCTCGAAAGTCACCTTAAATAACACCGGAGACGGACGTGAAGAAGTTGGAAACCCTTTCTGGGGCTTCACTACTTGGAATTCAGCCCTTGACAAAGTTTTCAGTCGGGAAACGAAACATGTTTATTTCCAACCCCTAATTAAAACGTCGCGGAGGATCCTCAAGTTAAGACACTAGTCAAAAAGATTTTTTTAGCATTAATATTTAGACGAGGGGGATGAAGCCACCCTTTTGCCTAACCCTAGAGTAACGAGATGTCATCTATTTTGGAACTTCCTTTTCTCAATGAATAAAGTTGAATGAGTAATTATTAAAATTTTGCCAAAACATATTTTAATGGGTCGTATTTAACAGTCTACCAAATTTACCCAATATTTTCATACAAAAAAATACTTTTATTTCCCAAAAATACTAAATGCTCACCAAAATTAAGAAAATACATAATCTTAAAGCGACAACCAAATATTGACATGATGCTGGCCTCTTATATATTTTGTTCGCCAAAATAACTTTTGTTGACCATAAATACTAAATGTTCACCAAATTTTATTCCGCATTTAATTCTAACATAATACCCAGATATTTAATTTTCGACAGTTTCTTATTTTATTTAATAGTTAAAAATACTATTTGTTGATTAAAAATACACAAGCAATAAAATGTTGTGCAAATGGTAAATAATTTTATGCAAAATTATAGATGTAGATGTGCTAGGGCAAGGAAAATAAGAGTAAAAATAGAAGTGGTTTGCACAAAAAAAGATATTGATTTCCGTAATATATAAATGCTTTGCTGTAATTGGCTTGCATTATGTAAAACGTAAAACTTTTTTTAGTGGTAATTTCTAATCGTGCTTTTCAAAAAAAATTACATGGCCCTGAACTGACCTTGTACAAAACTTTTTTCGCGTGCCTCTTGTCTGGAAGCGCAAGCGGCAAGGAGAGATGCGCAAGCATATTTCATTTTTGGAGTAATAGAATAATTATTTGACGCACAAATAGTTTTTTTGAGAAACACTAAATATAAATGGATAGCGCGAATATTTATTATGTACAGCACGAACGAGTAACTTGAGCGTTCTAAATTTGGTAAACATTTAGTAAAATTGATAGACATATAGAATTTAAAATGTAAGCAATGGTAAAACAATACGCAGCATAGTTATTTTAGTGGTGATGTTCTCATTTTCTGATTTATAATAATTTGGGTTTCATTTAGATTTTTTGATGCTCATTAAATTTTCTGGTGGACAGTGCAAGGGATGTATAGTTTAATTTGGTGTACGTTATGTTTGTTTCCATTTTTAATGATAAAGAAAAATAGTTTTTATAGCGCTACTGATTCAAAGTAGGTGTAGATGTCCTAGAGAGAAACTTGACCATTTCTAAAAATGTTTGTGTGCCAATTAAGATTTGTCATACAAGTGCCAGAACTTGCTGCTGCTACTAATTTCCAAGCGCCGAATTTTCAGTTCCTTCAGGAGCGCTGCCTAGATAACACAATATGGCTAAAATTTCGTTTGAGTAAAGTTGGCTAACTTTCAAGCACAGCAGCTGCGAATTCAAACTAGACAAATGTTCGAGCAAGGAACAAACTTCGGTACGGCAACTTACCTGTGAGTTGCAGCAATCAAAATGTGCTAAACACTTAATAATAAGGCGCAACTTTCTCAGTTGTAGTCCTAAACTAGTAATAATTAGCACACCCCAACAGTTTCAACTATTCGCTTAGAGCCTGATTTCGAGTTACCAGTTGCAACTACCGTAGACATGGAAACACTGAACAAACCCGGTTTTTCCCTATTTCGGTGTCGCAAAGTTGCGACTGGTCCGGTCGCAACTTTGCGACAGTTTTTTTTGTCTGCCTGTGAACTTCAGTGACGAGCCGAATTGTGAAGCGAAATGAAATTTCTAGTTGCCAGTTTTTTGCGCGGCCCAGCGCAAATAGTAATGAAATTGCAATTTTTATTGTGCGGCATCTCCATTGTATCGGGCGACATTACCGGAAATTTCATCGAGTCATGTCGATTTCTGTTTCGCCTCTTTGGCTTTAATAACAGGCTCCGTCGGGATTTTACAATAATTAAACGTCATCTCGTCGCTTCTCCGACTCCGACATTAATGCACTACCGAAAATAACTGATGGACCAGTTCCGATTGAGCAGTCGACGTAAAAATCGCGCGGTAGATCCCCTCGAAAGTGTCAATCATCATCCAAAATCCGGGGTATTAACAATGCTGGAACAACCGGCAATACTTTTTGTCTGCATCCGAATAAAGAGTGTGATTGGCATCGATCACAAAGAGAAAATCCATTTTATGCCAGTTACTAATTGTGTAGGCAATACGGCCAGAATTGGGGAAGCAATTAAGGAAAGAAGCCCGCTATCGACCCTCGTCAAAGAACTACCGAATTTAGGGAAGATTGCCTCGGATCTGTAACGTGTCAACATAAACCGGGTTTAAAGCGCTTCTCCCAAATAGAAACAGCAGAATAAAATCGATTTTTTTTTAATTATTAACAAAATCGAGTGATTAACAACAAGAGCGGACCGAGTATACCTCATATTTGGCTTCGTCGCACGCGCAGCAGTGCTTGAGAGGCGTCGGCTGCAACTCCTCGCTGTCAGCCGTCTCTTCACACAAGATCTTCGTCATCGGTCCTTCCTCTCCGTACCAGACGCTGTCTGAAACCGCCGCGGCGCCCCTGAAAGCGACACATCCACTCCCGGCGTTCGGCGCCAGCCACAACACCTGCAAACACGAAATCTCGCATCACCCTCGCCAATTCTTTCGATATCCTCTCCCCCTCCCGAATTAGGCCGGGGTGAATGCGTTATTAATCACCTGGATTTCGGATTTGGGCTGAGTATCCGCTTCGATCACGCTATTCTGGCATTCCTCGCTGAATTTCGTTAGGGAATCACCGTACAACTGAAGTGATCCTATCGAGGTTCCGCTTCCTTTCAGCGACGCCTCGTTCGCGACGGATAACATGAAGTAAGTGAATTTGTTCTGGACGTCGGGGGTCTCGGAGGCGCGCAGGAAAACTGTAAAAGCGCAAGGATGAAGGGTTGATCTCGGCGGAATAATTGCCTTTCTTTGATGTGTTGATTAAGGAGCTCATCTTGGGTGGACACAAACCCGGAATTGATGCTCAAGTTTCCTTCAAGATTTTTCAATATTTTGATTAAATAAGGGAAGAACGTCGAGCTGAGGAGTGTCGAGAGGGGAAAGAATCTTACTAAACGTTGTGACAATATTAGAAACAAAGTTTACAGCAGGTGGAGGATTTTAGCAGATAATAAACGGGATGGGGGTCGCAGTTCTGCAATAAATTGTAATGGGGGCTATGTAAGCGTTGTGGCAGTTTCAAAGACGCCCGTTTAATCAGCGATGAGCGTTGCTAATTAAATTTTTATTTGTTCGAATTTCAATGGGGCTGCGCGAATGGCCGAACGCCAACTAAAGCAACCGGTCCATAACCGCTGATTATTCCTCCCTTCCCGAATCCGGAATCGGTCCATTAAAAAGTGTTTCATCAGGTGCACGACGCTTGTTGGCGTTTAATCTACGACAAATTTACTGGCATCTCGTTTGGCGGCGTGCCGCTGAATTAATTATTATGCGCATAATTCCGGGCGACCGGAGTTTTTTTTTTTGTTTGTTGGCAGGGTATCAAATTTGTCTTCCGGACTTATCCGGGAATATGTCATCGGGGTAGGGGTTCCGGGGCTGTGTCGGTGTCACGACCAGCGGGTAATCACTCTTGACCGCCCCCCGCGAACGCTCGCGGGGGTTCCCCGGATTTACTTAGATCATCAAGACCGCGACCGAAACCGAACGTGAAGAAGCGCGTATTTGTATGACGGGCCATTGTCTTGTCATCATCTATCATCCGGAAACTCGAGACCGCCCCGATAATGCATCCGGGGCCAACCAGGCCCGGACCCGCAATTTACAGAACTCTTCCCAATTTGGCCCCTTTCTACAACCAAATTTCCGCCAACTCTAGAAACGTCACCAGTAATGATGGCAGTTTCCCTAATTTACTCCTTAATTTTTTAAATCAAAAAAATTTTTTGAATTTAGATTTGAAGTTAATACAAAAATTTTAGTGTTGCGCAATAATTTGCGTTCCCAGCCGCTCCATTGTCTTTCGTAACTATTCTGTTTGTGCCTCCAGGCGGGGGATAATTGATATGCTTGTTCAAATACTGTTCGCGTTATACACACGAGTACGTGATCGGTGTTAAACAAATATAATTCTCTTGTTGGAGGTTTTCGGGTGGTTCCAAAATGCAGACGCGGCCATCCCCGATTATCGTCCGTTTCGGGTATTACGTAAAATCCCCGCATTATGGACGATTTAAATTCCCCTGACGCGCCACGTTTGATTGCTTCCTATTTAGTATTTGTGCTTTAATTAAAAATGTTTTATTGTCCCCAACCCTTTGAAGCGAAGCGATTTGGCCGGATTTGTGCGGCCCAAAACCTAATTATTTCCCAAATTGCTCCCGGCAACAAATCGAGGAGGATTAAGAATACGGAAACAAGAACCCGCTTCTTTTCGAAACAATTCCAGAATCCCCCGTACTTTGCACTTGCACCACACCGTTATTTATGGCGAAAACCCAAGGAAACGAGTCCGGTGACTGTTTTAAAAACATTAAATTCAGTCGGCGACAGTAAGTAGCTCAGTAATGTAAATACAAGCTTCTCGCCGAGAGGAAATTAGGTTTTTACCCCGCTCCAGTGTTTAGAGTTTGCGTTTTTTCGCGTCACTCCGAGAAATTACGCCCGGAATATTTCAGCCTGAAAGATTCCGCCAGTTGTTCTAATGATCGCAACTAATTGAACGATCCGGTTAAGGACCTCGCAATTGGGACATTAATAAGTTACAGGAAAGAGTCGGGCCGTTTCCGGCTCTTCCTCAATTAGACCGGCATCGATTCGACCTACAAAAGAAGTCCCGATAAAATTAAAGTTCTTCGGGCCGCCACAATCGGATTGTTAATACGCGACATAAATCATGGCCAAAACATTGTTCGCAACGGCTTTGTCGCCTTCTCGAAAACTTCAACCAAAGAAAAAAAAAAGACGCGAAACAACCCCCGCAGAGAGGCAAAACGTCAATAAGCCCCCTCGGAAAAATCGCCAAATTTTTCAGGTTAAGGGGTTGAATTATTAATTGGCTTACTGGTGTATTGTTCGCCGGGGCTGTAGGCGGTGGGATTTCCGGAGATTTCGATTTGGTAGCGGCCGGGGTTCTGCTTGGCGCGGCCGGCTTCAGCGCCTTCCAGGGTCCGGTCGCATCTGAGGCCGCCACTGGAAACCGCCGTGTTGAATAATAAGCAGCACGTCCAAACCACTTTCGCTCCAATTTTCAGCATTTCTCTTCCTGAAACAATGCGAATTTGTGATGTTTCAGCCATTTTTCAACGTCTGGCGGTCGGGTGTGGGCAGGATTCATCAAGTCGGGCAACGGAGCTACTTCAACGTCACGAAACGTTTAGATTAATTAAGGTCCTATGAAGCTACCCGTCAGGAGACCGGCGAATCGCCCGTGGGAACGGGACTCAAAAATGACACGCGTCGCGCGATCAGGACCCAAAAATTTGGCAGGGATCGGGCGATTCGCCCGGCGCCTCCACCATTCGCACAAGTCGCTCACGCTAATATTATCAACAAAGCGGCCAAAACTGTTCCTAAGCTCCCTATGGCGCTTCAAAATTTAATGTCAATTAGCCAAAAGTTGAACAATATTTTAGGGAACAAATATAATGTACGTACACCAAATTAAACCATATATCCCTTGCACTGTCCACCAGAAAATTTAATGAGCATCAAAAAATCTAAATGAAACCCAAATTATTATACATCAGAAAATTAGAACATCACCAATAAAATAACTATGCTGCGTATTGTTTTACTATTACTTACATTTTAAATTCTATATGTCTATCAATTTTACTAAATGTTCACCAAATTTAGAACGCTCAAGTTACGCGTCCGTGCTGTACATAATAAATATTCGCGCTATCCATTTATATTTAGTGTTTCTCAAAAAAACTATTTCTGCGTCAAATAATTATTCTATTACTCCAAAAATGAAACATGCTCGCGCATCTCTCCTTGCCGCTTGCGCTTCCAGACAAAAGGCACGCAAAAAAAGTTTTGTACAAGGTCAGTTCAGGGCCCTGTAATTTTTTTTTAAAAGCACGATTAGAAATTACCACTAAAAAAAGTTTTACGATTTACATAATGCAAGCCAATTACAGCAAAGCATTTATGTATTACGGAAATCAATATCTTTTTTGTGCAAACCACTTCTATTTTTACTCTTATTTTCCTCGCCCTAGCACATCTACATCTATAATTTTGCATAAAATTATTTACCATTTGCACAACATTTTATTGCTTGTGTATTTTTGATCAACAAATAGTATTTTTAACTGCTAAATAATATAAGACACTGTCGAAAATTAAATATCTAGGTATTATGTTAGAATTAAATGCGGAATAAAATTTGGTGAACATTTAGCATTTATGGTCAACAAAAGTTATTTTGGCGAACAAAATATATTTGTTATTATTAAGATTATGTATTTTCTTAATTTTGGTGTGCATTTAGTATTTTTGGGAAATAAAAGTATTTTTTTGTAAAAAAATATTAGGTAAATTTGGTAGACTCTTAAATACGACCCAATATTTTATAGCACCCTCCGGGCTAGTAAAACGCCAAATGCCCTGCTCCAGAAGTAACATTTTACATCCTACTCAGAAAAACTAGCTGCATTAAAGAAAGCCTTACAACTGGTGAAAAATTAAATTTTTTAAAGCATTATTTAATTTACTCGGGCAAACAGTGAATAACTGGCTCGCAGGTTTACGTGAGCACCAGCTGCCCGAGGCAGTGCATAATGCCGAGTTTCTTTTAGTTACTATGAAAGGAAACTGTTACGGTGCCCCCTAAGTGGAGTTTTATGTAATCGAACCATCTCGCCGACGTTTACTTATCTGTTGATTAATTGAGGTAAGTGACAATAAAACACATCGAGTTCTCCCGGCGCATCCACCATTTGTCACCGTTGCCAAACTTTGGAGACATGACAGGAGTCACGCCCCGATCTCAATCAAATTCACGTGGCTTGATCCAGGTTAATCTTCGCGACCCCCAAAGGAGAGCGAAACAGAAATTCCTTTTACCGTCTCGACGTTGCGTCAACATGAGGATGACACTTGAATGCGCTCGCTCTCACCGAACAAACTGTCGCTCATCGCACAAGAGGACAGCAATCCCTAGTAAATTTGAAAGAAAACTTCGTTATCGTCAATTTAGTTGCGAAGGAGTTGAATCCTTGCAACCGTTCCGGGCAAACAGGATAATGTTAACAGTACACAGCCTTTTCCGGCGTAATTCAAACGGGCAGAGCTAATTAACGAGCGCGGCGCTAACAAAGCTGCTGGAGGTATTTTGAAAACTTTAATCTTTGCCGGGTGCGCGATATTTACTCGTATTAATTTTGGCCCTTGCTGATAAAGAAACTTCCTCCTTCGCAGAAATTTTCTTCCGGAAAATTAATTCAGACCCTATTGGTAGATGTTAGTTTTGGTAGAAGAACTGGAAATTTGGGAAGGAGAGCTACTTACTCGTGGCACGTGTTGTTGAGTTGCGGAGGTTGCCCTGGCGTCCCGTGCAGTGTCAGTCACGAACTGAGCGTCGCGACGCCGACGCCGGCATATGCACCGTTAAAAACTTGCGCTGAACACGTACGGAAACTAAGTAAACCGGTACGAAGGGCTGACTGAGGCAGATTCAATTTCCGTGCATTTAGACCGCGTCTCCTGGAGGAAGTGAGGGTTATTGTAATCCTGATTTAGTAGAGACGATGCGCCCGTTTATGACGCGCCCGTCAACGCGCCAGTAATTAATTCGATTCGAGCAATAAGCTCTTCTTTGAAGCGAATTGAAATAAACGGCGCTTTGTTGCTCATTAGAAACAGTGTTTAGTTGCGACGGGATCGATGATGACCCACAACTGCACGAAAACCGGCGACGTCATTTGGATGTTCATTACGAAATTGAAACTTCCACCTAATATTAGGTATTCACATAACGAGATTCCTGACTAGTCGACCGGTGGACCGAATTTGAATTGAGTTGGACCAACAAAGTTTGCGGAATCAAACCCGTCTTGTTCCTCTATATCCCGCATAATCGCAGTGTGCACCAGGATCTTGTTGACAAAATCATTTGTTTAGAAAATTTTGTGACAAGACCGTTACTTTTGTTGGAAAATTCCGTTGTGGGAAAAGTTTTGTTGAATATAATGAAAAGGGCTTTCCCAAATTGTTTTAGTCATGTCTACCTTGCCAACTGATCTGCTGGACAACGTTCCGAGTAAGTCTTCACGAATTATTTGATATTACTTTCCGGGAAACGGTCCATTAGCGAGCAACCAGGACACGTTGCCAACAATTACAACCGAAAACGCGCCCTAACCGGACCCGACAACACCCCTAGTTTACCTAGCCCCGACAAAAACAACCAAATTGATCAACTGTCACCCAGCCCGACAGCGCCCGATAATTGCTCGCCAGTTGTAATAATAATAATAATTTATTTAATTTATTTGTGCAATTTTGCCAAAATTTGGGGACCAAGTGTCGACGCATGAATTTTCCGAAATGATCGCGGTTTTATTCATCGCGCTTTCCCCAATTGCAGATCATCCTGGAACATGAATTATCCATTTTCCTCCTTCACATTCACCCCTGAACTGTTCTGAACTTCCGTTTAATGCTCGACGTTAACACGATACAGCCGTAAGAGTTTTTCAGAGGCAGCCGTAAATTATTTAAATTACCGAAATGCTGAAGCTCGGACGTTCTGCCTGTCTGGAAGGGTAGAAAAAAAATATTTGCACCTAGGTCCATTTTTTAATAAGGAGTTGTATTGATTGACACTCAAATTTTTTTATTAATTTAATTTGGGGGCGGCTTACACCCTCTCATGAACCTCTAAATGAACTTGGTAGCGTTGTGTCTAATCATTGCTTCATGGTTGTAAAAATAAATATTGAAATTGAAAACAGCAAGAGAAAAATTTTTAATTTCTCCCAATTAGTCATAATCGAACGAGACATACGGGTTTGAAAATTTGGTCGTTGACTTTGCGCAACGGACAGTTCAAGATTTTCCAGTTTTTTGTCTAGGCTCTCTAGAAGAACCCGATTCTCTTAACGGGATTGCAAATGTTAAAGCAATAAAAATAATAACAATCCCGCAAAGTACGAACCGTACAGCCGTCTATATCAGATCTGAGAAAAACTTGACGTCCAGATCACTTGCTAAAAAACCAATCAGCATCTCGTAGCTCAAGTTTAGCGAAAAAAATTGGAAAAAAAACGAGTAATAAAATTAGTTCACGGAATCCAAGCTGCGCTGAAATTTGGAGCTCGCCAAAAATGCTGTAGGTAATTAGCAAACTCTAACGCGTCAGCCCAGGAATTTTTTAAAAAAACTTTGGGCTTTCCATAAGTGAAATTGTTGCCAACTGAGATAATTTTTTTTCTATAATTTGTTGACTCTATGTCCGTTGTCACTGTGATTCCAACTCTGACCATGCTCCTGCTTTCAGAGCCCGAAATCACATCGGTAACGCCGGACTCAAACACTCCTCAATGCCCCAGCACCACGGTGAGTAAAGTACTTGCACGACCCAAATATAGCATTAACCCAATAATTCGCTTTAAATTATTTTTAATAAAGAATTTCCAGACCGACGAGCTGTACCATCGCGAAAACTTCACCGAAAGTAGCCCAGATGAGACCGAAATCAACATCTCTAACGTCACCCCTAAATCGTCTCATCCTAAAACTCCCGTCAAAAAGATACCAAAACCCAAACAAGTCGCGTCGAATCTCGCCAAAAAGGATCTCGCAACTAAACGACCCTCCAATTCCGGAATTCCGTTGAGGATGAAATCGGGAAGCAGCACTGCCAGAACCACAACAAAAACCGGCACCTACCTACACGCCCCGCCGCCCAAAAACACCCCTGCCATCAACAAAAACACGTTAGAAGTGCAATTCAAAAACAACAAAAAGCGACTGGTCCAAATGCATTCCGAGTTGGTCGAGAAGCAGCGGCCTCTCCTCGAAATGCACAAGTCGCTGGTCAGAACGAAGAAACAACTCGAGGAGTTGGGCAAGCACGTCGTCATGGACGATTTGAAACTCGTCACGTTAAAACTCGACGCCAAATCCCTGGATGTTGACGACGGCGCCGGTGAAAGCGTCCCTCCCCAAGAAGCCGTCGATCTGAAGAATTCCGTCGACGACATCTTCGATTCGTTCCTGAAGGTCTGCAAGAGGTGCCTGGCGAAACGCGAGGACGCCGTTAAAATGTTGGAATGCGTCTCGAGGGCCGAAATACAACCCGGCGAGATGATGACCGAACTGGAGATATTCCGGAAGGAGAAGACCGATTTGAACAAACTTGTCGATTCGACGATAACCGAAAATCAGAGAAAAATCACCGAAGTCATCAGCAACTGGCAGAAGGTAAACAAGGGAGAAAATAAGGAAACGGAAAAGAAAATTTGCGATTTGGAAGAACAACTGAGGCAATCTCAGAAAATTATTGGTGAACTTGAAAGCAATTCGGCGCTTGTCAACAGGAAGTTAGAGGAGAAGAAGATTAACTTCGAGAAAACAATCGGCGATATGCAGGAGAAAATGACGGTAAGTTGATTTTGACATAATTTCCGGATCTCACTTCAGTTGCAGAAACTCGAGGAAGAGTTGAAGAAGGAGAAGAAAACTGCTGCGGATAACCTGATGAAGAGTCGCACTTTGCGGAGTAAAGTGGTGGATTTGGAGAGTAAACACAAAGAATCCGAGGAAAGAACCAGCGATACTGCCTCAAAATTGAGGTAATTTTTTCGAAATTTTGGGCTGGTTAATTGCTTGCTTTCAGGCAATTGCAGGAACAAATGCGGAAAAAGGAGGTCCAATGGATCAAGGAGAAGGAGGAGTTTAAGAAAAATGAAGCGCTTTTGCAGCAAAAGTTCAACGAGAAGCAGTCTCAACTGAATTCGAGGTGTATAATCAACATCACCTTAAAAGCTCTAAACGAGTTGATTATGCCTTCCGTGTATTCTCTCCGATAGCGCAGAAATAAACGTATAAAATAATTAATTTGTTTTCATTTTTTCCGTCCAAAAATCTGCAAGGAATGACCCAACCAGGTGATTGACTTGTTGATATTTTGGACCTCTGACTGATGTTATAATTATCTTTCTTTAGGTTGGAGGATCTCGAAGCGAGCATGAAAGAGTCGAAACAACAACAAAAAAAGACTTTGGAAGAAACTGAAGCGGTTCTAAGTCTAAAAGAGAAAGACATCGAAGGATTGTTGGCCGAAAAAATGGAACTGGAAGCGAGAAACGGCGAGTTGGTGGCCAAAACCGAAGAACTAGAGGCGAAAATCAAGGAACTAGAAGAAATCAAAGCGAAGAAAAAAGATTCCAACACGTCACAGGATTTTAAGGGTGACGCTACTAAATGGTTGGAACTCGTGGAGTACCAGAGAAAAATTGCTTTAGCTCAAAAAACCGTCAATGAACAAACCGAGAAGATTAATAAAATGCAGAGTTCCCTCAAGGCACACACGCAACTAGCTGTGGCGCTAAAACTGGAAAAGGACAACGCCATCAAGTACTCGAAACGATTGCGGGACCTCCTGCAAGAAGTACTGTCAATAGTTGTTAGTTGGTGATTTGTTCAATTCGTGTTGCAGGCGCGAGACGACATCGACTTCAAGAACAAAACGATTTACAAAATCCACGAGAAACTGGTGCTGAAGGAGACCGACTGCGAAAAGTTGAAGACGCAACTTGAGAACCTCGAAATGTCTTCAGATTACTCCAGCAACGCGGGGCGAAATTTCGTAACCAGATGTCAATTGTGCAAAACTCCGGTTAACGGAAGGAGCGAGTGCCCGTCCTGCAGCGAAACCGAATCGGTTTACACAACTAATGTGGGTAAAACGTACAATTGCCATCATCAATACATGTCCGAGTCTCTCATCGGCATGTCAGTTAAAAAAGTCGACAACATCCGGGCCAGGATCGATAATTTGAAGAAGATGAAATTACCGACGCTTCCCGCCAAAAAGCGATTCACCTCTTCCCGCGTCAATTGTTCCTGGTCGAACCACTCGGGGCAGCACGCCACAACTTTCAACAAGTTGCGGGAGCACATCGCGAGCAGGGGGAGACTTTACAAAATTTTGCAGCAGCAAGCCGATCAAAGTTGCGAGGATTTTATTAATTTGTTGAAAATGACCGTGTCGAGTTCGGGGGAAAATCAAGTGGCTGAATTAAACCCTTCAAATGTAACCAGGGTAGATGCGGGCGTCGAATTTGATAGATCTCCAGCGGAATCTCGGGCAAACATTAACGTTACGAGGTCGTATCACGCAGTTTCGAGGTACCAAGCAGTACCGACCAATAACCAAATTTATGACGAAATTGACGAGTCGTTCTACAGCGAGAGCGAGGATAATTATGTACAGTAGTTCTTGGACTGGACCTTTGAAGGATTTAATTCTGTCTACTCTAGTCACAGTTGCTCTAAAAGTTACTTATGTCGTTTTGTATTTCAGGACAGGAATTAAATTCATCAGGCTTTTCCAATGGACATGAAACGTACAAATGGACGCACCCTTGCAATAATATTAAATGTCAGCCAGTCAACAATAAAATAACAGTTTCCACAAGCGTTTATAATTTTAGGAAAGTTTTAGAAAAGTTGGAGATGATAGAGACAAGTGTGTAAATAATTGTTTATTATTGTTGTTATTTGTAAAAAAATTAATCGGCATCTTCACTATTTTCACTGTCAGAATATGCTGCCAAGAGCGACAACCCAGTTGGCTTTTCTGTGTGTTCTGTATTTTTGTTGTTATCGCCAGGAGGCTCACATTTACTGTTTGAACTAGACTTGACCTTAACTAACCCGGACAGGGCTTTTTTAGTTAAAAAACCGCCCAAAGTTTTGGGTTTAATAACATTTTTAGGTTGAGCCTCTTTACTGCTAGTTGCAGTTGCTTCTTGTTTGGCAGCTTTCCCCGCTGGTTCCTCATCTTCAACGATTTCTTCTTCAACCACCAACTTGCGTTTTTGGTTATTTTGAAATTTGACGGTTCTGCAAAATTTTTATAAACAGATTTTACCAAAAAAAAAATTTAAAAAAATTACTTAATATATTCTTCATCGAGTTGCTGCATTCTCTCCTCTCTTTCTCTCTCGGAAATGCTCGGGTCGTAAGAGAGTAACATGGAGTCGTAATCAACCGCTTGCTGTCTCCTATTCAAATCCTTCAATTCCTCCAGTGACTCCAACAGTTCAATTTCGTTCTTTGACTGTTTCGTCCGGTTCTCCAACAGTTTCATTGGATTGTTGGCTTCTTCCTCTTTCGCCTCCTCTTCTTCACGTATCGCTTGTTCTTCGGCCAGTTTGAGTGCCATAAAATTTCTTGTAGCGCCCGCTTCAATTTCATAATCTGTATTTCTGGGATCAGTTTTGAACGAAATTTCTTGCAAACACCTCGTGCACTGAAATTCGCAACAATTAACTCCAAAATCAGCCGCAAGTCGCTACCTACTTTAATGTAGAAGCGGTAAATGCGTATCCCCAAATAGTCCTCGTGTTCCACATCTTCCTTCCTGGCATTGAACTTCTTGCCTTTGTAGATGTACTCGCCGCAAGTTTGGCAACGCATATTGAACGGGGCCATCAACCGCACGGTGTATTGCCGGTTTTTCGGCAATTTCATGCGCGGGATCTTCGACGGATCGAAATCAGGGGGGTAGTATTTCTGAGAGGGGTTATGTTACTGTTTCGGCAAAAGTCGAGGCATTTGAGCGGAAATTACTTACGTTCAATACTTTACGTTCAGACATTGCGGCCTAATTGTTCAAATACTGGAATTAGAGAAGTGTTAACGGGCTTTTAACTTAAAAGGGAAGCAATTGACGTTTAACCTACAATTTATTTGACGTTCTTCGTTCTTCTGACACTTAGCGGGGTGTTATCAAATTTCCCCAGATATTCACGATATTGGCACCACTGGTGGGCCGGCACCAAGGCCTGCGGGGTGGTGCGTTCGAACTATTGTTGTGGCGTTTTGAGCTACTGACCTAGAAAGTGTTGTTGGCGTTGATTTGGGCCTACTAATGGAATTTGGGGCATTCGGCGGAGAGATTTGGGTCTCTCCGTGGGATTGTGGCCGTTTCCGACGTGCTCGGGCTGCAAACGGGGTATTACGCAAAACTAGTTTAAAATTGCTCGGATCGCAGATAAGCGATAATTAAAGTTGGACAACAGAAACGAGGTATTTGCATTGTGCAAAAACCGCACGTTGGCAGAAGAGATTACGTCACTGCGAAGAAAATAGCTGTGTGCGGCAATTTCAAGGCCTAAGATCATCGCATCGAACATGAACTTGTAATATGTCTGTTGCATGACAGTGATGCTTAATGAGTTAATGTGGAGGCGAGATCGCCCGCATATTCGGCCCCGTTAACGACCAAGCTAATAGCCGCATCGGAACTGGGGGTCGGGCAGCGCCCCAAATTGGATTTCCGATGCTGTGGGGGGCCAGGTCGCCTCCTGCCAAGTCGAGCCTCGAAACGGACCAATTTGCCGGACCGTTTCCAAGAAAGGCACCACGGCCCGTTTCGTCCTGCCCTACGGGTGATTTATTCACCCACGATCCAGACAAAGGAAATCGAAAATGAGTCGAGATAGCGCAAAAACTGGCGCTCCAGAGGAACATTTTCAATAACTTACTGCCGTCATAAAGCAGGATGCCAGGGGATTAGGCTATTAGACTAGAAAAACATGATCGGAATCAGATTGAAAAGCAAATCGACGGTCTGCATGCACGGCGCGCCGCCACGTCCAACGCTACTCTTCGCCTTATTTAGCCCAACTACAGAACAACACGGGATTTTATTGGCTGACGAGGTATTCTAATAATTTATTATCGCCTCTATTGCTCGTTTTATCGCGACGAATCCCAGAGACGAGACTACTGATCGATTCTGTTAATCCGCCAGCCTTCAACCGAACCGACTCCTGCAACTGGAGGACCTCCAAACGTTCCAGAAATTCGCGTGCAAGATGTCGATACCGGATATTTTTTCGCCTCGCAATTCGAGAACGCAACACATGGCGCCACGAAAAAAACGAAACGTATGCCACCAACTCTTCGACGACTCCACATGACAAAGCGACAAGTAACAATGCCAAATATAGACCGGAAAAAACTGAACGGAAGAAGAGTTCTCCAGTTTCAGACGAAGAAACGGCCAAGCAAGTAGAGCGATTGCGGTACTTGTTTCTATAAAGTGAAGGACCAAGTCCCGAGCTGCAGAGGAAACTGAATTTTTCGTGGTTGGGGGTCGTCTGGCCGTGGCGCGGGTAATGGGGTTCGAGGTGTCGGACCGGTGGGGATCTTTGATCGGGCGCCGGGTTCCAAATTGGGTGTTTTGAGCGGACCTGACCAGGGCAACTCGTTGTTGTTGGCGGTTGGGTTGAGGGCCTCCACGTCCACACCGTCGTCCCGACCTGTTACCCTCCGCCCTGCTGAACACATTCTACAAGTCGTCGTCCTTGTCACGACTCGTGGGAAACGCCGCTCCCAGCAGCGCGCGTTCTGCAAAGATACCACAATCAGCTGTTGAGATTTCGCTAATAATCAGTCGTCTCCTCGGAACGAAGAAAGACTATCCGATTTGAGGGTCACGTCGGGAAGTGTTGAACCCGGGAATTGGCGGGTTTCGGGTCGGAGTTTTCGGTAAGGCGACGAGTTATCAACTTCCTTTTTTGGGAGATATCAGTTGGAGCGAAGGCCAAATTTTGCCGTTTTCATTGAGACGTCATCACCTGTTGGCTTCTGACCCATTTCGAAAGGAAGTCGCCTATTATTACGCACAATACGCAATTTTACCGCAGATCTCCTTTCAAATCGCTCAATACCGCCATAGACAAAGGTGGCCGACTAGCTTAATAATAGACTTTTTTGGCGTGACTTTTTTCGGCCGGATCTAGACCTTGAGAATACGATTTATAGACCATCCATTTGAGACAACATCACTAGATCGCGATATCTCACCGACGAGCCTAAGGGCGTTTCACCTTCGAGAGGCGACAACAATCCATCCCAAAGGACAACGGTCGCCGGACCGCCTGCTCATCCTTGGCGGACTCTTCAACATCGACTCGGGAATTAGTTTAATAGGTTCAAGGATAGGAGCGATGATCTAGCCGGTCAAAAAAATTTAATTCCGCGGCCTTAGGCCAGCCCATTGTTATTGGTCGATTATTGGCGTTTTTGGGCGCCACTGTCGGTTGAAAGGGGCCGCAACACTTCGCTTGGGCATGGGCATGGCGTGGATGGGTCTGCCTCGCGAGCTGTTTTTATGGGTTAGTGCTGTTTCTCTTTCACATTTGGGCTCGGCACTAACCGTCTTCGTCGTGATCTTCAGCCGCTTGTTATGAATGAACGACTTCCAAGAATACGAGTACAGCGCAGTCAAAATACTACGAAACCATTTACTTCGGTACTGTGCCACTTTTTGCCATCTTCATCGCCGCAAATCTTTCACTTTAAACTAACCGAACGTTGTCTTAATTAACACCACGTCGAATTAGCGAGAAAGCCTTTTCGATCACTTGTTTAATCAGCAGCTAATAAGATTAAGGTGGCGAAATTACGACCGAAACGTCAACTGTTCCCAGTAATTACTTCCATTTCAACGACGCGGCCTCCAAAAGGTACAGGAATAAAACAATCGCGATTTTGGAAAAATAGGGGAAACCGAACGACACACCAAATGAGCTAAACTGTCGCTAGAGAGGCAAAAAATTACCAAAGATGATCTAGATCTACTAATAATGTAAAGATGATAGAAGATAAGCTTGGTTAGAAGAATGAGAAACGTAAAAAAATTAAAAAAATACGTTAAACTGTTCAGAAGAAATCAGAAGAAGAGGGTAAAGTCCAACCCAAAATACATGGAATTTTGGGTTTTGCCGCTTTTTGACCCATTTCAAATAAGTTTGATTTAGGTAATCGTTCAAAAAGCTTTTGATAATATATTTGCGCTATCCATTTTCTCAAGAAATCTATTTGTGCGTCAAATAATTATTCTATTACTCCAAAAATGAAATATGCTCGCGCAACTCTCCTTGCCGCTTGCGCTTCCAGACAAGAAGCACGCGAAAAAAGTTTTGTACAAGGTCAATTCAGAGCCCTGTAATTTTTTTTTAAAAGCACGATTAGAAATTACCACTAAAAAAAGTTTTACGTTTTACATAATGCAAGCCAATTACATCAAAGCATTTATGTATTACGGAAATCAATATTTTTTTTGTGCAAACCACTTCTATTTTTACTCTTATTTTCCTTGCCCTAGCACATCTACATCTATAATTTTGCATAAAATTATTTACCATTTGCACAACATTCTATTGCTTGTGTATTTTTGATCAACAAATAGTATTTTTAACTGCTAAATAATACAAGACACTGTCGAAAATTAAATATCTGGGTATTATGTTAGAATTAAATGCGGAATAAAATTTGGTGAACATTTAGTATTTATGGTCAACAAAAGTTATTTTGGCGAACAAAATATACGAGGCCAGCATTATGTCAATATTTGGTTGTCGCTTTAAGATTGTGTATTTTCTTAATTTTGGTGAGCATTTACTATTTTTGGAAAATAAATTTATTTTTTTTTATGAAATTATTGGGTAAATTTGGTAGACTGTTAAGGGCCAGTTTTACGAAAGTCGGATAAGCATTGGAATAACTATTCCGGACTAAGGGCCGGTTTACACACCCTCGGTCCACAGTTTATACCTGGATTTTGTCCTGTTCGACTTTTGTAAAAGCGCATTTACCTCGAGCTATTCCGGAATAGCGTTATTCCAGGTATATTTCCCTTTTTTAAAACCGGCCCTAAATACGACTCTTTAATCAGCAGCTAATAAGATTAAGGGGGCGAAATTACGACCGAAACGTCAACTGTTCCCAGTAATTACTTCCATTTCAACGACGCGGCCTCGGAAAGCTCCAGGAATAAAACAATCGCGATTTTGGAAAAATACAGGAACAACGACCACCAAATGAGCTAAAGTGTCGCTAGAGAGGCAAAAAATTACCAAAGATACTCTACTAATAATGTAAAGAAAATAGAAAATAATGTTGGTTAGAGTGAGAGAAGTGAAGAAATTTGTTTTTAGAAAATACACAATTTTGAATAAAATTAAGTGGGTACAGTCAGTTTCAAAAGTAATACCCATCTCACATTTTTAAAATTTAAATTTCTAAACTGAAAAAGAAATCAGAGGAAGGGGGTAATAGGCCAGTGAATAGAGACATGATAACTAAAAAATTTAACAAAAATTCTAACATTTTTTAAACTTTGCCGTGTAATGTGTAACGAATCGAAACGGAACTATAAAATTTTGCAACTCGATTAAAGGTTGGCATCATTGTGAAAATCGGAAAAATTTAAATTAAGCGATATCTCGACGAAAAAAATTATAACATCGTTGCAAACTCGATAGAATTTTCATTACAATATTCAAAATGCACAGCGAAATTTGCAGGAACTTATGAATTAGGCATAATAATTAATTATCATTAAAATAACATTTTTTTCATCTAACTTTCCAGCAAAAATATTAACACGCTTGCAAAACTAGAATCAACTTGCTAAAATCACCTTACAAGACTCTGTAAATTTGCAACTCTATTCGGTGACGGCATGGTCCTTTTTTTATAATTTACAACAAAAAAATGAGTTATTTACGTAAAAACGATTCAAAAAAAAACGTAACGTGTGTAGATGTCAATTGTAAATGACTGCATTCGTAAATATTTATTAATGATAATTAAATATTATGCCTAATTCATAAGTTCCTGCAATTTTTGCTGTGCATTTTGAATATTGTAATAAAAACTCTATCGAGTTTGCAACAATGTTAAAATTTTTTTCGTCGAGATATCGCTTAATTTAAATTTTTCCGATTTTCACAATGATGCCGACCTTTAATCGAGTTGCAAAATTTTATAGTTCCGTTTCGATTCGTTACACATTACACGGCAAAGTTTAAAAAATGTTAGAATTTTTGTTAAATTTTTTACCCACTCACTGGCCTATAAAGTCCAACCCAAAATACATGGAATTTTGAGTTTTGCTCCATTTTGACCCATTTCAAATACGTTTGATTTAAGGTCAAAAAATTTTTGATAATATTGGTAAGTCAAAGTTGGAGATTCCGTCTGTAAGTCGTTAAGACCTCATTTTTCTCTTGGAGGAAATCGTCCACATGCCAAAATGCTTTCACCGCTATCGTCGACGTTATCGCGTTGTCATTATAGATGGTTGGTTTCCATTTGGTCGTAGCATGATCCAAATTCTGCAATAATTGCCCGATAGTGCCAACGCAGTTTCAAAAATTAAAACCGAAGATAATTCCTTGGCGGTAATTAAACGCGTACTTATATTAATCTTTCTGATGGTGGAGTGATTGCAAAAATACATAAGGGATTAGCCTCGATATTGCTTTTAGCAGTCGAGTTGTTTCTTTTGAAAGCCCCGTCTGCAGGTTGAGCAACTGATCTTGCTGTATGTCGGTGTTAATTAAAAACTTAATGGGGTATTAAAAAGCGTTATGTGGTGCAAGTATAAGCAACCGGGCAGAAATTCCCTTGGAAGCAATCATCGTGGATTCGTCGATTAGGAGATCCTGATAATTCTTCTGCTCTGGCGTTATTGTGATCACACATCTACATGGCGTAACAGGCAGACATCCACCCACCACTTAAAAATCCCAGAGGGCTGCGGCCAGAAGACGCAGAGCGGGTCTGTTATCGGCTATTGGCAATAAATAATTGCTGCAGAGCCGACCGCCAAAATCGCGTGTGGCCACCTTGTGGGGCCTTAATGACAGAAACAATGGAAGTTATGCCACAATACGTTCGAGCCAACAAAACGTCATAAACTTATTTATGAATTGCATAGTTCGTTTTACGAGCAAAATAAACGCAAATTGCACTCTCCGTGCACTCCTGCGAGAGGCTGAGCGTTTATGGGTTTGTCTCGGCAGTCGTCGGCGGAATTTGATCGAAAACAATGAGGCCTAATTACGAAAATCTAGCGTCTTTAGAGGGAAACGTGCCGGAAGTAGTGAGCCGGTTTGCGAGTAAAAGCAAACATTTGCCCGAAACTCTTTTCAACTGACAAGAAATGTGTCCTCAAAAGTTCACGCACTCCAACCAGTGCCGGCGAGATTGGCTTTCAAACCAAGGTAAATCACTCTGAATTTTGAGCACGTCTCCAGCCCGGCCAGGTACGCAATTAAATTTCGGGTCTATTGTACTATCAGGGTCAGCAAGATTACGTTTATAATTAATATGGAAAACTATTTTATCTACGTCCGGTAAAAATGGTAATAATATTCCAGCGAGCGACGCACAAAGAACGCAACACTGACACAATAAATTCGTTACGGCCAATTTGCTTAATTGCCGCGTTTTTCGAAATGGCAAACAAAAAAGACTTTACGACATCTGAGGGCGAGACTATGAGAATTTCAGTCGGGCTCGTAATATACAGATAAATGAGTGTAAACAACGGCTTATTTAATTACTTAACTTTTTCACGGTTTGTATACACTATTTACCCGCCCTGCTAGGGTGGGAACTGAAATATAATTTATATACGGTACATACCCGCCCGCTATTCAGAAATGTTTACGGCCGCCACCCAAAGATGGGAAAATGCAACAACTCACTGGAATAATCCCCTTTCAGGACCAAATTGACCAAATTTTACGAAACGTTTCGTATAAAAGACCATTCACGAAGTTTTGCGCCCGGTTTAAATTATTCCGATGGAGGAGGCTCGCCGGCCCGAATTCCAGGGCGAGGCGAAGCGAAATTTCAAATTACGACTCCGTGCAAATTCAATCGAGATTTACAATTTCCAAGACGTTTATGGTGCCAGCAGCAGAATTTACTGCCGATTGATCGAATATCTGAATGACCAAATATCTTAATCACAACCAATTTACTATTTTATCTCAAGCGCCCCAGTATTCGTACTTGCAGCGCCCAAAAGGCACTGAAACGCTGATTAATTCGGAGTTACAAGCTTTTAAAAAATGGAAAAAATTGAAATTAATAAATTTAAGATCCTCCCTTTTACCTCCATTCATCTTACTCTCCACCATTTGTCTTCGATTTTTATTCTTTCAACTAATATCTACTGAGATTTATGAGAGGAAGGACCATGTGAAGCACTATGGCCAAAAATACTCCATATAGCAATAACAAATTCTCAAAATTTGTAAATTCCAACGAAAGCGCATAGTTGGGGCAGTTGCTCAAACTCTTTCCGTGAACCCGTCAACGTGAAGAAATAAGCAAGCACGCCCACAAACACTTTTCCCTAATTATCGTGGATAACTATGAGGCGCCGTTGTGGACAAAATAAAATTTTTGCAATTTTATATAATTTTGCCAAATATTTATAAATGCTGTTGATATTTATAAGAAAAACACAACTTTTATTTATTTTCACCATTTATATAGAAAAATGTTAAGTTTTATATAAATATCATGTCGCGTTGGAAATAATAATAGTGCTGACCGTGATATAAAATTGCGCACTTTTATAAATAAAGTCGGCACGCTCTCGATATAAATTTGTGCGGCCGTGATATATTTATTGACGTTTGCCACCAAGACGCCAGAGGCCGCCACGAAAAGAAGATTTACAATCCGGCAACGCTGGCTGCGGTTTAGTTACATTGCTAGTGACAAATCTGTCAAACTCAAAAGTTGAGGTTAGAAGTGGTTAACAATTACCCACAAGCGAACACAAATAAATGACTATTTAACTCATATCACCTTTTTAATGTTTATTGTTTCTGTCGCTTATCTAACCTCTAACCTCAACTTTCGAGTTTGACAGATTTGTCACTAGCAATGTAACTAAACCGCAGCCAGCGTTGCCGGATTGTAAATATTTCGTTCGTGGCGGCCTCTGGCGTCTTGGTGGCAAACGTCAATAAATATATCACGGCAGCACAAATTTATATCGAGGGCGTGCCGACTTTATTTATAAAAGTGCGCAATTTTATATCACGGTCAGCACTATTATTATTTCTAACGCGACATGATATTTATATAAAACTTAACATTTTTCTATATAAATGGTGAAATTAAATAAAAGTTGTGTTTTTCTTATAAATATCAACAGCATTTATAAATATTTGGCAAAATTATATAAAATTGCAAAAATTTTATTTTGTCCACAACGGTGCCTCATAGATAACCGAGTTTGTTGTGAAGCCAAAACTCGTTTATTGTTAAATTTCTTCACGTTGCCGTATCTGCGTGAAGAAGTTCGCGTTTTTGTTAAAAATTTCTTCGGTGGATCTACACACGTAGTTTGCTGGGACCGAATCCGGAAGCCCGGCCGCTGAAGGCGTTGATTGTTCTAGCAACAACAATAATTTCGCGCTTTACGGCTGGTGGCCGTAATGGCAGATCTCGCCAAGTTCAAGTGCGAGCAAGTAGGTGTGTATACGTATTGGCCGGTTTGCTAAGATACCTAACATTGAAGTTGGCTGTTGTATAGTCGGCCACACCGCTCCGAAGAGGTAGACCACACCGCATGGACCATCAACATTGTTTATTTTCCACAGGCTATACCGCATACTGTCACGTTTTGTCGGTAGGTACAACTATACAGTGTATGGGCAAAAACTTCCCGTCCATATAAGAGTTTCGCAGCCTTACAAACCGCACCAATTTGGCTTATAATTGTTACGGGAGTGGACGAGGTAATTGATCCAATTTTTTTACCAACGGCGGAGACGCTTCGGGAGGAATTTGAACCGAAAATGGCCTGGAAACTGGCACCCTTCGAGACGGCAAAGTTGCCAGACATGACAATTCAAATGGTAATTTTTATTCGACGAGCCGCTTCCTAGAGGCATCACCGGAAATTCAGCAAGTCGCGAAGCGACACATCACCGAGACTGGAATGGAATGTAACAACATTTGCGAACGTTATGTCACCCATTGGGGAAAAGTCAATTATGAAGAATTATTATGTAAGATGCTTGCGGTCATTCGGGTTATCGACGCGCAGATTTGCGTTGCAACGGTCAAACCGTCCCTACCTTCAGCAAAATATTCTGAGAAAAAATTAGATTTTCAGAAAAAAGTTTCGTTTCTTCGAGAAACTTTGGTTAAGTGTTGCAGCACTTCCTGCAGCAAGAAGTATTTGCATTTTACAAACAATGAAAATAAAAATTAGAGTTTTGCACTTTCAGTGAAGGTTAAGTTAATTTTAACAATAGTTCAACTTTAACAAAAGAGAAGCAAGACTGCTTTGAATAGAGCGGGCTTCAGTTTTATCACTACCTTCGCACAGCTATTGTTCAATGCAAATCCGAATTAGCTTAGGGCTATCGTGCAGAATTCAAGGAGCGCCCTCACTACTTGGAAATTTTTTCTTTCAACCCTCAATCATCTTTTCCTTTGCTTTTTTCCGTAAATTAATAAAATTTCGTAGTTACGATTAACTTCACGATTATAGTGCGAATTCAATCTGTATGGGAGTCGAGGGGTAAACCGCTGAGGAATTATGGTGTACACCATCCAAGAGTTACAGGAATTTCGGGAATTTATTTTTACTTAGTAGGATTTATTGGGAGTTAATGGGAATTATCTGGAATTATGGGGATTTATTTAAAATTACGGAGATTTATTGGAGATGTTGCGGGAATTACATGAGATTTATTTTTTCTTGCTGCAAAACTATTGGCCTCTGCTCATGCGCAGAGGCATGCGCAGAGGTGGAAGTCGGTTAAAAAATCTTCGTTATGCTGGCTCTTGAGAGAAACAAAAGGTAGGGTCAGCACAGATGAACTAAGAAGATTCCTTAATAACACCAAAGCATCGCAGAAGAAGTTACAGTGTAAGTCATGCTCGAAGTCATATAAGTACAGGGGCAACGTAAAATGCACCAAAAATTACAAATCAAGTCGGAGAGCTAAATATAAAAAATTATTAAAAAATTAAACGTCAGATGATTCTGAATCATCAGAAGCTGATTGATACCCATGTTACATTTGCCGATAGTACGGACACTGAGACATTTTCTGATTATGTAGATAACGTAGTACCTAGTTACTCGTCGGATAATGTTGAGGATGGGGTAAATCATGTACTCAGTGGGGCACCTTTAAAAAAAGAAAGTTGACACGCAATGTACCGAAATTGAGACCAAAAGAGTAGTTATTGACTGCAAGAGATTTTATGCAGTTTACTACTAAGAACGGTGGTATCTTGGCAAAATTGTGAAAATTATTGACGAGGAGGCGTCAGGTAAAATTTTCAGAATTAATTTTTTACAGAAGGATAAGAAGCAGAATAGAAAGTTTGCGTGGCCGAAAATTAAGCGGGACATTGCGATTGTTGAACGTCAGTATATATTCTATGGCTCAATTAAATTTGCAACGGACGTCGAACCATTTGAGTTGGATGATGATACGTTCGAGAAAATTTCCAAAACGTATAAACACATGAAAATGAATAAAAATTGAGATAAATTGTATTTAATTTTTGCTTCAATACCCATTTTTTTTTTAATTTTTGTTCTCCGAATACTGTTCTTAATTTGCTCTTGGGTATAAATAAATTACTTTAGATAACCGTAGAACGCATTAAATTTTTATTACTGACAAAACGTGACAAATTCCTAATAATTCCCTGGAATTCTACATGAATTATGGGAATTAATAAGGAATTAACAAGAATTCTGGAGGAGTTATGGAAGATGTGGAGGAATTCCGAGGGTTTTCAAGAGTTCTGGGGATTTATTACAAAATAAGGGAATTATTGATGAATTGTGGGGATTATTTTTATGAAAACGAATTAGGGTGTACAGTTTGAGGCCAGCGGTTTACCCCTCGATGGGAGTTCTACTAAACATTTTTTATTCCTTGGTAGTAATTGTTTTATTACGGTCCTGTTACAGATAAATTTGTGTGGGCCCCTTCAAGATGTTTTGGCTTGCTGGTGCCTCAATCAAAACAAGTCCAACATAACAGAGCTGCAAAAAAGTTTTACAAGTAATTTTCGCGATATAACCTTGCTAAGGTTGCGCGGAAACCTTGGTACTAATTTCACTTCTGGCCACACTTTGGTTAAAAGCGTTATAATTAATCATAACCTGAAAATATAAGAAGCGTCTTGTTTTTTTTTTTATATAATTAAAAGATACTGGGCTGTGGCCTACAGCAAAAGATCCAGGCAGCTACGTTTTAAGAGTGAATAAAGAAGTTGACGGTAATGACGGTAACCTAAAACACAATTTTGGGCCTTCCACTTGCTGTTTTGAAAAAAAAAGTTTAAAACTTTAAGTGTTAAAAAAATTTCAAGATAATGGCGAACTGGGAAGAGAAGATAAAGAAGACATACAAAAAGAGTTGTGAAGAAGACCTCGAAGAAGACAATAAGAATTTAGAGAGGTCAAAATGGTTCATAAGGAGAAGTCTCAACTTCTGTTGTTTTGTAAAGAACGGCAAAGTTAGAACGACCAAGTATTAATTTTTAAGGAAAATGAAAAGATAGGTACGTTTAATTTTCGTCTTTGTCATCTCAGTTCAGTTTTTAAGAATTTTTCTTAGTCAACTTAAGTGACCTCAAATTATGAACTTTCTGTAACGATTATTTAATGAATTCAAATAACGTTCAATTAGTTCAAGTGGAATACAGACCTAAGGTGTTATGTCACGTGTTCTCTACCGGATTGTTTCAACATTTGTCAACTTTCTAAGTTTTAGGAAAAGATTAGCTATATTCTATGTACAACAAAATTATGCAGTAGAAGGAATGTGAAATATCTATAAATGGACTTTCTCGAAAATTCCTAGAAACAACGAGCTACAAGTTTTGAATTAGGTGTCGCACTGAAATCGCTTCTAGCTCCCTGGAAAGACGTAATTGTAATCTATCCAAGACAAAATTGCCATTTTTCTATTATTATTTTTTAATTTATTATGAATTTTTATATCACGATCTGCACCCGGTTCCTCCACCATTTGTGGATATTCTAGTTTAAAATTTTTTCCTGCTTATATGGAAAAAATAATTAAAATTTACGTCAAAGTTGTAAGTTCTGAACTAAGTGTCTCACCGGAAGAAGCTAATTGTAGTCCCTTTAAATTTCTAGTTATTTTAATTTTATTTTAATTTATTTTTAAGCCGGTGTACGTACACCTTTAGATTTTGGAAAATCGGTTACGTGTGATCGCTGATTACCTTTAGTTGCTTAGTTCCATTCTAGAGGTAGATAAAAAAATTGTCGTTTAGCAATAAATGGTTTTGCTTAACAAAATTTAGAATTTTCCTTTTAATCCTGCAAATTGGGCATTAATTTTTCAGTTAATTGTGGAACTAGCCGCTTTATCATGTGTTATATGTCCAAGAAATTAGACGATTTCCTATTTCTGCTTTACCTCCGTTCTCGAAGCTACGGAGGCAGCCGCTTCTCATAGGTGGACTGGTGGTAATTACCAACGGTACTGTTTAAA
Source organism: Schizotus pectinicornis (assembly GCA_951805265.1). NCBI lineage: Eukaryota > Metazoa > Arthropoda > Insecta > Coleoptera > Pyrochroidae > Schizotus > Schizotus pectinicornis. The sequence continues at coordinate 3,089,727 of OX638206.1, forward strand.
TTTTGTGGAAATCGTAAAACTCGTAAAGTCTGAATGGCGTCGTAGTAAACAGGAACACCCCCAATTTCCCCGGCACAATAACAATGTTTACCGGCGTAATTCCACGACAATTCCGATGGTAAATAGTTGGCAGCAAGAACGTGGTGATTACCCCTTTATCGCGTCCAGGATGCGTCCGAACTATTTGCCCACCGCATAAGCAAGTCGAACCGCAGGCTCGAGAATACCTGCGGGCTGTTTATTAATGTTCTGTCGGCCGACTTTCCAGGGGTTGACACTACTATGCTAACAACCAAAGATATGCTTCTACTTCAAATAAAACATTCCTGGCCTAGCTGTCCGCACACAAATAATAATTGTTGTTAGTTTTACAAACAGCGAGAGGCACAGAGGCGAGATCGGGGAAAGTCCAGAGGGTAATCGTGAAACTTGATTGTTGTCTGGTCGGGGCAATTAAAAAGAAGAATGTTTGCGCAACTCGTCGCACATACACCCCGTGTCAGGCGATGTCAATAATTGCATAAATTAAAAATGACGATGGGAGGCCAACTACACACAAAGGAAACGTAGTAGGGTGTTGAGAAATATCGGCTTATTGTGTGGTAATAAACCTTAACGAAGTGACTCACGCTAATCGTCTGCGTTACTCCAAACCCCAAGCCGAGCCGACGAACGACATTATGGTCGTTTGCCAAATTGATGGCGGTTTTAATTGAAACGTGACGAGGCGCTGGCGAAATTTTCGAAAATTGACGTGGAAAAGCTCCAAGTAAGTTCGCCAGCCAAGGAGAAGGCTACGCCGAGTCGCGACCACTGTTATTATGAATGGAACGCGACTAGTGGGAGAAGACAAGAGTGGGGGGTTTAATGAATGGAAGACATCATGTATGCATATTGTGTAGTAGATAGACACGGCGTCAAGGAGAATTTGCAATTTATCATGTGTGCGGACGACAGGACGTCGTAATTTTTTTTGATTGCCAAACAAAATCCAACCAGTTGCACCCACACATCGGGATATTTTCAATAAAAAAAAAAAACAACACTGTCATTGTCGAAAAACTTGTAACTGACGGATTATTTTCAATAAAAGCCGCCGGCCTCGCCGAAGACTCGGACACTTTTGTTAACACCCCCGATGACTCTCGGATTCGGACCCCAGGTAAAAACGAATTCCGAGACTCCTCCAAGGAATTCCGGAGGGCCGCAATTTCGGCCATAGGGCTCGTCGATCGGCCGGCTCAAAGCCGCGACGGCAACAAGTCGTTAAAACAATAAAATTACATTCCTCTGCGGAGGCTTTAATAGCCGTAATGTGGAAGTTAAGTGGGGTCGACTTGCTGGTACAGAAGAGCGTGTAGACACTATGTTGTTAGTCAATGTAATCAAATTAATTGATGCAATGCCGTAATATTCTATTACGAGGATTCTTCAATTGGCTTCAGCTAGACGACTCACTTTTCAGTATTGACTCGTCTTCAATAAAATAAAACGCGACAGGTACTGAAAACTAAAATTACCGGATTAGAGAATCTTCGGTGAAGAGGTCAACAGAGAATTAATGTTTGGTTTCGACCTTAATTAACTTCGTGGACGTGATGGGCTTCCATGATCGAAAACGAGTATTCAGTGAATATTCAGTTGGCTGTTGAACTGAAATATCTGGACAGCAACAAGATCCCAGTTCCGCAATTTGGACCACTGAGACTGAGAACGAGATAGAGGTGGTGAAGGCGGGGAGCGAGGATTGGAAATTGGAGGTTTTCCGTTTTTGGCGACAACATTCCTTGGTCCAGGATTTTTTGATTGCGAAACTTTATCTCTCAGTTTTATTGCTCGAATCTGTAGATATGATTTTTATTGCCTGTATATTTTATAATTTTTTTTCTTCGTGGTGATGCCGAGGTATTCGGTGTTGGGTGTGGGAAACGGAAAAAATCATTTCGAGCCCCAACCCTATCGCCGGATCCATCTTGCATTTCTAACAGCTTTACGCCTTTTTAATGGCGCGTCCGAGGCTTTCGGAAAAAGAGTCGCGTCGCGCTCGATTGCCGACCAAAGACGAAATTAAGGTCGGCAACAATTCGAAATTGTGACAGAACGACTGATTAATAAATAAAGCGAGCCGGTTTCAGTTTCAGCCTCGACTAACGCCAATTAACAATAATAGAATCCTGAAATTAATAATTCATCAACGAAGAGCTCAACGTTGTGTAGTTGGTTGGAACCGTATCGCAGGCCCCGATAGAGCCTACTTAAACCGCAAGTAATTGATAAAAATACGTATTCATTCAAAAAATGAAACCGGATGATTAAGAAACCACAACTGGTGGATGTACACCCAGATTCAATAGAATTGAGACACTTGAATAACTGGTTGTCTACCTTTATTTTGTAACCCAAGAAATTTGACAACACTGTAAAGATAGTAAGGCCGTAGGCACGGAGTGACAGAGCTGACGGAGGCCGTTATTCAAAATTCTGAAACTGAAACGCACGTGGACGGGATTGTTTGGTTTGAAGGCTCCCTCGAACCTCGAACCAACGAAAATTACACAAGTCATCGACACGTTTTTTGGATTTAAGTTTAACGAAAGTTTGCTTTTAATTTATTATAAATTATTATTTAATTTGTATGAAAATTGCACGACACTGAAAAGTAGCCAATAGAAAAATAGAATTTGCTGTCATTTGTATGACAATGTAAAAATTTCCTGGAAATTTTTGCGCCATGCATAAAATTAATAAGTGGAAATTATTTCAGCCAATCAAAATTATTTATTTATTAATAATGATATCATAATGACATAATGGGCAAATGTCTGTGTCGTTGCGATTTTCTTACGCCCTCGTGCATTGATTAATATCAGGAAATTTTATTCTCATGCATTTCCAAAACGTAATTAGCCCTCGTGTTCCACTCGGGCTAATTAATATGTTTTGGAAATGCATTCGAAAAAATTTCCGGAAATAATCAATGCACTAGGGATATTATAAGTGACAATAATTCAACTAACATAATCATAACTATATCAAAACTAATAAAATTTAGCAGTTTCGACCAATCAGAAAACAATTTAATGGAAATCTCAATGCACTTGGAAAACTACGGTCTCTTCGGGCTATTCCGGAAAAATCTTTTTTATATTACTTATTTATTCCTTGCAATTGAAACACAAATTTTGAAATAAAAATAGCGTGCTTAGAAAACTAGATTCATAATTGTGTGAGTTTTTTTAAATTGCAGTTTTAGTTTAAGTTGTCATGTCAAATTCAGCTCGAGACTTTGCAGATTCCGGAAATTTCCGGCTTTCAAAGATTCGTGCTTGTCGGATTTTTAAATGACCACTCGCGCGCGCGTTGCGCTCGTGGTCATTTCACAAGTCAAAAAGCACTATTGTAAATTACTATTAAGTAAACAAAATTTTTTTTATACATCCTGAGTCATTTTAGCCTGTTAAAACGAGGAACCGTTTTTCTGTTTCTTCGGAGTGTTGCATCTATTTTTGATGTTAAACTTCATCTTATTATTAAATTCTTTATGTTTTCTATATGGTTTTTGAAATGCTTATGATTCCTCATTCTATATAAATTCTTCCAATGGCTAAAGCCGATAACCAAAAGCAAATGACTGATAAAATAATACAGAATAGAGAACTCGACATAGTAAAGGAACCATTTTTGTTCAAAACATTTACCATTTACTATTTTAAATTGGTAAGAAAAGGATAATTAACAGACAATAATTATTTACGACCCGAGTCTTGAGAATTTATTTCTTAAATGCAGCACAGTAGTTACCCAAAGTGCATTCACCCGAATACGCAGGTAAACCTTTCTGAAAGCACAAGTAACTATTTGTTAATGAGCTGGACCATAAAGTTTATTGAGGGTCGCATAGACAGCGAAGGGTTCTGTCTGATGCTGCCAGCTGGTGAAATGTGTAGTTTACCCTCCGTCAGCTCTGTCACTCCGTGCCTACGGCCTTACTATCTTTACAGTGTTGTCTAATTTCTTGGGTTACAAAATAAAGGTAGACAACCAGTTATTCAAGTGTCTCAATTCTATTGAATCTGGGTGTACAAAAACTGGTTCTTGTTAATTTTTCGAATGTTTAACTCGAAAACGCGCACATTTTGCGGTCGACAGACAAGAGACATGAGACGTGCTGATGAAGAGCTCGGATTACCCAAGATCCACCCTCGGACCTCGCCACTCCCAACATCCAAGAAAATTTCAATTTTTCGCCAGTCTCAACGACCCAGAAATTTTCCATTTTTGCGGCGAAAAGTCGAGGAGGTGGCGGCTCCGGAATTGAAGCGGCGACTTCCTCCCGGCGGCCGAATCGTCTTCGTCTTTCAGCAGGAGGGCTCCCGGCAAAGGCGCCGAAACGGGAGTAATTAAACTGTCAATGGTCGACCCGGCGAAAGCCAACCTCCTGAGAATGTGGCAAGTCTCAAAACAGGAATTCCAAATTGGTGTTTATTTATTTACGTATGTGTATCTTCTGTTTGGCTCTTTCGGCTTCTTCTTATCCGGCCTGTTTACTGATGCTTAGTGGCTCACGTTGGCGGTCCGAGAACTTGTTCCCAGCCCCCGGGGTGACTTCCAAGAAACGGGGATGAATCGGGGTTGGCTTTACTTTACTGACATAAATATGTCGGAAAGACGGGTCCGAACGCGTTGGCCGTTGCGCTTCGTTTGGAGCTTTTGTCGGAACCGGACCGGAGTATGGAAAATTATTTGTTAATTGGGGGTCCGGCCGCCACTGAAACTCGTTCGGGACGAAATTTCCGTTATCCTTGGCGCTATTTGAGGAATCTCGTCGCCCCGAATCGACGATTTTATAATGAGGTGGTTGGTGAATTTTCAATGGGATCCTCGCGGGGGATTGCCCGAGCGTCCCTGAAATTATACAGCGACGACTCGAGCTTTAATTAATTAAGTCCTTAGGTGGGATGTAGGTGGCCCGAACAATAAAACTCGCAATTGTTACGTAACAATTCAACAGTAACCGCAATAAATTTGCCACGTAACCGCCATCAGGGAGTTCGCAACGAATTAAAAGATAAATTACAATCAGGAGGGAATGACGGTGGAGAATGGTGTTGTTCTGGTGGACCTCGGTCCAACCAAACACCACGAACCTCCATTGTTTCGGCACATGGCCTCAACGCAAAAGCAGATTCTCATGTCAAATCTCGAATTTACGATTGTACACTAATCAGGAGATGCGGGCGCGGCCGGAAGCTCGTTCCGTTCCTAATTTCCGTGGTGGATTCCCGAAAATAATCATCGTTTTCCCAGTCCCAGCACCTGCGATCTCTTCAATGAACCGTTCTTAGCAGCGCATGAATGGGCCTTTACTACTTCTAGTCTACCTAATATATATTATATAAGCGCACTTGTAGTGCAAATTCAATGAATGCCACCGTGGGATTGCGATTCGATCTTTATTCGTCGCCCTTAGATTAAGTGCGGGAGGTCCTTTTGGACGTTACAGGCACGTACCGACTCTTTTATGTGCAGTTTACAGCGGGATTTTGTGGTTATCCAGCGAGCTGTAGGAGGTTTTCAAGAAACGCGGCCACCTTCAAAGGGGGCCAGGAATTCGACTAGTTGCGATAGATAAGTAAATTCGGTCGTGTCCTGTTTGTCCTTCCTCGTAATTTCGGCCGTGGTGGGAAAACTCGCCGTTTTCAGACCATAACATCTTCTCAAGGCAACTCGCAACTGTGGCGGTATGCTAATCGACCCACAAACACCTGTAATCTAGAGAGCAAGAGCGAAAATAATTTTGCCTTTGCCCATGAAAATTCTTCGATCTCCAGACCTAACCTCGTCAGACTTTTTTTGAAGAATAGTTCATTAAAATTAACTTTGGCTCTAAAAATTGTTCTCCTGGACCACCTTGCGTTGCTTTACTTTGGCAATCGTGTCTTCATGAGGTGTTGTAATTTAGGCCTAATTACTTCGTTAGCCCCGCGAGGGTTGTGGTGCCAAGTCCAATGCCTTGTGTTCTCCGCTTATCTTAATGGCGTTATCGGGAGTTGACAATTATTATTGTCCTGATAAGCGCGACCCTTCGAAACTGTCACTGCCAGTATTTTGTGATTTGTGTCCGCTCTTTCGTGTCACATTTTGCTTTGTCTCTCTTGGACAGTGCCCAGGAGTGAGCTGTTGAATCCTCTCCCTGAGAGTGCTCTCAAAGGATTACGAAGTTATATCGACAATAAAACGTGCCATTGTTGGGGGGTTATTTAGTGGTTCCATTGAGAAAGTGGTGGCATTTTGGGTTCTTCTTAAAATTCTGGTCTGAACAATGGTGCAAAGTTCCGGTCGAGATAACCCTGACGGTTCTTTAAATTTTTAAAAATCTCCTTGTTTGCTTTATTTACTGTTACTAACGAAGCTTTGACGTTGCGGTCGAAGCACTCAACTATGCAATCCAGCACAATAAAACAGTTTAACATGGGAAACGAATTCGTTAATTAAATCCCATAGTACACAGTCAACGACCATCTAATAAAATCGCGTTTGATTCATAATAATCATAATTTAAAAGGCCGGCGACGAGTAGGCTTCGCTCAAACCGCGTCTTATCCTGCCGTAATTGAATTGATAAGGCGCCTTCGCGCCAATTTGTGTCCCGCCAAGGAAGTCCCGCCATCGAAACAATTCAACAATTTCGCACGCGCCGTCGCCGCCGTTCCGCCCCAATTTTGCGCAATCCCCGATAACCACAATTAATCACCGAGACAATTTCCTCCAGTTACCCGAAGAATTGTTAATCCCGTTGGAAATAAAATTCCTGAATTGCTGATCCTGATGGATTTTTTTTTCTGTCCAACTAAGGTAAATTTCCTTCCATTTACCCGTTGGAGACCAAATTCTTAAATTACTGATCCTGATGGATTTTTTTCTTGCCCAACTGAGGTAAAATTCGGACCTCCTCTTGTTTCCCGGACATGCGTTATTTTTAGTTGGTTATCCAGACCGTTTTCGTTGATAAAGCGCTAGCACTAATCGTGGTGGTTTCCTACGGATCAGCGATAATGTTTACGTTCGAACTCTGTACTCGGCGTGCAGTTGAAATTTCGAAACTTCGGTATCAATGCACCGGATTCGTCGTAAACAAATTTGTTGGGCCCGGTGTCGCTTTTACGAGTTTTGCCCAAATTCACCTCGTAAAGTTTCGCCGCCTCGTAAACTGGTCGAGATTAATTATTGTCGAACCGTTTTGGGAGCTTTACTGCTAATTCATCGATTTTGGGTAATCACAGACATGGCGCAGACGAGCTTTACGACCCGCTGATTTACCCGAACAACCGTAAATATTTAGGACTTTGTCAGATTTTTGACACGATCCTACCAAAAGCTTCAGCCACTAAAACAACAACAATCAGGCAAGTTGCGGGCAACAACCGCAATTTCTTCATTTTTACCGAAAAACGGGACAGATAAGGTCACTAGATTATCCGCTACGTAGCGGATAATCTAGTGACCTTATTTCAGGGGGTGAAGCAGCGCACTCTGTTGCGCAAAAGAGGAAGGTTCCTGTTAGACAGCCACCTCGAAACCAACCATCATGTCGCTGAAATCAAGGACTCTTTAAGAGCAGGTCCTTGAGTTTATAATAAATTTGGAGAATATCAACTCTAAAACGTTTAACAAAACTTTTTTTTGTATCGTCTGAATTGCAACATTTTTTATCTCAATGTTAACACGCAAAAGTCAAACCACCATTTCGGCCGAAAAACATAAAGCACGATTAAGTGTCTATTAACTCAGTACATCCATTAAATGTTTTATGTGCTTGTCCACTTAAGCTGAGTATCAACTTGGAATACTAATTAACATTGTAATTTTCTCGCTCTCAAAAAGTAAAAATTTCTTCCGAAATAAAGTAAATATTATCGAATATGGACAATTGAAGACTTGATGCAACTCAGGTGACTAACAAAGGTCATTAAAATTGCATCAAAAATTGCCTCTCTCTTCACTGCTTATGAGTCAATTCAATTTAAGGTTGTTTCGACTTTGATTTGTTTTATATTTTTATAGCAAGCTGCGATTAGTTTTTCTGGGACACCCTGTATAATAGAAGAACTTTTTTTAATAGTTAGATCTTATTTAAAAAAATTGTAGTTTCCCTCAGTCATTGTTTTGTAGAGATTGGTTTCTTCGTTCTTTTAGGTCATTGGCACTTGAAAAGAATAAATAATAATTAGGACTGTATAGAGCTTGTATTGTTCAAGAAATTTGTCTTACACTACTCTTAACTATTGAGCCATTAAGCTATAAAAAAGTGAAACTTAAAATCTTTGCCTAGAGTCGTTTGTAGCTAAAATCAATGATGGCTTTACAGACAGTCACAAATGGTGGATGCGCCGGGCGAATCGCCGTCCAAGGAGCGGGTTGCTCCAAATTGCTATTTTTTAAGCATTAATGAGTTTTAGTCACTTGATATTGTTGCACCCGTTCTTTGACATTTTTGGCATCCAATTGATTAATCTCATACAGTCATTGATTGGTTAATCTCATCACAGTTATCTTGTTCTGCATCTTGCTCTCTTGAATAGAAGTGGTGTCAAAATTTGAAAATTGTTTTTAATGTCGAAGACTTTAATTATTGGAGTTTACTCCAGTACTTAAGAAACTAAAACCAAAATTACCTAACCTGTAAATTTTGGAAGTCTGGTCCTTTTCCCCAAAACAATTTTTGTTTGCAACAAAGATCTAGATTCCTTTTGGTTCCGAGGTTGTCGTTGTTATCCAACCTTGTTTTGCAATAATCTTAATCATAACGTCGTTATGACGTTATTTTGCGGAACTTATTTTTGTATTGTCGCTACGGATATAGAAATGGTTGCGTCCACAAAGGATCAACAGCTCGCAACCGGTTGGCGGTCGCGGCCAGACATTCCGACATGAGTGGACTTGGTCTGCTGGAGTCCTGTCGATTTCCGGAAACCGGATCCGGCAGAAATCGTTAACCAACCCCACATGCAGCTTCTCGACGAACTGGACCAAATTCGGCCCGTCCCAAACCGGAACTGAAGACACAAACAGCGAGCATTACAATAACAAAACCCTCGCAGAAAGGAAACAGTCTTCGGCCGTTAAAATTATAATCACGTTCTTGGCCATTTAACGTCGCATTCCTGATTGTCTCCAAACAGGAATTCCACGATTCCCGGAATTCAGACAATTAAGACCCGAATCGGTTGTTGTTTTTATATTTCGCACGACAAAAAAAAAAGAAACTATCAACTGACCGTTGCGAGTTGCAAGGGGAATTTCTGAATAGCACGTGCCGAACGTCTAGGCTGCAGTCTGAAGAACTAAAACCGTTACAGCGAGCGAGACGAAAAAATGCGATTATTGTACTTTCACCCTTGCAGTTTGCCGCCGACAGGTGGCGAGGAGGGAGGCTATAACGGTTTCGAATCGCCGACCGTGCTCTATCAGTGAAACTATGGAGGAAATTAAGATTAAAATTGCCGCCGTCGAGTACTGTTAGGCTAAATAGGGCAATTGCTGTTAGGCACCCAATATTAGACCAACAATGGGCCAGCGTCGAAGCACCAAAACAACTGGAAAGTTAGAAACCAACTTCGAGGCGCCCCAGAACCAGCAGCACCATGAAGACGAACCAATGGAAAAATTAGCAATATCCTCAAATGAGGCATGGCAAAACCGAGAAGTTGCCAAAGCTTTATTTGAGGTTCTACGCGCAAGATTTTATTTCATGGAATTAATGTTATTATTCTCAGATTTCTTGAACAAGTATACCTAATGACCTAACACTTTTTTAATTTTTGGTGTTGGGTGCATAAAATTTTTTTAAAAGCTCACCTATCCCAGTTTTTTTCTCTCTTTTTTTTATTAAATGTTGGGGAATTTGCTGTTGTCTCATCTTGAATTTCACGTTTCGTATCGTCATTCATCCCAATACCCGCCTCTGTACTAACACTATCACTGTGTGACTGATTCGTGATAGATGTAAAATTAACTTCTTTGGAGGACAAATAAAATGTTAATTTTATACCACTTGCTCATTGTTCTCCACAACAATTTACTTTCGTACAGTGATAGTAACTAACAACACAACAACAGACTCGATATTGTTTAGGTGCATCCAATGTCAAAACCTCCTCGTTTTAATAAATTTTCCTCATCTTTTACTGCCTATTTAGTCAATTCTTATTTCTGTTCCAAAATGCAATAAAGTCTTTGCTTAATTTCTGACCAAATTTTTTGATAAAATTTAATTTTTAATTTTCTCGGTAGATGACTGAGGGGAGCCCTTGTGATTCAGGCTTGATTGGGCTCATCGCCGTTGCCTGAAATTCTAGAAAAAACAAACATGGCGTTCTGAACTGTCAACAAACGGCCGAACAGTCCTAGTGCAGATGTCTGCACAGCGATTGAGTAAACTGCGAGATTTTTTTAAGTGACGTAATGGCTAAAATATCGTCATTTCACGAATGTTAAACGCCACTGTCTGGGCAACTAGGCAAAATTTCGCCACCAAAAACAGGTATGCAGTTCAAGGTGAGAGAACATTGACTTTCCGACTTTACTCACTAGAACAAATATGGAGACGTGGAATTTTCTACAGAACTTTTCACGCTGCCAATTATCTCCATTAACGCCCGCTCTCCTCTTATTAAATTAAGCGAACTGCTGGTAGGTATTCCGTGAGGATTTACAATAAAACCCACACTTTATAACCCGCCACCAGGAGCGTTATTAGCTAACCAGAGATGATAACGTGTCAATTTCAGCGATGCAATCGAGATAAGATTTTAGCGAAGACCCTGATTTTCCATCACGGCAAATTCCGACCAAGATGCGTGAGTGTGAGAGGATTGTTTTGAATTACTGCAAATTTTGGGAGTGCAGGCCTTGAGACCGACACCCACAGCCGCCGAATTACATAACCAGAAACGGACGAATATTTTTTAGCCTTTATAAAGTTCAAGCCGTTCATTCAAAAAACAATGTTGGGTACTTTCAATACACCCACCTGCTATTTGTAATTTAAATCGGACACTTCGGTAGAGGCAACTGGTCCCCGGGTTCATTGATGTTGCCGAGCGATAACGATCCCGCAATGTCGCCGAATTTTGACCGAAAAAGTTGCGCCAACGCACCGCCTCCACCCCCAGCAGCATCCGGTGCTGCCCGGGACAAAATTTGCCTCCGCCCACTTCTGAACAGCATCCGGTGCTGCGCCTCCACCCCAGCCACTCCTGAAAGACGTCCGGTGCTGCCCAAACGAAGCTCGCCTCCTTCCCCTGGCACTCCTGAACGGCATCCGGTACTGCCCGCCGAGCGAGTCTTCCAGGTGAGTCTTTTTCTGATTTCTTTGATTAGTGGATAGCGAGGAAGGCTTCTTTGGTCTGGATGGGAGGAGAAGGCTTGATGATGTGGGGTTGGTTAGGTTGCCCGGAGCCGGCCGGGGCAGACAAAGGCGCCGGTCCGGGCGTTTGATATGCAAAACGGTTCGGGGGATGACACACATACGGCGGTTTCGTGCCGGTCAGACCGCTCGGAGCGGGGCTCCCCACGTAACCCTTTGCCCCCCGATCGGCGGAGGACTGCACACGGTGAATGCCGGCCGGCGCTGCATTCTTGCGATGCTATCGCCCCCTCTAATATACGGTCTGGTCGGACTCTAAATCGCAGGAACAAAGGATCCGGACTCGCAACACCTATTTAGTTGCTGAAATTGAAAGTAGATTAGTTTTTGCCGGGCCACGGAGCCGACGCACGATTCTGGTCCAAAGAGAATTTCGGTTGGGCAGATGAAGGAATGCCTCGTGTTTGAAAAGGTTAGGAGGACGAAAACGCAAACTCATCGGACCGAGGGGATTTTCATTGGTGGTCAGGAGGAAGGAAGGCGCGAAGGCCGCGATGGGGCTTTAACTGAAATGTGGCAGCAAACAAGTCACGAATTAGCGCCTCGCCATCTCAATTATTGTTATTGGACCCCACTCAATCAAACAGGATATGCCGGCCCAGACCGGCGGGCCTTATTCGAAACAATCACAACCAGACCGGCAAAGGTGGGCCTCCTTAATCCAGTTCAGCAACACGATTTTTTATCTTGCGCTGACCTCCTCTCCCTGGCAATTCTTTCCTCTTTAAAATCACAAATTTTGTTTCTAAAATTGTCCACACTCCTAAATTATCTTATTTCAAAATTTTTCAGATTTTATTGTAAAAATTAGGAAATAAAATTAAGAAAAGGATATTTTTTTCCAAAAGGACGATACTTAGGTAGGTAAATTAATGTAAAAGTAGGCCAATTTCTTATCGGTCAAATTCTATCGACCTGTTTGGCTTATTTAGAAGATAATAACCGTGAATTGAACTTTTCTCCTATATATACCCTCTCATGGTATTTCCGGAGAGAACTCTTTCTATAAACATATATTATAAATAGTGTGTGGATAAGCGGTTATCAGCAGTGAATGTAGTCATCCAAAAAAATACAACAGCAAACAGCTGGCGCCACTGATAATTTTCATATGAATGAGGTACAACGTGCATGTACATAAAATAAACCTTCCTCAAAATCATGATCTAACGTAATCCGCGCAGTTCGTTCTCGAAACCCGCAACTTATTTCACAACATGGTGCTGTGGCATCACGTCGAGTCACAAGACCTCTTCTATCACATTTACCCACTTGGACAAAACCTGTCTATTTTTCTATAGAAAGGAAAGGGTTTTAAAAATATTTCTAGATTTGAAAATGTGGAGTAGCTCGAAAAACACCTTAAATCACGTGCTATGGCTTCGCAACAACCTCGACTCAAGGATCTCATTGTGGAGGGATATTTCACGTCAAAGTTTCGTTTCAAATCTTGGAAACGACCTTATTTTAGGTTTTAACTGTTCCTTGCACCTGTTCAATTGCAACGACACTTGCTTTTATGCAAAGATGCTGTTGATTGATGGCCAGCGAGTGCTGCCACGTCATTCATTGTCCGTAACTCCACTGGTGTTCCTAAATCTCCGAAGAATTCGTCACTTCCTTCAAAAACTCTTATCTCTGAATTTCCATGAGCTTCCCTGGCGAGCAGGAGGAGAAAAGTGGAGGATCGCGGTGTTGGTTGTGGAGTCGGCCGCTTATCGTTGTCATTGGAGGGTGAACCGTGAGAGCCGTCAGGAATCCGCCACCCAAACACTGACCTGTCTCGAACCGGACCCACCCTTAGCTTGAACACCCTTCAGAGACCCTCGGAGCACCGTTAGCTCTCTCAAACAAATTAAAGACGAATCCCACCGAGAAACCGATTTCAAAAACCTGTCTATTCACCGGCGCTGTTCTTATATAAGAGGCATTCGCCGACCATTAAAACTTTTGATTGATGACTCCTCTATAGGAATTATATTTAATTCCTTATTGCTTCTTTCACAATTATACTTTTGTCGTTTTAATGCCGAAACGGTGCAGCAGCAAGAAATTAGATCGATTGACTGGTACGTGGAATTATCGACTGGTCAGTCTGATTTATTACCTTTGTTCAGGTCGATTTAAATTTGCTGTGGATCTCTCTGTGTTCTATATACATAGTAAATCATTGGTAAGTTCAATCATGTGCTTCTTGGCGACACGATTCAAATTTATTCGCGGAAAAAATTCAAATCGCAACGAAGCAACTTCCTGCAAATCATCGACGTTTCTCGCCCTTACTATTTCTTCCACAATCTGGCACTTTCGCAACGAGAAAGCAAATATTCCGTGATAAATCCAAGTGCAACAGTCCTTATCAGCCCGTTCCCAGGATTCCGTTACAGAATGTGCAGTTCCAAGTTCTAAAACCTTAAAAGAGATCATTTATCTAGATTTCGCGCTCAAAACTGGCGCTTCGTCTTTAATTTTTTCCAAAACTCAGGACCTCTTTGGTGCCGCGCTCCAGTTCCAAATTGAAGGGGATGCTTAAAACAACGTTACATCTTTGGCTTTCTATTGTATCTTGGGGGGTCGTTATTGCGATTTTGGGACTCCTGCGGCGTTTAATGATCCCTTGCGGGTGGGAAAATGGTATCGGTCGTTTTGCGTTTCAAAAAGCGCAACATTGCGTTAATTTTTCCCGCGATTGCCGCACTGGCACTTTCACTGCCTGCACGGCTTCGGGTCAAGGTGGCAACGTGACAGGTACGGCCTCCAGGTCCGGGATCCCGCGAGCGCGGCGACAGATTTTTCTGCAAATCTGGGGATAACCTCTGGGAACTCGCCTGGAATCAGTGCAGCTTTTTTTGCGGCGATAAGTTAAAATTAATTAATTAAGCGGATAGAAAAAAAAACGATACGTATTTGGAAACAGCTTTATCAGCGGTTAAATTCGGATCAAGCGGAGCCGCCAGTGGGGCCCCAATAAAATTTCAAGTGGATCCCAGAACGTGTTTGCGACATAAAATTAATGAACAATATAAACGGAGGAATTCAGTGCGGGCCCAGCAAACGATTGCCTGGTGGTTTCGGATGGAAATCGGCCGAAAGGTGAGGTCGAATGTCGGTGTAATAATTAAAGAGCCGTCCTTGCGCCGAACCAGACCATTATAAGGACGAGTTGGGATCGCAAAACGCGACTTGCAGGTGGCTACAATCGGATTCCTCGGTACCGAAACCAGCTTTTTGCACGACTCCCGGACGGCGAAGAGATCGCAGGAAGTTTGGTCGGAACGCGACGCCCTGCAGGGCGCATTCCTCCTTCCAGACTCCGATCCCTCGAATCACCCAAAGCTTACCAGATTTAAAGCGAAACGCCTCACACCCTTCAACATGTGCTTGTCGATCCAGTTTTTTTAACCAACCGTCTTGGTAGATTGTAGGAAACTAAACCTCGCGCTTCGCCTCTTCGCTAATTTAACAACAGAAAGAGTTCCAGTCTTCATGAATGTGAAGTTCTGTGGCCGTCTGTTTTACTACTACAGAATAAAACAATGGAAACAAATATAATGTACTTACACCAAATTAAACCATACATCCCTTGCACCGTCCACCAGAAAATTTAATGAGCATCAAAAAATCTAAATGAAACCCAAATTATTATACATCAGAAAATGAGAACATCAGCACTAAAATAACTATGCTGCGTATTGTTTTACCATTGCTTACATTTTAAATTCTAGATGTCTATCAATTTTACTAAATGTTCACCAAATTTAGAACACTCAAGTTACGTGTCCGTGCTGTACATAATAAATATTCGCGTTATCCATTTATATTTAATGTTTCTCAAAAAAACTATTTGTGCGTCAAATAATTATTCTATTACTCCAAAAATGAAATATGTTGGCGCATCTCTCCTTGCCGCTTGCGCTTCCAGACAAGAGGCACGCGAAAAAAGTTTTGTACAAGGTCAGTTCAAAGCCTCGTAATTTTTTTTAAAGCACCATTAAAATTACCACTAAAAAAAGTTTTACGTTTTACATAATGCAAGCCAATTACAGCAAAGCATTTATATATTACGGAAATCAATATCTTTTTTTGTGCAAACCATTTCTATTTTTACTCTTATTTTCCTTGCTCTAGCACATCTACATCTATAGTTTTGCATAAAATTATTTACCATTTGCACAACATTTTATTGCTTGTGTATTTTTGATCAACAAATAGTATTTTTAACTGCTAAATAATATAAGACACTGTCGAAAATTAAATATCTGGGTATTATGTTAGAATTAAGCGCGGAATAAAATTTGGTGAACATTTAGTATTTATGGTCAACAAAAGTTATTTTGGCGAACAAAATATATAAGAGGCCAGCATTATGTCAATATTTGGTTGTCGCTTTAAGATTATGTATTTTCTTAATTTTGGTGAGAATTTAGTATTTTTGGAAAATGAAAGTATTTTTTTGTATGAAAATATTGGGTAAATTTTGTAGACTGTTAAATACGACCCTAAAACAATTGTTTCTGCGGGAAGTTGCAGAAGCGAGCAACCATCAATCTCCACATTCCATCTTTTTTCCCACCCTCGCTGTCGCCGTTGGGCGCCGAACTTATCCAGGGCCGTCGTGTGTTGTTTGGGATGGGCCGGCGCCCTGCGCCCCCGTTTGGCCGTTGTCGATGTGTTCGGTCTGATGGTCGTAGCGATGAAGCGATAGAATGTTGCAATGGGAGAGACGTTGTGGCGTTAAATCTGCAGTTAATGCCTCTGCGTTATGGAGGATGTTTTCTTTCAGGCCGTTTGAAGCACCGCACTTCTTGTAAAACCGCCTTATTAATGGGCGACCGTTGGAATTCCTGACGCCCACAGGTCAAGGTTTACACCCAGCCTCTTACCTGCAAAAGCTCGCGCCCCAATTCGTAACCGTACGACGACGGCGCTTAAATTTTTCAGACAATCGGATTAATCTTCGTCCGGGGAACGTTTATGGGTCGATGTCGTTCGTTAAACTAATAGGTTTACAAAGGGGCAGAGAGAGACGGGTTGGAACTTAAAAGTGGCTTAACGCTAATTTGGTGTTTACAAGGGGTTGAAGGAAGGTGGCCATAAATCGCTCAAATGGGGGTTTAACGCTAATTTCTGAAGGCTTGGTTGGCTACATTTATTAACAATAATAGAGGCTAGGGCTTAACGTTCAAGGAACAAGAGTTTAGTGATAATGATGTCCCACTTCAACTTGAGCCTTTTTTCCTTCGTCAATTTCTTAATTGTTATTTCCTACTTTTTCAAATTTGTCAATCATAGGCAACAGTAGTCTTTTTAGAGAAAAAGTTTAATTTTTGTAATTTTTTGATCTAGTAGGTGGATGTCATTTTACCACTTTTTCAAACTATGTTTATTAATTTTTTACGGATTATTATGTTAGTAATAATTAGTAAATAGGTATTGTTTCTAGAATAATCCAATGGTGGTTATCTAAATTTAGGTTTTTATGTGTAACCGGCGCTGGACCGTTGGAATGATTTCATCCAACGGACTCTTTCATGGATAATCGGGAATATTGCTAACGAAATCTGTTGTTCGTTAGGACCGTTGCATTTCTTCTTTAAATTCTATTGGTTATTCCTGAAAGTTCGTTGGGTGAATATTTGTAATTGATTGGGTATTCCTAGGGGATAAGTGGGAATACTGAGTTTACTTAAGTTAGTTTTCCAACCGTCTTTGGGCAGTTTAGGAAGTTCAGTAGGTTCAGTAGGTTCAGTAGGTTCAGTAGGTTCAGTAGGTTCAGTAGGTTCAGTAGGTTCAGTAGGTTCAGTAAGTTCAGTAAATTCAGTAAGCTCAGTAAGTTCAGTGAGTTCAGTAAGTTGTGTTCAGTAATGTTGTGTGTTTGTGTAATTGTACTCAATATACATCTTTAAATTAACAAAGCGTTATATTTACGACATCCTGACACGAAAGTAATATAACAATTATATTAATATTAAGGGGTTTACTTTACTCCTCCCTCATTTTTGACTTTCTAAAATTTGCACAAATGGTTTAAAATAAATTAAACTTTTGAACTGGCTGCAATAATTCCAACTTGTCAGCAATGACTTAGAATCATAGTTGCTTTGGGGAGAAATGCCATTTTTAATTTCATTTGTTAATTTCTTGAATTAATTAATGCTGGCGGAATGTTGGCGGCACACATGGACCGGGCTAAATCGGAAGCACACCCAATAAAATAAATTGTATATATTATGAACGCACTTGTTTAGCAACAATAAAGTCATACTCGGCCGTCAAATTATTCACGCGAGCCCATTAGCCCGAAATAGAAATTATGAAAGAGTACAGCATTGCCAGTCCTCGGAACATTAACCTCATAAATTAACGATTGAGTACATAGTGAATAATTCATAAAAATCTTCTTGACAATAAGTAAAAAAAATCTTTTTGCACCACCATACTAAAATTAGTGCCCGGGTCGGTGGTATTATGTAGTTATAATAATTGTGGCAAATTTTGCTTTTCGAACGAGCGTGCAAACTTTTAGCTCCGTTTAAAATAATAGGGGATGTCGGCCGCTGACAATTTCAAGTGTCCATCAGTCCATCATGGGCGGCGAAACAAATAACCGTGATCTGGGCCAAAACTTAAAGCTCCATCAATAAAAGTGGCACGAATCGTCCATAATTGTTCCAAGAAATCCCCGAGAGCAATTCGGGCCAAAGTCTCGAGAAAACTTCCCCCGTCGTTCCCACCAATAACTCATCTCTTAATTCCACCCCGCAACCATCCCGGACGTTAAGCCAGTGATTTGTGGTATTTTTATTAGTTATCTGGATAGATTGCCGAAATTTCTCAGCGACCCCGTAATCACCCCGAATTTTTGTAGATGCCCGCTCAGACGGCCCTGTAATCACTGCGAGATCGTAGGTGGTACGAAGACATCCGATAACATTGTCGCCAGGAAATTCGAGTCTGGAGCAAAATTCGGACGCGGTGTCGACTTTCATAATATGCATGTGAACTCTGCTGGTGGTTCAAGTGCTTCTTCGAAAAATCAAATTTATTAGCCGTCAGAACAAGCAACAGATGATGCTACCGGGACAAAGAGGAGCGTTAAAGACTTCCGACACTTCCGCTGTTCGTTGCAGTCTCCCTGGATGTTTACAATAAACAAAGAATTCGGCACGCAACCACCGAACCACCCTGCAACTCGTTCCGACCATAAAATCTCCGGCTTTTACGACCGCTATCTGCTGATAGCGAAAATCTGTAGGAGGACCGGCCTCCAATAAAACCTTGCCGCCGATTGCGCCCCAATAAAAATCGGAAAGGGTTGGTTCACTTTAGATATTTTCCAGGGACTTCGTCTAACGACTCTCTTGATGAAGGTGGGAACGGCTGGCGAAGGCGGATTTTCCGGAATTAGCCGTTGGAAACTCCTCTTTATCTCGGAATCTCCGCCGAAAACAAAGGCAACTTGAAAGGACAATACGCGAAACCTTTTCTCAGTCCATCAGATACGCGCTCGTTGTGAATTTTACGAGGTAACTTGAGATTTGGGGCCGGTATCGGACTACAATCGGCCCCGACTAAAACAAACCAAAAAGGACGACGGGCAATGCGGGCAATCGTGTGCGTGGGAGGGCGCCCGACCTGAGAAACCGCGAACACGTCGTCACCGAATCCATCGAATGAGGGGGGTGGTGTTTGTTCAGCTTTGTGGACCGTTAATTGCGCTTTATTGCGTTCGAACACTTTTATGGTGGTCTGACGGGAGGCTGGAGCCCTTATCGCCAGCAGAAGCCAAATTTCAATCATGAAACGCCACTATTGCCGCAGAAACAAAATTAGGGCAAACCGGGTGTTAATTGACCCGAGGGCGGGTTAATTAGTATTTGACGAGAAATTTGGCCGGCTTCCACCCCGAGGACACGAACCGTTGGCTCTTGGAGCCGCAAGGACGCATCCCCTTGTAAAGTAGGTGACGAAAGTTTTTTTAACAACCCTATAAATGCCATAAACTTGTCAAGCCTGGTGACCGGTAAAAAAATAATGGCATAACGTTTCAATATTGGGGGAGTAAAAAATAATTTTGTACATTTTGTCAGAGATTTTGACATCTTTTTTCGATTTATTTACTTCAAGTTAAATTTTGATAAAGTTATTTTGAATGACGGTTTCGATTAGGTATTTAAAAAAGGTCAAGGCTAAGAAATAATAAGAAAATCGCTACATGAACAAAAAGAATTGTAACATAAATTCAGTCAATATTGTGAAGTCTCTTCTATTTTCAATCAATTATGTCATATTTTAAAGGTTTAATAAAGATCAAGAAATATTTTACTAATAGAGCTCAAAACAAACAAAATTTAACAAATTTTTTTGTCTTAAACACGCGCATTAAGTAATTGTGTTGTGCTTAACTTTTTAATTTTAAATGTTGTTATAAAAAAGTCGTAAGGAGCGAAATCAGGAGATCCAGAGGGGGGCTAGTTCAATGATTTGGAAACGTTGCTTTCAAGCGATAATTTAATCAATTTTTTTGTCTTAAACATTCGTATTAAGTAATTGTGTTGTGCGTGACTTTTTAATTTTAATTGTCGTTATAAAAAGTCGTAAGGAGCGAGATCAGGAGATCCAAAGGGCTAATTCAATGGTTTGGAAACGTTGCTTTCAAGCGGTTTCTTTTTTTGCTTCTTCAATCAAGTAGTGCTTTGTTTGAAAGATAAAACCCACGATTTTTACATGTTTTTCAATGATTAACGCTGTTTTTTATTCAGTTATTTGCAAAACTTTTTTGACTGTCTGTCAGACTCTTTCAAAGTTGGTTCGATAAGGTGCAGTGTAAAAAATTATAGCTCTTGAAGCAGATTTTACACTGAAATTGTTGTTAGCACCTCGGAAAGGGTTGACCATGTTCTATTTAAGAAAAAATTACTATCATCGTAATTCAATTTGCTAATTTCTTATGAATTTTTATTTTATTATCTTCATGTGGCTACTTCACCAATTCTCGACCTTCGGGAATACTATCAATTTTTTTCGTACACTGTCAAAATTTGTTTGTGGAGCTAGTTAAAAAATTGTAGGCCCTAAATACTTCCCAGCTGCTTAGAAAGAACTAATCATGACCTCTTTAGAAAAAAATTACCACTTTCGTAATTTAATTACTTATTTTCTACGAATTTTCCACAGCCTCGTGTCTTGTGATAGGACAGAAGTGGGCCATTTACTTTTTAAAGCGCCAACTCTGTATGTTTGCCAATGTTATCTATCTCTAGACAAATTATTAGGTATTACAATTTGCAAACAGAGGGGCAAAATCGGGGACCGCACTCGAAACTCCTGGCGTCTGGCCAAATTTCGAACAGCAAACATTCCAGGAATCGACGATTCGATATTAAAGAAAAAAAAACTTGTGTACTAAGTCGTTTATTTGATTACTGATGCCTAGCCTTTTAAACTGTTAAAGAATTCGCTGACACATTTGCCGTAATATCCACATAAATATTTGCAGAATTGTAGCAGATATCGCATTTCCATGCCAATTCCATTTAAAGTCCTAGAAACCGTGGGCCGCTGACTGGCCGCCATTTTTAAATGGCGGCCGGCGCGGAACCCGTTCCAATTATTGTCTTGAACTCGGAGCAGTCATATACCTACCTGCGGTTATCTTTATTGTAATTTATTCTTCTTTGGGCGCCGATGGTATCCGTTCTCAGTCAAATCAACCCCGATTTCGACCCTCGTCCCAGGTATATCGGAATCGATCGGGGATGATGGGGATTAATTAAAATACTTTCGCGCCTTCTTCCTCGAAATTCCGACGAAACTCCGGCGAAAGTACCGGGAGATTACGGAATGTGAGGCGGTTAAAAACAAAAACTCGCACTGGTGGTTCATTCAACCGGAGGACCGGCTTGACCGTTTCTGCTACAAAACCATGCCGATGTATTACAAAGAAGATGTGATAGCAGACAGAAGAATTGTTAGCAACAATGGCTAACCGTCGCATGCTTTGCAGCATTCGCGATTAGGTCACATAAACCACTCGCTGTTTATGCGTGGCTTCTCGGAAGAGGGTCAACGTATTTGCCGGAGTTGTATACTTAAAGACACCCTGGGAATGTAATTGCACTCTCGTTGATGATGGCGGTGTTCCATGATAGATTCTGCGGACGTGCTCCGAAAAAGGAGGTCGAAGCGTTTCTGGAAACCTCCGTCTAGCTATTTTTAGATCTTCTCCACGGAACGGTGTCCTGGGGGCTGACTAATCCTTTTTTTGAGGCGGCGGCGATGAGGCAAAGCTCCGGCCCTTGTTATCTTGAAACAACAATTGGTGGCTTTCTGCACATGAGTTGCGGCCCACTAAAGGTGTCCCACTGCGAGGGGCTTAACTTGTTACCCTCGCAGGTTGCAGATAACAAAGGACCTGACGTATCTGGAATGATAATTCATATCGCCACAAAGAGGCCTTCCGCCGAGGCGAGTCTTGTCGGGTAACTAATGGTTGTTGAAAATTACCACTTGCTGGATTCCTCCATCTGGGGCGATTACAGACGAGTGACACCTAAACGATAACATATGACCCAATACTTAGTCGCTATCGCGTCGTTTAAGGCGTTTTCCGGTTGATTTTGGATCGATTTGTTTAATCGGGCATTTAAATTTTAAATCATCGAACTGTCCGTCTTATCGCAGGTTATAACAAATAATAAGTGTGTGTTGAGCAATGGTTGTGAGACGATTTGCTCAAGGCGGTTATCGACTATTAGTAACAGAGGCGCTTCTGTGATCGCAAATATTTTTATCACCCTTTCACAAGCACCTTGCGTCACTTTTGGTGCATTTTCACGCCTTTGTTTGTCCGAACGTTCGGGTGCTCGACGAAAAACGCGCCATTTAACCCTTTTTACCGCTCGACGCGGCCTTTAAATAAAGTATATGGTTACCACAAGGACGATGACGTCAACATCCGGTGATGTTCGGTTTTTGTGCGGCTCAACTAGACCCCCCCGATTTAACGATCATTATTAACTCCAACCCTGAGCTTTCGCCAGTTAATTAATGGGCCGTTAGCGCGACAATTAGGGCAATTGAGCCGGTGCCCCGACACCCGGAGCTTTCGCGACCACCCTCCAAAATTTAAGTTGCGCGACGAGCTTTGGCGAGGCGAAATTTGGACGTTGCAGGGCCGGCTCGGCGAGAAAATGGCGTTTCCGTTCACACGAATCGCCAGACGCGAAATCGAAGAAGTCATCAGCTGGCGGCGCGATAGCGCACATGTGGAATGTCTCGTTGTGGTTGCGACCAAACTCCATTCACAACCCACCCTGAAGCGCTTCCACCACTCCAACCACCGGCACACCAGTGCTAGGCCGACGAGCGCCCTTTAAATTTTAAATGGACAATAATTCCGCCAGACCGATTCATCATCAACCCCTGACCTGCACAGTTCCTGTTCGCCAGACGCACTAATTATGGCCCAAATTAAAACGAATGTGACGATTTTAATGAGACCACGAGTGTTTGAAGGCCGCCCGCCGCAGGCGCGGCCGAAATTTCCCCAGAATCCGCCCCTGAACCGGCGGCTAATTAAATCGGCACCTTTCCCACAATTGCGTGGCGGCTCGAAATTACAGCGAGAAACCCGCGAATTAACTTCCTGAAAACCGCAGCGATTCGTCGACTTCCTCGGAAACCGCTAATTAACTTTCTGCCAAATCCGCCACAAACGCGAAAATGGCGAGCCGCAACAGATTTATCGTCAGTCGCCAATCCGGTCCTGTTAAAATTCTTTACACGATTAACGCCTACGCGATACCGTCATTTTTCGCAGAAATCGCACCAGACCAGGAATTTGGCAAGTAAACTTCGACTCCTGGTGCATCGAACGAAATTTCGTCGGATTTAGCGACGATCAAACGAAACTTTCCCGATTCGGCAGCGGAACGACGGGAAAGAGCCGGAGACTTCAACGGCCGATTGGGGCGGAAAATCGGAAAATTTCCGACCCAACCAAAAATTCGACAAAATTAACCCTTGAACCTTTTCACCTTTGTTGGGAAACCACCTCGACAAAATCTTAAGTACCTACGAACCGAATTTGGGACAAAAGCTCCTTCGAAAAAATATTGTTGATTCGAGATTTTTGGGTGAAAAGAGAAAATTTCGTTTGTAGGTATGCGGAAAAGCTCCGATTGAACTTTGCGTGTCAATTTTCAATTTTCACTTCCTAGACCCTCACCCGAGCTTGCCTGCTCGCGAACTAACGCGAAAGCTGCTGGCGGTCATTTGAACTACTCCGGCAGTTCGCTCGTACCGGCGTGCTCGTGCGCTGTTGAGTTGACTTGGTGAAGCCGCGTCCACAGCGGAGCTTTTCTGCGCCGCGACTTGGTGATCAATGAGTTTTTCCGGCGTCGCCGAGAGAGACGACGGTGGTTGTGGACGCGGAGCTTTAGCTCGGAATCAGTTGTAGACTGGAGTTAATACGTGGTTGGTCGGGTGGGGATCATTCAAACTCCAGTCCTGTATTTTGCTGTCCCCTTCGAAATTTACTGATCATTTGTTGCTGAACTCTTGTAACGGAAAGAGCAACACTAAAACAAACCAAAATTCGGCAATCACTTGAAACGACTTGGCAATAAACCTTTCAACAACATACATGAGTGTTATTATTTTTGTGTGTAATTGAGTGCTGGCTGTGTTATTTATACAGTAGCAAGACCTTCTTGAAGTCAGAAAAGTATGATGGACTTGCACTGTTGCGAAACTGCCGATAATGAAGTTAAAGCGGTTGTTGACAAAGTATTGTTGCACGACGACAGGGTTGTGCCCAACATGATTCACATCGAAGAAAAGTACACGCCGACGTTCACATCGGCCAGTGCCACCATCCAAGTGGAAGTCACCCCGAAGATGATCGACACCGTCACCAACTGGATGATGGAGGTAAGAGCGGAATTTTCGACCCCCTCGCCAAATTTGACGCCCTCCGAGAGGCCGTCAAAGCTGGCGAGGAAAATTTCACGCCCTCCCAAAGAGGGAGGAATTTGAAATTCGCTCTTGGTCCGGTTTTGGTGCTCGGGAGGGTTGGCCGGGTCCCGGTGGTGCATGGAGACAATTGGCTCTAAAAATAGGCTTAAAGCGCTTGTCGCCGGTAATCGGTTTCTGGGCGCTGATTAATAACCTTAGCAACATTGTTGGGAAAATATCGTCTCCGGGGTCTGGGGCGGGTGGAGTTCCGTCGCGCCATCTGGCCAGCGGCTCGGTCTTTTTAAACTTTAAAGGCCCGAATGGCGGCCGAATTGGTGGTTTTGCCGGTTCGGCTGGCGATTATTGTGTTAAACAATTTGCGCCAGTTAGCCCCATTAGAGGTTCGTCCCTTGGTTTAAATGGCCGGGTCAGGGTCAAAAACCTCGGTCAGCTGAGCGGGAGGCCCTCGAAAATTATCCTTGGTGCCGGTCCGGTGGGTAGTCTTGCAACGGTTGGCAACAGTTTGCTTATTTAAATGGTCAACGTCCTTAACTGGCCTTGGAAATTCGGTGTACCTTCGAAAATCGGGTGGACCGGAAAGGCGTAATGGGCGCCGGCCACCGACGGGAAACGGACTTTAAATTTTAAAACCGTGGTTATTTAAATTGTCACGGAGTCTAATTACGGATGTTTTCTTTGTTGCAGGTCACCGACGAGCAGGAGTGTCAGGAAGAAGTGTTTCAATTATCAGTTAACTATCTGCATAGGTTTTTGCTTTTGTGTTGCATCAAGAAGAACCAGTTGCAGCTGCTGGGGGCGGTGTGCATGATGTTGGCGTCGAAATTTCGGGAAACCAGGCCCCTGAACGCGGATACTTTAGTTTACTACACCGACCACAGCATAACGAAAGAAATGCTCAGGGTGAGTTCGAGTGATCGCTGTTATTTACCATCATCCACCTTTATCGTCGCCGTACCGTACCGGAAGTTTGCTTACGATCGTTGAAATCGTTATCAGTGTGGGATTTGTGGCTGGTAGATCTGGCGTAGATTTTTGATCGCCACCAAGAACAATACGCCGATAAGCCCCTGGTAACGATCGCTTTAATAGAAAAGACCCATATCTTCGTCGCAACCCACATACCGATAAATTTCCCGCTACTCCGATAGTTTCCTTATCGCCCACGGACCGGCGGCTCTTTTTATTTGTTGATAATTCTCCAACCTCAAGAAATTCGCAACAATCGGGATAGTAATAAGCCGATTTCATGAATGAAACGATTGTTGGACCGTCGCTAGATAACGCGGATGTCAAAGACAGCTGATTGTACGACCCCCAAAATTATCGCTCTCTATGTTAAGGTCATTTCGGCACGCAACATTTCCCACCCCGGCGATGTCGACACGTCGCAGAACCGCCGGTGTCGTTTAAATACCTGCAACGTCACCTGTCAGCTGTTTTCTTAGTTCCTTGTTAGCTTTAACATTATCTTTACTGTTTACGTGATAATTATAATTTCGCTATCGGTCAGTCACCTCGCAACTTTTTTCGCCGAGTGTCGTCGAAGCGTTACGTGGCGATTTACGAAATTGCGATTTCCACCTTATAGCAGCGACTTCCGTTAGTTGGAGATAGCTTCCGGAAGTGACGACCAATCGGCCGGTTTACGGCCCCGATTGGGCAATCGCGACGGCGACGCACGTCGTGGCGGTTCTGGCGAATTGTCGCGCCGATCGAACTTTTTCGAGTCATTGTATTGTAATGTCAATAAGTAAATTAAATAGTGTTGTTTTCAAGGACGGGTTCCTTTCACCGTGCCGAATTCGTCTATGTACTTCGCCTCGTCGGTTTATTATTAGACGATGTCGGATCCGCGGTGGCGCTACCCGCTCCTCTCCCCCACCGTTACGCCACTGGGCCCAGTCAACCGAGTGATACCCCGCGATTAATGTGTAACGCACACTCGTGTAACAGCTGATAATCACCTCTCTTGGGTCTTAGAACAGGCCAACATTCCGCCGGAAATAACACTAGCCGTAATCCAAGGCAAAAAAATTCTCACACGATTAGCAACCATCTGAGACTTTGACTTCGCCTTCCTCCTCGCGCGGCCAAGGCTGGAAACGCCCAAGAGTTCGCCGTCTGCAACAGTGACTCTTCATCAAGACATTTTTGCGTAATGGAGGGATTTTTCCTCATTTTTCAACCCTTCATTGAAAATTCACATGTGAAGTTGGCAGCTCCCAATTTTTTGAGGGTCGTATTTAACAGTCTACCAAATTTACCCAATATTTTCATACAAAAAAATACTTTCATTTCCCAAAAATACTAAATGCTCACCAAAATTAAGAAAATACATAATCTTAAAGCGACAACCAAATATTGACATAATGCTGACCTCTTATATATTTTCTTCGCCAAAATAACTTTTGTTGACCATAAATACTAAATGTTCACCAAATTTTATTCCGCATTTAATTCTAACATAATACCCAGATATTTAATTTTCGACAGTGTCTTATATTATTTAGCAGTTAAAAATACTATTTGTTGATCAAAAATACACAAGCAATAAAATGTGCAAATGGTAAATAATTGTATGCAAAATTATAGATGTAGATGTGCTAGGGCAAGGAAAATAAAAGCCCGTTCACAACCACTTAGCATACGTAACATAACATTAAAACATAACGTAAGAAACATACAAAGTTATTTTCAATTCACAATGACGTAGAAGACATGGGAAACATAAGACTTGCACATGCGCATAGTGTGGATTAATCTCAAATATGACACGTGGACGTAGAAACGTATGAAACGAGACTGAGTAGACTGGACCAGACTGAACTGACACTGATACCATAGACAAGGACACGACATGACTATCGGGGACCAGACTGCTAGACACGACATTGCACGACATCTCACTCAAGACCGCATTTCATTGGTCAAACATGGGAGACATAGCACAGGAGACATAGAAAGTTAAAGTTGGCTCAACTTTTGCGTGCGCTACGTTATGTCTGCCATGTCTTATGTTATTGTGAATGGATACATCTAAAACCGTGCATTTTAACTTTTCTTACGTTATGTTTTAATGTTATGTTACGTATGCTAAGTGGGTCGTATTTAACAGTCTACGAAATTTACCCAATATTTTCATACAAAAAAATACTTTTATTTCCCAAAAATACTAAATGCTCACCAAAATTAAGAAAATACATAATCTTAAAGCGACAACCAAATATTGACATAATGCTGGCCTCTTATATATTTTGTTCGCCAAAATTACTTTTGTTGACCATAAATACTAAATGTTCACCAAATTTTATTCCGCATTTAATTCTAACATAATATTCAGATATTTAATTTTCGACAGTGTCTTTTATTATTTAGCAGTTAAAAATACTATTTGTTGATCAAAAATACACAAGCAATAAAATGTTGTGCAAATGGGAAATAATTTTATGCAAAATTATAGATGTAGATGTGTTACGGCAAAGAAAATAAGAGTAAAAATAAAAGTGGTTTGCACAAAAAAAGATATTGATTTCCGTAATATATAAATGCTTTGCTGTAATTGGCTTGCATTATGTAAAACGTAAAACTTCTTTTAGTGGTAATTTCTAATCGTGCTTTAAAAAAAAATACAGGGCCCTGAACTGACCTTGTACAAAACTTTTTTCGCGTGCCTCTTGTCTGGAAGCGCAAGCGGCAAGGAGAGATGCGCGAGCATATTTTCTTTTTGGAGTAATAGAATAATTATTTGACGCACAAATAGTTTTTTTGAGAAACATTAAATATAAATGGATAACGCGAATATTTATTATGTACAGCACGGACACGTAACTTGAGCGTTCTAAATTTGGTGAACATTTAGTAAAATTGATGGACATATAGAATTTAAAATGTAAGCAATGGTAAAACAATACGCAACATAGTTATTTTAGTGGTGATTTTCTCATTTTCTGATGTATAATAATTTGGGTTTCATTTAGATTTTTTGATGCTCATTACATTTTCTGGTGGACAGTGCAAGGGATGTATGGTTTAATTTGGTGTACATTATATTTGTTCCCTTTTTTAATCTGTAGTCAGGCTGACTCCTGAGGTGTTGGCAGCAAAGACGTTCTAATTTTTAGGCTCTTTCATAAACTTCCTCTAAATTTAAGGGTTTTTTTGTAGTTATCGTTATGGATGAAGGTTTAAAACATAGAGAGTAGGTGGACTCCGTAGCGCAGTGAATCAGGGGCTGCTCGAGACGGGTCTAAATTAACCAATTAAAGAATTTTGCAGTCAGAAGGTTGAGGACGTCCTGGAATTAACCCATATCTGTGAAGGGTTTATGACGTTGTGGTTTTGGTCTTTGGGGCAATTACTTTTGTTAGCGTCTCGCTTTGGAGGACCCGGGGTTGGGTTTAAAGGTCCCCTTTGTGGGTGCGGAATTCGGACAAATCATATGGTTAGAAGGTCGCCGTGGCGGTGTACCTGTCGCTGGTACCTGTCGGGATCCGGGATTCCGGCAACAGGTAGATGGTCCTTTGGCTCCCATGTGAGCCGCCCTCCTTCTGAGAATTAGGAAATGGGAGCTCGAGATTCATTGTCGAATAGTCCGAGGCAACCACCGCAACGTTTCTCATCCCGTGACATTAATGCGTGCAACAATGGAGGCGCATAAATAGCCATTGTGTGGAGTGGCGCCGGTTAGGGCTTTGCGTCAATGCCTGGCTTTGGGATAACAAACAAGGATCGGGGGGCCGGAAAAAATCCGGGGGCGTAATCAACGTTTTCTTGACATTGACACTTAATCGACGGCCTTAATTGGTGGTTGATGCGCGGAATGGGTGGGTTATGGTCGAATTGAATGGCAAGTTCGCCGTCGACTGCCATCTTATTTTGCTAATTTGATTTGTACAATCGTCTCCTTAATGAATCCCGCGAACAGGCTGGACGGGTCTTCGGCTAATAGACATTCCGTGCGAGCCAGTGGCCGCGACCTTCATCCCTCCTGGCAGGTAATCTCTCGGTTCGCGAGCGCGCAAAAACTGGCTTGGTCGCCGTCGCCGTCCAGCAACTCCAGCCGAATCCCGATTGTGACCGAAATGTTTCTGTTGCAGAGGTGGGAACTGTTGGTTTTGAGCAAACTGAAATGGGACATCGCCGCTATTGTTCCCGTCGATTTCCTCCCGCATTTGCTGACCAAGTTGCCGGTTAAAGACCTGGGGATCTGCTGCGAACGGGCCAAGAACCACGCCAAGATCCTCATTACCCTCAGCGCTAAAGGTAAGGCCGACGGAACAAAGAACTGGTCGCGTTCGTGCACTCAAGGTCCGCGGATCCGCGACTAGAGACAACCTAACCGTGGCCCCTGGTCGGGTCTGGTGCCACTCTCGATTTCGGCGGCATAGTTCCGTCCGTCCGCGCCGATCGTCTGTTTGAAGTCTGGGTCGGGACGTCATCGCCGGTCCGCCTCAAACGCTATTTGCACTCGCGATACTCGCGGGGCCCCCCATTCCGGGCGCAGCCCGGACCACCACACAGCGCCGTCTCGCATACCTGACGCGCATATTGCCGCGTAATCTGCAACTTTATAGTTTGTTACGCTGCGTGCTCCAGGTGGATTACAGCGCCTCCAGGACCGGACCAAATTCGAAATCAGTCCCCGGTAAAGCGACCCTTTTTCACGACCTGGGGCGGCCACTTCGAAAACGCCATCTGAAACATTTACCATAAATTATTGGCAAAATGTGTTTGACAGCTACAATTGTTTTTTGGTGGAGGCGCCGGGCGAATTTCAGCAGTTTTTTTTCCTGCAAATTTCCTCATTTTTCTGGAGGCAGCTATCCGATTTTGGGCGTCGTAATGGAAACCGTTTCTTGTCGGTCGGGCCCCAGGTGGGCCCGGAGTTGCGCGGGTCGGGGGCCACCCGCACAAGTGCGAGATGCGGCAGTCTGCGGCGCAGCTCCATAAAAGCGGCGATATGGGGCCCGCTAGCCGCCCACGTCTCGTTCCCATGCTCGTAAAGGCTGTGGTCTCGTGATTGCGCACTTGGCGGTTATAAATCGGACCTGGAGGTTGCAGTCGGGGCGCCCCCGGTGTGGTCCCCCAAATAGCGAGTCATGGCCGGCCAACTTCGATTGTGTGGGATCTTTCTCGGCGAGCCGCGGAAAAATTGCGACGCAGAGGAAGTTCCATATCAGATATCGCGTTTTGGACAGCTGGTGATAACCAATAACGGCGGCGGCGGGCCACAGAGGTCCGTTTGTTGAGTCTTCGCCAACGGATGCGCGGATGCACTTAATTCGTGCGGCGGCGGGATTTCGTAAGTGGGCAAAATTGCCGGGGCCCCCCAAATCCAGTTCGACGACCTCTGACGTCATTAGCCTTGTGCCGAGGATCGCACAGTTCCTTGGCGCTTTTCCACCGAGATTTTATCGACACGTCGTGTTCCCCGACGGGGTGGCGTTGTTTCCAATTAATATACGTGGCTGTCTCTAATTAAAATCACCTGATGGGCCGTAAAATCGCGAGGAGAGACCTTCGTCCTTATTTAAATGGCGACGTAAAAACTGGACGCAACAACCGGCGGCCAGCCGAAGGAATGCATCCCGGCGCTGCGGCATTCTCACGGTCCAAATTTAGGAAGACTGCACCGAACCAAGGTCGGACGAGCCGCTACTGCTCGCTGCACTCGCCTCGCACGCCATTTCCCAAATTTTCAACACGAAGAGAACCAACCGCCAATCAATTTCTTTTTTGCGGACCCAGACCCAAACTGATGGAAGATGACCTCAAAAGTGACCTTATTGTTTGGCATCCACAACTTAACCGACGAAAATAGGGTTTTAATCAAAATGTGACGCGAGACGTGAAGATAGAACGGTATAGTTAAGGGGTTAGAGAGATGGTCCACGAGGGGTCTGGCCCGGTCTCTTGGTGTCGTTAGTGAAGCTTCTCCAGACCTTTAGCTCCTCACCAGTAACGATCTATTCCAAGACATGTGCTTGACGAGTAGTTTTCGAATAGGGACCGTCGCGCCCCTATTGGTTCCGCCGCAGACCCGCTAAAGACCCAGCATCTCTTTGGGCGCAATTAGTCTGGACGCGGCGCAAAGAGGGCATTATCGCGGTGCCCCGGGCCCCAGACCTAGCCCACACGTCGGCGGCTCCGCTTTCATAAAGGTTTCGGTTCGACTTTTTTCCCCAGCTGATGGCCGGCCGGTTTGCAAATAATTTTAAAGCAATCATGGGACGGGTTTGGCCACCGCCGAAATTACCGACCGCCAAGTACCAATCGGCGAATTCTCACCGTTTCTCTTTCTTTTGCAGAATTTCAATTTGCCGGATACCACCCGAGCGTGATAGCTTGCGCCAGCGTGGCATCGGCCCTCTGCGGCCTGGGCTGGACCACCAAATGCCACCAGAGTCTCGAGGACCTCCTCGAAATGCTCTACCAGTGCACCAGCGTCGATAAGGTAAAT
The DNA here is from genome assembly GCA_951805265.1 of Schizotus pectinicornis. Classification (NCBI taxonomy): domain Eukaryota; kingdom Metazoa; phylum Arthropoda; class Insecta; order Coleoptera; family Pyrochroidae; genus Schizotus; species Schizotus pectinicornis. The sequence continues at coordinate 3,121,592 of OX638206.1, forward strand.
TCCAGTTTTGTTTGTTAACCGAAAGAGACGGGTTCCTGGTTGTTGGGGAACAGGTGGCGGGCATGTGTGGAAGGGAGGACAAAAAATGTTGTCATCCCCCATAAACTCTTCTTTTCTAAATCGTGAAAAGTCGGTTTGTAAATATGTAGTGGCATCATCATCGCCGGTGGTTTTTCGACTTGATGTGTAATTAGCGATTTCCGTTGGAATCTAATTAGGTCTTCGTGTTGTTGCAGGAATTCATCCGCAATTGCATGACGAAAATCGACAGCATGGTGCAGAGGTTGGACAAAGTGAAAACTACTAGTGATAATACAGACGAGCCGGTGGGTAGGCCGGAACAGATGTCGCCGCCCCTGGAGAAGATGTATAAATACGGGACGGCGGTGACGCCAACGGACGTCTACGAGGTCCGGTTCTAGACTGATAGTTAAATTGTGTGTTGTAAAAAGTGAGTGCCTGAAGAATGAAAAGTGCTATTTTTCCTGTTGAAGAAAGACGATGGCTTCAGGGGAAAGCAAAAAATTACGCTTTAAGAAACTATTCTATTTACCATCAATAATTTTGTGCTTTTTTATATTTCGATCTTTGCTTTACGGCGATGTAATATACAAAGCACCGTAGTCAGTTGTACCTAACAATACACCTGTTATTATTTGTTCCTAGCAATTCGTGTAATGTAATAGTTGTAGTGCTCCAATCTATATCAGCCCGGGGATTTCAAATTTCTTAAAGACTGCCGCTCTCGTTCAGAGCAACGACTTATACTTAACTTTTTTAAGTCTTCCAACGGCCCCGTGGAGGGCCGTCCAATGCAATCCGGAAATAACATTATTGACTTGTATTCTTAATTTTCTAAGTTATATAGGACAAGTAAGTTAATATTCTTGTGATTATAGTTGCTTGATCACGGTCAAGCAAGTGATTTTAAAATTTTACAAAAATTGTTACACCTATAGATTACATTGTATATAAAATATATTGTGCCTACTAATAGGTTAATGTAAATAACAGACTATATGTATACCTGAAACAATAATGTACATACACCAATTTGAAGATTTACCGCACAGAAGCAACCATTTCCATGTTACATACAAACACTGCCAATAACGGTTAGAAAATTTGCTCACATTGATGTTCCTCCTGCAAATTGAACCGGCTCCACTTTCGCGTTCAGGCCTGGAAACCGTTCAATTTGCCAGGAGGACCATTGACCATTTAAATACCTCAATTCCACTACTACAATAGTTGACTAAGAACCCAGTTAATTGTAAATACATAAATAAAGCTTAGTGTAAATAATGTTTAGCATGTAGCTAGGCGTCTTATAGCGAATGCATCGTTTTATGATATTAAAAGAAAAATAAAATATACACAGTTACATGGAGTTTTGGAATGCCACGTCCCCCTAGAAACAGCGAAATATTCCATGTCGTTAAAAAGGCGGCAATGCGGGCACAACACCGCCGAGAATCAGGAAAAACTCGCCTTTGCCTCCTGCATACTGTAGAAATCGTTGCTCCCGCTACAGTGGGGGGCAATAAAAATACGTTTTACCGCTAAAACTAAAATTAAGCGGGGAAATGAACGAAATTCCCTGCTACTTGGCGGGCTCGACCAGAAAACGCGGCATTTTCGTTATCCTCCCGATAAAATCCCCAAAGAACGCGGGATTCCCGATAACACGTGTGCGGTAGTTCATACGACCACAACAAAGAAGTTAGCCACGAACCCGAACCGCACAGACCTTGGTACGCAGGGCCAACAACCGCCATCGCAGCAAAATCCTCCTCGAATTAAAATAAGGGATGGTTTTGCCTAATAGCAATTTGCGATTAATCAGTTTTTAATCGAGAAATAAGAATCAGCTCGCAACCGTTTTCTATAGCAATGTTTTTTTACCTGATTACAGATCTCTGTAATCGAGTGTTACTTAAAGAACTGAAACCACTATCCAAGTATTTCTTGTATAATTCCAGACAGATCACTACAGCTAATTGTAGAAAAAACGATTTATGAATAGTTTATTGCAAACATACAAAAATAGTATTAATTGTTTTAAATCTTACAAGGTATGGCAATCTGATCCATTAATAAGAATAAGACTGATGTGGATGGCTCCACTTGACTAAGTATTAATAAAACTAGCTAGTAGAAAGTATATATCCTATGAAAATAAATAAACTGTACAAAAACTGCAATTTCACAGCGGCAATTTAAACATGGCCTTTTCAATATAAAACACAAATAAAAATGAACAGGGATAAAATCAAATCTCATAAAACTTGTGTCAAAAATAAATTGGAGGCTACTAATAGATACACTGTTCTGAAAGCCGGCAATTCTAGAAATCGATGTTTAACACCAACTTAAAACGCACCTGCTAGACTGCTCCATAGAAAAAGTTTCACCTATTAGTGAATACAAGAAACTGCATGCAAAAACGAAAGTTGAAGATAATCAAAATAAACATAACATAGAATTATTTTCTAACAAAAAACCACAGTTCTCTGCATAACAGAACAGTCTTGTTATTTACTCGAATTTAATTGGAGCCTTGTTGGGCTCCAACTTGGAAACACCCAGATATTTTCCTGCTTTATACTTGTCTGGAATGGCGTGTTGCGATAGTGTAGGCGCCTTGATGAACAATCCACACAAAAAACCAATACAATTCCTCAATTCTGGAAGGGTGTAACCAGAACTTTTGACGAGAGAATCATTCCAGGCCTCCTCATACAACGTGTGTCTGGCCAAAGCGATAGCTGACGCGGCTATTGTTGACGGTAAAAACATCAAGAACGGTTCCACCTCCAGAAGCCCCAACTCACTCAGGTACTGAAAAAAGTCATGTATAAGGAGCTTAAAACAAGTGAATTGTGGACATTACCATGGCGAGGTACATGGTTTTCTCAGTTAAGTCGACCGAAACGCAGAGAGCGCTGATGAAGGCCAGCGGCGTAGGTACGGACAAATCGAAACTAAGGACTCTCAATATCAAATGTTCCATCCGGATGACTTGGTGCTTGTCATAGGTGTCATCAGTAATGTAAACGAACTCCTTGACGTCGGGCGGGAAAATTTCTTCAAACTTACTGCAAGCCCAAACATAAATGTCACGAATTACCCTTTGTTATAGTTATCGAACATACAGAATGTTCCAGAAATTAAAAATAAAATAGACTACTACTATTACAAATTCAAAGCGCAAGCGCAAATCGGGAAGAGACAGTCACATGTTCTGGCTTCTATCTCCCATACAGTGACCGCGAGGTCTACTGCTCTGCGCATGCTTCCAAAACTTAGCTAATTTACAAATCACTAGTGGAAGGGAAAAGCGTCAATTATCAATATGGTTTATTGATTAAGTCCTACGTTTAGAACTAAAAAAAAAACATTTTCTTCTCCTGCTGTTGTCGTAATTTTTTTAATTTTTGGACCGAGATCGATATCTTCTCAGGATACGTAAACTCCGTTCACTCAAAACGGCAAAATTGAAATATATAAAAAACGCAGTACTAATTTCACTGTTAGGTTGGTATCTTTAGCTACTTTGTAACTAAAAGTGGGCGGAGCTAACTTTCCGTCGCGCATGCGGAGAAGCAATTTGTGCATCAATGCAATCAGTGTATCTAAAAAATGTATACGAGACACTTACGCTGCTATGAACATGGCGGCGGTACCAACTAGTTGCAATTTTGCTCTAACTACAGACATGTAACTCAAAAACCGGTCAATGAAGTTGACTGCCAGATACAAAGTTTCTGTGTGCATGGAGTACTCCTCTGCCACTTCAACAAGCCAGTCGACCAAGATGGCGCGCATGCTGTCGGTTACGTCCGGCTGTTTGGATATGTAGCCGGGCTTGGGGCGGTGGCGCAACTAAAAGTTGTTGAATTAATTAAAATTTGGAAACAAAAAAGTTTCAATATTCACCTCACGTTTCTTCAAATACAAGTAAATATCGTCCCGGTACTCCTCCACCGTGAAGAAGATCTCCTTCCTGTTCCCGGCCAAAATCACGTCTCTGGCCAGCACACTGGACTCGTCAAAACTCTTCTCCAAACTCATCGGAGTTGGGGGAGTTTTCAGACATTTCGCTTCCCGCTCAGCTTCCTCTTGCTCCCTCAAAACCCTCTTCCTTTCGATTTCCGCCAATTCCCGTTCCTCCTTCTCCGCTAATTCTTGTCTCCTTCTTTCGGCCAATTCAGCTTTAGTAATGAGTTTATCATCGGCCGTACCTTTGTAAACGCTGTTCTTGCACTTGCGTTTGAGCCTTTCGTCGATGCGAGCCATATGCTCGTCTTCATCCTCGTAAACTTTGAACGCCTCAAACTGCGCCACCGGCACGACCGGGGCCGCCGAATTGTTGCGCTGGTTGTTGCTTCGGACATTGCTGCAGCCCTGCCCGGCCGAAACCATCAAGGGCTGAAAAGCAAAACGGCCTTAGAGTTGCTCGATAACGCGGGATACGGGTCAAGAAATGCAAATATTGACATAGTGTCATAAATCATGGCGGGGGATAAAACGCAAAAGCGCCATTGAAGTGTGCTTTGGAAAATAGTTGATTTCCAAGTACAGCTGGTAGAGTTGTTTACGAGTTTAGGAACCTACCTGTCTTCACGGTGATGTCAGCCGCCCTTGACGGATAAGGGTATAAAGAACCCCTGCCAATAAATACTGAGGGTTGAGGACCTTCCCAATAAAATTTTCGAGAATGATTTATTACCAGCTCTGAGTTGAGAAAGTCGGCCATACAGGAAGTCAGTTTTCGAATCAAGAAGTCCAGGCATCTCTGCTTTTGTTTTACCCGCTGTACCAACCGAAATTTCATAGTCAATTCAAATTCGGCAAGTCAAATCGCCCAATTTGAGTTGGCACCAAAATCAAACCCTCTGTTGGTGAAAAAAACGGAAAAACAAAAAGCGGTTGGTGAATAAATTATTTGAAAAAGAAAAACGTTTCTTGGCGTCGCGGTGGGTCCTGCAGTTTCATTTCTAGGTGCTGGAAGCGCCTGCTACGCTCTGAAGGCGAGTTTGGGTCAAAATTTCCCGAATTTGCTCAAATTTTCGACCTTCGGGGTAAAGAAACACGCTTGGCCGCACGTAAACAAAACGAAAAGGCGGCTGCGGCAACGTGGGGTTGCTCGAATCGCTGCCGCCTCCCCTGTTTTCGGGGGCAAAAGCTCGAGTTCTCACCTGTTTGGCTTTGGGCGGGTTCTTGGTTTTGTTGCCGTTTATGGCAGTTAAAACCGGCCGTTTCGGTTGTGCCGCCATTGGGTTCTTATTACGTTGTTTTTGGCGTAATTCCGGCGGGACATTTTCTTGGTCTTGATGGATTTTGATTGAAGCCATTTCTGATTTCTGAGCACACCGGACAACTTACAACCGATCGAATTTAACCCCGTAAACTGAACCCAAGCCACCCCAATAACCGACAAAACGACTGTTTTTTAACGGACACGAGCACGAAGCAAACGACCCGTGCCAAGTGCGGGAAGTTAAGTTGAACAGCTGAGAAGGAAACCCCTTCCGCCAATCACGGACGAGGGTTCTGGTCACGTGCCGGCGACGCCACCTTGACTGGACCGAACGAAACGCGAGAAATAGGGGAAACTCGCCAGAAACGCGCCAAAATCTTCTTTACCCAATAAGCCGACTTAAGTCACACCTTTCACTTACAATTAACTCAAACAAATTTTGCAAATATTACCGGTAATTGCGAAAGAAATTTGAAACAGATATCTCCCCACTCTCGGTTTGATGTCGACCAATAGAATTCCTCAATTTTGACACTTGACAGTTGTCAACAAACCCAAATTGCTCCGGACCACGTGAATTGTGAATTTTGTTTTGATCTCTATTTTTATCCAACAATGTCCGAGCACTACAAGTAAGAAATAAATCGGCCTCTTCGTTAAAGTTATTGTTAATTATTTCAGGTCGTTACACCCCACCAAATATTTTCGGGACTACTTGACCCACAACGTTCGGCCCGATGGTCGCGAATTCCCCAATTATCGCCCAATTGTGGTGAATGTGGGTTCGATATCGACGGCGGACGGGTCCGCTTTGGTTAAAGTTGGCAGGACAACAGTAATTTGCGGAATTAAAGCTGTACGTGTCTTTAGGTTGTTCTGGTTCGATTCTTTCAATTTTTTTTTTTTAGGAGCTTTGTCAACCGAAAGCAGAGACCCCTGATCAGGGATTTTTCGTGCCGAACGTTGAGTTGCCGCCTCTTTGTTCGGCGAGGTTTCGACCCGGGCCTCCTACAGAACAGGCCCAAGTTGCCACCCAATTAGTTGCAGATATTTTGAGGAATTCAGAGTGTCTAGATTTAAAGTCGCTATGTCTGTTTCCAGACAAGTTGGCGTGGTGCTTGTATGCCGATTTGATCTGTTTAGATTTTGATGGGGCATTGATTGATGCTTGTGTGATAGCCCTAACAACTGCCCTCAAAACAGGTGGGTTTGGTACTACTGCTATCTCAATACAGGGGGAATAACTTTCAGGTATACGCGGTTGCTAATGCGCCAAAAAAGATTTCAATTTTTTTAAATAATATTGTTGGGTACTTAAATTAATTAAAAAAAATTTTACTGTACCTTGGGCAAGCAATTGATGCATTCACTGAACATTGGGCACATTGTCTGTTTCTAGTTACTTTACCAGCAGTGGAGTATGACCCTGCTTTAGATAACAAAGTGGTAAATTTGGACGTCAGGCATCCTCTCGATGTTACCAGTCTTCCTAGTGCAACAACTTTTGCTATCTTTGATGAGTAAGTTCATTAGGCGTAATAACTTTATAATGGAGAAATGCGATAACTTTATTTATCTTTCAGCAAAAGTCTAATTGACCCCACAATAGAAGAAGAGGATTTGTGTACAGGGCAAATAACCATTGTTGCCAAAGACAATGAGTTGTGTTATGTACATAAGGCTGGTGGAACTGCAATTAAAGATGATGACTTGATGGAGTGCATAGAAGCAAGCAAGAGACGTGGTCAAGTAATTCAAAAACTGATCACTAAGGCCCTTAAATAATTTATTTGTAATTGTACATATTATTTTAAGTAAACTTTGATTTGGCGCCAAATCGTTTTCATGATATTTATTATGTTCCAATGTCACAAAATTTTCCATTTACAATTAATATTTGTCAACTGTTAAGAAGCTGGACACTATCAAAATTCTTAGATAACAACCCAATTTTGACCTCTACTTTTTGCAAGTGGTGTCATTGGCAAGCTTAATTTTTGGTTTAGTTTGTTCAATGTTAAAGAAGCAATTCTCATAAAGGTATTCACTTTATTGTTCAAATAAAATTTGAATAACAGGTCGATAATTACTTGACAGTAAACCTACTTTGTGCGATCATTTAAAGGCGTGTTTAACAAAATAAAACTTTCAGTCCCTTCTTCTAAATGACCACACAAATTGTGAACAGCTTGTAAAAGAAACTATTGTCTTTGTTGTGTATGTTTTCGATAAATCAACATTAACGAGTATACATTGGTAGTATTGCCAAATATTTTGTTAACACGTGTTTTAATTTATTTACATAAAGTACGAAACATATATGTATGCAAATAATATACATTATTACAAAATCCTACAACTCACCACATATGTTACAAACTTTTAGTTACCACTAAATATTTTACAACGTATTTTACACTTCTGCGATAAATTTTTAAACAAATTTAAATCAACTTATCTAAATACTGTATTTACACTTTAAACAATTGATAACTAAAATTGCAAGACATCGAAGACTAGTAGAAAAATACCAGGAATAGTTTGGGAAAACAAACGCGAGCTTGAAAAAAATAAGGATTTATTTCTGATACTGGGCGTCTGGTATTTTGCTCGGTGCAGAAGGAAAATTGTCAACAAATAGAGTCGGTGCCTGATATCTTAATACTAAATTTAACGAGTTTCAGATTCACATATAGGTTTGAATGTTAAATAAATAGAGGGTGAAAACGTTACACAACCATAAGAAACTGAGTAAAAAAATATAGCTAACAAACAATTACATAAATTATAATAACATGGATACACTTAAAAACTATTTACAAAACACAACTGAATCACTTAAAAGTCTTCTTCTGATAATTTGCTAATGCACTTCGTGATTTTTTAATGAATCCTTGTTCTTGGCGATCACAAATAAATAATAACAAAAAAAAAATCTAAAATAATTCCCTAGAATATGTACAACGCTTTTGTCTAGTTACAATGAAAGAGAACTGCATCATGTACAAACGCACGAAATTGCTTAATAAAGGATCCAACATTTAAAATAATTTGTACTGTTCACAAAAAGAAAGACGGCAGTTAAACAATAGGCCACCAGATGTCGCTACTTAAATTTTAAACGGGTAATAGGTCCACTTTTGGCACCATAGAAAAATGTAGGAACGACAGTTGTGCAAACAATGCAGTTGAGATCAACAATCATCTCTTCTTCGACGCCCACTCAAGCAATTTTCCAGTAAAGAATAAGACTGGCGCCAAATCACAGGCGTAAGGGAAGAAGTCAGTTCCAACTCACCCGGGACTCGTTAATGATTGCAAACAAGCCAGTCAGAAAAAAAAAAAAACAGAGCACTATCACCCATAACGAGTCCCGTATTTTTGGAAATTTGAAACGAAAAGCTTGGGTGGTCACAATGATCGGCAGTTAAGTGAATTAAGTGGTAAAAATAGACTAGCTCAAAAACTTAAGTTACTTTATTGAAACTATTGCGGGTCCGAAGTGTTGGATCGTCTTCTGATCTTTCCAGCGACGCCGGGTATATTCTGTTGTTGGTTGAGACAGAGTTGTTGGTACTGTTGGAATTGAGCTTGCTTTTGCAGTTGACTTAATGAAGCATTTGATGGCAGCGTTACTTGAGCTGCATCTAAGAAAATTGACTTTCTTCAAAAAAAAAAAAAACTAATTATCACAGAAACAGCAATTTGATTAATAAATATGACTCCTCTGACTTTCAAATTGGATTTAATTAGCATGCATGAATCCGATTCAATTCAATTACTTGGTCTAATCGATCATTTTCTATCGAGAGTGAATTGCAAATCTGTCAACTGACTTGAGTTGGGTGTCGCCATCTTGATCGTTATCGGTGTTCGTTGGATGGTGCGATTCGTCAAGTTCTGCTGGATGCCCGTCTGTTGCATTCGCGGTCTTTGGAGGGGCGTGAGAAGCTGGAAGGGTTGGCCGCCCTGCGACAACGTAACGGCCGCAGGACCCGCCGTGCGGATGGCCTGCTGGGAGAGGCCCTTCACCCCCGAAGTCACCAGTTGCGCTTCAAGCGAAAACATCGTTAACAAAAAAAGAACAAAAAAATTTTTTTCATGCAGCCTTCAAATGAAAAGTTTCGACTTCAAACGCCAATTGCTCGTGTGTGGTTCAGTTGTTTTGACTTCGGCCAGCCTTGGAGAACTTACCGATGTTGGACGTTCCCGCGTTGGCCAAAACTACCGTGGGTGCGCCCACTCCAATGGAACTGACGCCGGTGCCCATGTTCCCCGAGGTTTGCGTTATGGTGTTGGCGGAAGCCGTGGACGTCGTCACCGGAAGCGACACCAGCAGACTGGTCGGATGTCCCTGTATGTTGCCGGTGGACGAAACGTTCAACGACAACGAGATCGGCTGGGCGAAGCCGGGCAACTGGACTTGAACGTTCTGCAAGCCCGATATGCTCTGCAACTGCGCGAAATTGATAGTGTTGGTGTTCTGTGGCGGAGGACTCGATAACGGCGATATAACTGTATTGGCTTTCGGCGGCGACTGTACCATATACTGCAGTCCAGATTTGAGACTCTGGATGAAATGCGTGTTGGTCTGGTTCGAAGCTGAACTGCTGCTCGACGAAGACCCCGCCAACTTTTCCAATAAAAGCGAGTTAGTGTTAGGACCGACTATGTCAGGTCTGTCGGCCGCTGGGGTGCCGACCAACAAAGCCGATAACGCCGACTTGCTGTCGCTCAACTGTTGATTCATCACTTGCTGTTTGATGGGAACAGTGGTGTAATTCGTGTAATTGCCCCCACTGTTCACCGACGTTAACGTAATGGTCTGCCCTTGTTGGTTCAATTGCGAATTCAACTCGTTCAAGTTCATGCGGTTATTGTTAACTGCTATTAGGTTGCTGTGGTTCAAAACGCGCGCGTTAGCAACGTTAGACAGTGTCATTTTACGCGCTAAAAGTTTTTGGTTAATAGTCTGTACCTGTTGGGGCAACAAGGAAGAATTGTTTATTGCATTCACAACCGCCGCACTCGCGTCACTGTTTATGTTACTAGCCGGGGAACTGTTCAGCAAATTGATGATCGCGGTATTGCTACGGTTCGACGACAACTTCTGCTGCTGCTGTTGTTGCTGCTTAGCGTTAGCTGGACAAACACAACACAGTCATTAAATTTGGACATGGAACGCTACTTCGTGCGTTGAACTACTCTTCGTATCATCGAGAAAAATAGGATTCTAAACAAATTAAGGGGTGAATTAACAGAATTTGCCAGAGTATTGACGAGCGAAATTGGCGACAGGGGCGCTGCGAGCGATTTGATACGGTTCGAATCACTACAGGGTCATCCAGAATGACGGAACTACCCGACTTGTCCTTCAGCGAACAAAACACCACGCACAACACTGACAGTTGACAACCGTCAAATGCTTGTCCGAAGGAAATAAGTTTTCATGAACGTTGCTGATGTCACGTTCAATCATTTTCAATGACTCTGTAGTTTCAATTGTAAATACATCACTTCCCACATTTTTTAACTTTACGTAGCGACATTAAGTACTTAACAATAGAAGTTGCAAGTCGTGACGTCGGCCGTTGAAGCCAGACACCAGCGCCATCGCCAATAACAAAAAAAAAGAAACTGATGGAATGAAAGATGACACAAAATGCGGAAAACTCAATCGGGATCGGTTATTGATACGGATGCAGAAAATTAGCGATAGAAAGAACAACAGTGGTTTGAATGCAGTTTACTCACCTGCAGCTTGGAACTGCTGCGCCGAATTCATAAGTTTTGTGGCTAAAGCGTTAATTTCTAACTCTTGATTTGAAACTTGTGATGCAGGTTTTAACTGGGTGGTCCCTTGCAAATGACTTTGCTACAAAGCACAATCGACATTACAACCGGAAGCGGTCCAAAATCGGAAACTCACCAGAATAGGGACGCTTGAGGTATTTTGAATACTTTGATTCTGTTGAACTAAACTAATTCTTGAACTTACAGCGCCGTTCACCAGAGGCGTCGTCAAGCAAGACGGGCTCTGCAACGTTTGACTCAACTGCGTCAGGTGTTGTTGCGCCAAGTTCGCTTGAGCAGCGTTTTGAGCTTGAATCTGCAACATCCCGATGCGGTCAAACAGAACCGCAACCGACAACGGAAAACTGGGACAAGTTTCCCCTCAACCTCAACCAATCACTTAATTACTTCTGGACTAGAACCGTACAGGCGTTCAGTTAAGAAAAACAAATGACTATCCGTTCTGGTTGAGGATAACTCGCCAGGGCTCCCCTATGAACGAAACCTTACCTGCGCTTGCGCCTGCGCCATGGCGACCCGTTCTTTGTAGCCGGGACTCAAACCGTACCGTATCCTAACAGACTTTCGTCCACTTTCCGTGAAAATCTCCGTAAACTGGTGAATATACCTGTTAGCGTTACCCCTGGACCCTAACGAGAACCTGCAAGCCACCCCGTTCCTTTCGTTCTTCTTGTGGTCCCTATCTAAATACAATTCCCCTAGATATTCCGAATTCGACGGCCTTTGAAATATTGACAATTTGATATGATACACCCGCTCCTTGCCCTTCTCCTTCGACGGCATGTCCGTTTCCAGCACGTACTCCTCGATCAGTTGCGGTAGACAGTCGCTTGTTTCTTTGGGCCGTTGGTACGTTTTGAATTCGTTAATGAAAACGCCCTGAGATGGCGCGCTTATCAGGGGCGAATCTAAATTCGGCACCGGAACCGGTTTGATTTCGTCTTTTTTCGTTAATTTGCCCGGCAAATTTCCGGCAGTCTTTGGCTTCGTTCGGGCGCGCGTCAGAAAATCGTACAGTTCCAGGCCGGGTCTGTGGGTGAATTGGTCGAGTTTCCGCTTCCTGTTGACGGTGACCTGGGAGAATTTGCGCGCGGCACGCCGGAATCGGTGACTATTCCACATTTGACGGTTGTGGTTTATCCTGGACTGTATTGCACTGACCGAATTGTCCGGATCCAGACATAACGTCGGCTTGTTGGCTAACAAAATTTGGCTCTCTAATTGCTGGCGCTCCTCGCTGCCCCAGTCCGGCTTGTCCTCCGCGATGTTGTTGATGTCGGCCAGGAGGCTCTGAATTTTCAAATTATTTTTTTTAATTAAATTTTTAAAAAATAATTAATTAAATTAAATAAAAAAAAATTATTTAGGTGGGGATGACGTTACCTTAAGCGTAGGCCTGAGTAGAACGTGGTGAATATCACACTTGAAATGAGGATAAGATTGGCGATAGTCCCTGACTTCGGCAATAATGCAGCCGTTGTAAAACAGGAAACTGTAATCCGTTTCGAGCAGATCTATGAGGTACGGGGGAAGTTCTTCGTTATCTATGTATCTAAGAAGTTCGTCCTCTTCATAAGGCCACTGTTTAGTTTCAGTAATGTTGGCAGTATCATCAGAGTTCTGGTCAGTCCTACACGTCATTCTGAAAGCCAGGGAGTAGCCCTTGTTGCCAGGATACAAGTTTAGAATTAAAGTATTCAGTCTTTCTCTCGCTACAAGTTTCTCAAGGATGTTGGAGTTCCTCTTTAAGCCCTACAAAGACTGCGCGTTAACAAAAACGGCACAACTTACGGCAAATTGTGGCGAGGCGGTATAATTTCACAATTGCAAAAGGAATCGTGGGTCTTGTAACTAAAACATTAATTGAATGCAATTAACCTCGTCAAGATTACCAACTCAGCAAAAAAATTAACGTTTCTAGTTGCACTCAGATGCATAAAAATAATTCCCTCTATGACTTTTTGACGTAACACCAAAATCTTTAGATCACTAAATCATCTTCCATTATTTTTTTGATTAGTATCAAAGTTCTAATAAACAATATAAAGCGTGTTAATTAAATATTTAACAAACGGTTAATAAACGTTTGTGCAACTTTAATAGCTGCATTTATAAGACCTCAAGTTGCGGGCTTATTAGACTGATAACTTTGCGATTACGCTGTTAATTACTATAAAAATGCTTAATTGTCTCCCCCAATGTTATAGGTTTTGACGTCACAGCTCATTTTGCAGGTTACCAGACTTTACCAAAAATATCATTACTTAGACTGTCTTTTTAATTACTTTCTCTCTCCAATAGATGGCAGGATGAGCCAATCTGGTACTATTTTTGAACATACGGATTGAAAAATTTAGTGGGGTGATTGTTGGTTGCCACTTGTGGAGTGGCGCTATCAACTTGGGTAGCTACACAGGTTGCCCACTGCTGCCATCTACTGGCCGTTGGCATAAAAATTGGCGATTGGGGTAAATTGGGCAAAATAACTGATTCTTTTGATGCATTCGCGGTTTCCCCCACGATTCCCGCCTTATGCCGCCCCGCCGGCGACGGCACTGACTGTTTTTCCGTGGCGATTGTGGTCCTTGGCGCACTCTTCCTGGTGCAGTTCCAAGAATTTGGTCGCGATGCAGAAAGCGGACGTGGAATTTTCGGCGGCTTCTGGTTCCTGAGGGTGTAGCAGAGGCAAGGAGGAGCGACTCGTCTTAATTTTCTTGATTGTACGCTGAAATGTTTGAGGTTATGCCCCGAAATGTCAGTTGTTTGGATCTGGTGTACTCACTTCACCCTCCTCACATGCTCCCTCCAGGCTTTGCATCTTTATGTTGACTCAATATAAACATCCAGCTTGCCACATTTTCGTTTCGTATAGAGGGAATTACAGAATCTCGACGGTCTGAAAATTGACAATAACCTAACTGTAATGAGAGGTGTCGCAATTATTGTCTGCCATAAAAATTACTTTTGTTTCAAAAGAGTCGGGGGTGGTTCGCCCCTAATTCGTTTCTGTGTTGAATCAGACAAGTAGTTGCGACATGACGTTTTACGCGAGTTTCACCCCCAAAACTGCTGTTTTATAGGTCATGGGTGCGAAATTCGGGGCAATTAAGACGAATACCTGGTTTTGGTTGTTATCGACATTAAGGGGCATGTTGGCTACATGCTGGCCGCTGGTTTGCAAAAAGCACACTCATATCTTACGGTTGCAATAAGGCCGCAAGGGTAACCTAACCCCTATTGTCAATCACGAAACTTGAATGCACACAGGTCACATTGGGGAAATATTGGCGCGGCCGAGAGAACTGAGCACGATTAAACGAAAAACAGTTATTTACAAACGATTCGTCCGATTGATTTCCGTATTTTCACAAAATTATAGAAAAACCCAGTTTACAAACATACTGGGTGCCCATGACGGACCTCTATCGGTAAAAAGATTTCGGGCCAATAGGGAGCGCGGAAATCTTGGCGCCAAGGTTTGAAACGGTACCAACTTGTACGGAATTGAGTTGCCGACAGAAAAATGCATCGGAGTTTATCAACAAATATCAGCCAATATTTTAATCTTACCCCTCTAAGCTAATTACTGGTGGGTCAAAAAAAACATAGTAAACTGCAGTATAAGAGCCATAATTCAGATTTGACCCCGTGTGACTTTTTTTTTGTCCTAACTTAAAAAAATTGAAAGAAATAAAGTTCTAAGGCAATAAAGAGGAATGTACTCTCGAGTACAATTTTTCTACTGGATATCCATCTACAACCACGTCAAACGTGAACAATTGATAGAAGTTGCGTCTAATTAGATAAAAAAAAAGTTAAGAGTAGCCACTAAGTTAAATACCGATGAGATAGTATTATGTGTTTTTTTTTATATAGGTACTTACATGTATAAAACAAAGGGCCCATAATTTAGAGTTAATTTATACAATTAATACACAGAACATATTAAAAAGTTTACCATTTGTTTCTTTAATAGAAGATTCCCATCATTATCTATTACATCATTTGCATGAGCATGGGATTTATAATAAGAACAATAGAAAGATATTTCCGTTTTCTCAAAGGATTCTAATCCAGATGGTTGTCGATAAGGGGGAGCGGTAGTTATTAAAGAATAAAAAAGATAGATTCTGCTCCCTTTAATAAAAATATTTTTTCACAAATTACATAATTATGTAGTGGTTCTTAGGCTAAAAGCTTTTTTTTCATAGACGGTTTTGGTTAATTTTACTAAAATTTAAAAATTTCTATTTTTTAATTCTAAGCCTCAGATCATTTTCACAGCATTCAATAACCATTAAAAAGTTGCAAAATTTTGAAAATTGGTTTTTTGGAGATTTCATGGCGCTTGGACATAGGACAACGGTTTTAAAAAAATTTCAAGTTTCTATGATTGAACTAGAATTTTTTTCTCCAAAATACCTATTAATTTTTAAAATCGATTTTATGACATATTTGTTTCTAGATTTTGGCCCATTGAAGACAAACCAAAAAATAATATTGACGTTTAATGCGTTATTTATAAAATATAATAGAACTTTCAATATTGTTCTACAAAAAACTAGAACTAAAAATATGATTAAATGCCTATTAAATTTGAGTAATTTATTCTAACTACATTTTATATTAATCAAATTTAAGTGGTTGGTAAAAGATAATCAAAAAATCAAAAATGCTGCCTCAGTTTAACCAAGACTTTGACATTTATTAAGAAAGTGAACTAAACAACATCAAATAACAGCAACTAAAACTATTTACATCCTCGATGTCGTGTACTCTACTGGAAACTTGAAGGAGTGTTGACCATGTGCAAAGATATTGGGCAACAACCCAGCATTTGGGATTATGTTCCAAGAAAGGGTCAAAGTGATATTCTGGTTAGCCCTAAAACAACGAATTAATACAAAAATCGACCGAAATATACCACTTAAGCACCTTAAACCGTTGCCATCATCCCAGAAGTAGTATTTTGTGTTCATATTTTTGAAGTCCAACACGGCATTTTCACCACGCAAAATAATTTTATCCCACAACACAACCTACAAACAAATCCGTATTTTTTTATTTCAACCTCTGAATGATCAAAACCTGATTCAATTTATTATTGGGAGTCTCGTATTCGGCCGTCAAGTACAGAAACAGCTGTTTAACATTCCAATTAAAGAGCTTGGTCAGGTCAGTTTCTAGATCGAAAGTCAGAAATCCCAAGTCGTTTTTTTCTCTTGAAGCGCTGTAATCCGGCACGTTCTTGCTAAAAAGCTTCAGATAGTATTCAAGAAATCTTTTAACCCCAAGTACTTACACCACAACCTTAACAGTGTTCATTCCTGCATGTGTGCGGTAATCTAAGAACACTGTGGAAATGAAACAGGTAAAAGTCAGGCATGCTAAAACGCTTAGAGCGTAAGCCAAAATTGCGTTGCCCCTTTGCAACACGGAATGCATTATTATTTTATTATTCGAATAATACACGTAACTTAACCTAAAACTGTCACCAGAAACGTCAAGTCGGATAACACGTCATTTGTTTTCGCTGCCAACGTTCAAAAAATTAAAGCAAAAGTACAGTGGCGGCGCAACGTATTATTATGTATCAGATTTTATTATTATTTTTTCTTACTTAATTTTGCAAGAAACTAAATTAATAAATTTAAAAACGGCACAAAATGTAATACAGATTTTATTAACAATGCAAAAATATTAACAGCGAAATGAACATGGAAGTACAAAAAAAAAGATGGCGCATGATTCAGGTAGAATTTTCTGTCTGTATAATTTTGTCTTCTGTTTTACTGACCAGCGGCTGCTTTGCTACACATCCCAACATTTCTCGAAGCCCCTGCAAAAAATAAGTAGAATAATCAGCAACTACTGACAAAAAAAGGACGTACCCTATTCTCGTATTTTAACATAGTTATAAGTTCTTCATGGCAAATCATTGCATTCTCATCAATTGATGCAGCCTTTTCCATAACCGCAGCCATCTCTTTGATCTTCTCAGCTTGCTGTTGGATAATTTCATCATACTGCTTATTCTGCAGCCCTTTAAAATCTATTCTAGTCTTGTAAATCTCATCTGTTGTGTGTTCCCGATATTTCGACATGATGTGCTCCAAGGTAAGTTGATAATCTTCCAGAGCCGCGCGTAACTCGCGATTCTCCTGCTGGATCTCCCTCAAATGGCGGTTCTCCTTCTGTATGTTTGCAATAAGTTGCGAATGGGGTTTCTGGTTAGCCACTTCGTTCAGTTGATCCACCTCTTCCTGGAACTGCTTCATGGCGTCAATCTTCTTCGTTATTGCATGAGTTTCGTTCAGCAACGTGTCCGCGACTGAATCGCGATCCTTTAAACGGCCAGCTAAACGTTTAGCGTCGGTGATTATTTGTTGAATTGTGAGGGACATTTTTATTAGATAACTGTAATAGAATGGGTATTAGGTGAATACTAATCGAGGCCCACACATGGCACACTTCCTTACCCAAAAGGGGGCTCGCCACCTGGGTTACGTAAACTTCTCGTTGCTCGACAGACACAACGCTTCGGCGTCAAACGGCAATTATCTGATTAATTAATCCACTTTCTACTTTAGTCCCTTTAAACCGTTTCCACAAAATTACTGCTCGTTGTTGACAGTTTTGACACTGACCTGACACTACAACAGATGATAATTGACAGTTAACAGCCGAGAGAGCGACATCTATGATCCATTCTAGAAGCTTCGGTCTATACACTTTAACCAGTGGCGGAACAAAGTGAAGACAGCACTGGTGGCCCCAAAGTTAAGATTATTATTTCAGCTGATGCTGAGCGACATTAGAAGGCGTTACAGACAATCGTGTCAAAAATATTCAGTTTGGGAAGGTCATCTTATTTAAACTAGCCAAAGAAACAACAATGCATTTTATTAATTTTTACAACAATAAACAGTTTTATTGTTCTTCTCTAAATAACTACGTAACTTACATACATTTAGATAAACTGTACAATACGACAAATGAATAAAACCATAATGTACAACGATTAAAAAAAATCGTGATGGCAAATAAGACAACGTAAACTTTCAGATAATACTGGAAACATGATAAAAGCACAATCATGCCAATAAAACAAGCCGTATAATCCCTAATAAATAACTGGAATGAAGGGATGAATTTACAAACAAAATTTGACCCTCACCTTAAAACCTACCAAACTATCTATATTGTACATGTAATATCGAAAGGCTCATTGCCTTGGCCACAAAAGTGAGGTTTTACAGAAACAACTTAATCCTCCAAATTCCTGAAGGCCTGCTGGATATCTTCGTAGAGTTGCTCAAAATCAGCTTTAATCTTAGCTTCTCCATCCTTGACGGGATCCTTGAACTTCATGCTGCTCAACTGGTAGAGGATGTTATTCATGGAATCTCTGATCACGTTCCACGTAATCTTATTTTCGGATTGTGCGGTACTTTCGACCGCGTGTCTGGACATGTCGTAGAGACCGATCATGTTCTTCAGCATCCCCACGGTTTTGTAGAAGGGACAGAATCTGTCGTAGGCCGAATAAGAGTTTTGTTGCAAGAAATCTTCCTTGAGAAGCTTGGCCACCTCCAAGGTGATCTTGTCGGTTTCAGCGAGAGACGCCTTACCGACCAGTTGCACGATCTCAGACAAGTCCTCTTCTTCCTAAGAGCAAGAGAGAGCAAAAATTAGCTATACTTTAATTTAAAAAAAATTGTACAATTTTTTTTTTTTTGTTTCAACAAGTACCTGCAAAATTTCCTTAACTTTGGTCCTCAGCGCGACGAACTCCGGGAAGTTCTTGTCGTAGAAATCGTCGAGAGCGCGAGTGTATTTAGAATACGAAATCAGCCAATTGATGGAAGGGAAATGCTTACGTTGCGCCAGTTTCTTGTCCAACCCCCAGAACACTTGGACGATACCTGTGGTTAATTCGAAAAAATTAAAACTAATCAGAAAAAAAAAACAAAAAATCACCTAAAGTGGCGGAAGTGACGGGATCGGAGAAATCACCACCAGGTGGCGACACGGCTCCTACAATAGACACGGAACCTTCTCTGTCCGGATTACCCAGGCACTTGACGCGTCCTGCACGTTCGTAGAAGGAAGCCAGACGGGCACCCAAATAGGCCGGATAACCGGAATCTGCGGGCATTTCGGCGAGACGACCGGAAATTTCACGAAGAGCTTCGGCCCATCGCGACGTGGAGTCGGCCATCATCGACACGTTGTAGCCCATGTCGCGGAAATATTCGGATAACGTGATACCGGTGTAGATGGAAGCTTCACGGGCGGCCACGGGCATGTTGGAGGTGTTGGCCACCAAAGCAGTACGCTTCATGATGGACTCCGTGTGGCCGTCGATCTCGACCGTCAACTCGGGGAAGTCACGCAGTACTTCAGACATCTCGTTACCTTGACAAAAAAAATCTTAAGGGATGCCAAAAAGTTATTGTAAAAAAAATCCAGTTGGCTGAGCCAATAGGAATCTAGCAAAATACGTGTAGGTGTTTACGGATTGTATGTGCAATAACAATTGACAAATCTCAAGGTCAAACTTATGAAGGTGTTGGGATTTAATATGAAAAAAAGAAAAAACAATCAATTAACTACCTCTTTCTCCGCACCCTACGTAGACGATGACGTCAGAGTTGGAGTACTTGGAGAGGGATTGTGAAATGACAGTTTTGCCACAACCGAAGGCTCCAGGGATCGCAGTGGTACCACCCTGAACACATCTAAAAAACAAAACAAAAATTACTCTCTGGCGTTGTTGAAACAAATGAGACTCACGGAAATAGGGAATCAAGAACCCGTTGACCGGTGAGCAAGGGATGATTGGCCGGGAGTTTTTCGCTAACAGGACGCGGCTGACGTACAGGCCAAACTTGCAACATAGTATACTTGGTTTTCTCTCCATCAAATTCCGTTTCTAAGACGACGTCCTGGATAAAATAAAAATTATATTACTCAAAATTCGTCCAGAGCCAAGAATTTTTTTGAACATTCTGCTGGTAATGTTCTTGACTTGAACTAAATTAGTCTTTAATCAATTAATTTAAAAAAAATTTGGCCTATTTAACTTTAATGCTGCAAGGTGTTCTCTCTCGCTGGAAGCGTCTTAATCTGCATTCTGTTGGGAAAAAAACTTACGTCAACAGTGTAATTTCCGGGGGTGGCAATGTAGGTGATTGTGCCCTTGGCTTTTGGTGGCAAAATAATTTTGTGCTTGACCAAAGTGTTTTCGTGCACCATCCCGTAAATGTCGCCTCCAGTCAAATGTGAACCCAACTAAAAATACGCCCATTTAAGACAATTGTAATTTTTTTTTAACCAACAATACCTTGATGTTTAAAGGGTTAAAGTCCCATGTAGCAGTACGTGACAAAGCTGGTACGTTTACACCCTTAGGAATGTAAATACTTTGCGTTAAATCGTTGATGTCTTTGAGGGGTCGCTGGATACCGTCAAAAATCGACCCCATAATACCGGGCCCCAGTTCTACTGACAAAGGTTTGCCCGTGCGGAGCACGGGATCCCCCACAGTTACTCCAGAAGTTTCTTCGTACACCTGAATTGTTGCCATGTCGCCCTCAAGACGAATAATTTCTCCAACCAACTCCGAATAACCGACACGTACCAACTCGTACATGGCTGAACCGCTCATTTTTTCAGCGGTCACGACTAAAATTTTGGCATAATTTTTTTTTAATTATTATTTTTTTTAACTTACCAGGCCCGGAGACTGCGAAGACATAACCGTATGTGGACTCGCGGTCCTCGTCTGCGATTTTTGCCAACCTCGACATTTTGGTTTTCGCCTAAAAACCCAAAATTCCGATCACAAATTGAGTCACGTGAAAAATTAGCGAGTTGAATGCACAATCTCACCCAAGCGCGCTATCGAACTGACAGCAATCACGCGACTTTT
Organism: Schizotus pectinicornis; assembly: GCA_951805265.1. Taxonomy (NCBI): domain Eukaryota; kingdom Metazoa; phylum Arthropoda; class Insecta; order Coleoptera; family Pyrochroidae; genus Schizotus; species Schizotus pectinicornis. The sequence continues at coordinate 3,142,603 of OX638206.1, forward strand.
ACGTTAATATCGGGGAGCCGCACCTCTGAAACAAGTGCCGTACTAGACCAATGCGGCCTACGCCTACAAACTCGCCCAGATTTCGGCCAAATTACGCGATAATAGATCGAAATTTTTGGAGACTATTCGCGCAACAACTGTTCCTATGGGGGGGCGATAGAGAAACTCGAAGGAAAATTGGGGAAAAAGGGACAACAATTTGGGTCGGCTCCAAGAAGAAATCAATATTTAGCAAAACGAAAAATCAGTGGCTGCACTTTCTATGAGTTAACAAGGGGGCTGTATGCTGGCTGTGATCCTGGGTTGCGATTTTAGGGGCAAAACTTACGTGTTTCTCACTAAACCTCACCCACCGAACTCACAAGACTTTCGATAACTCGGTCGAAGTGTCAGATCACAAGACAGTCAGCTGACAGCCAATTGACAATTGTAATCAAAAGCACATTTAGAACAGTGTAAATATTAATTATATGCAAAGAACTTGCCTGCAATAGCCTCGAACTAACAAATAATTTTTGAAATTTAATTAACTGGGGTAGTTTCGGATGATGGTTGGTTAATAAACATTGCAGAGGGACAAAATTTGATTTTCCAAGCAGGGGCGTCGCTTAAACCAGGCAACTATCCGTTCAATATTCAACCTTATTTTTGCCATCAAAAAGAAGAGAAAATAGATTTATTGTTATCAATTTTTTAATTACTAACCCACATAATTACTCGCATTTAGTAAATCAGCTTGATTTCAATACAATTAATTAAGTATTGCTCAAAACAATTGAGAGAACGGGACGCCCATGGTGACGGCTGTCATTTGGCAGTCAAATTTTTGACGTCTGTCAAACAAACCCCCGTGAGTCATACTCAAATTTCTCGATAGAAGCCCCAACAGCCCCCTTTTACTCAACAATGGAGTGGTTATTCGGCAAACGTCTCACTCCCGAGGAGCTGCTGCGCAAAAACCAGCGGGCTCTGAATAAAGCCATGCGTGACTTGGACCGAGAGAAAATTAAAATGGAGCAACAAGAGAAGAAAATCATCAACGACATCAAGAAACTAGCGAAAGAGGGACAAATGGTGAGTGGTTGCGTTAAACACCGCCGCGATTATCAACCAAAAATTGCAGGACGCTGTCAAAATCATGGCGCGAGATTTAGTGAGAACTCGGCGGTACGTCAAGAAATTTATGTTGATGAAAGCCAACATTCAGGCCGTTTCGTTGAAAATCCAAACGTTAAGATCACAAAACGCCATGGCGCAAGCCATGAAGGGGGTTACGAAAGCAATGCAGAGCATGAACCGCCAACTGAACCTGCCCCAAATCCAGAGAATCCTCCAGGAGTTCGAGAAACAATCAGAAATCATGGACATGAAGGAAGAGATAATGAATGATGCCATTGACGACGCAATGGAAGACGACGCTGACGAAGAAGAAAGGTCAGTTGTTTTTTACAATTTTGTTTTTAAATTAAAGTTAAACTTTCAGTGATGCTGTTGTCAACCAAGTTTTGGATGAGCTAGGATTACAACTCAATGATCAATTGTCGGGGTTGCCACAAACTGCGGGGGCTTTACCGGCGACGGGGCAAAAGCAACCGGCGGCGGCTGCAGCGGCGATTGGAGGCGGCGGCGGAGGAAACGGGGGCGGCGTGTCTGATGCTGATGCTGATTTACAAGCGAGATTGGATAATTTGCGCAGGGAATGAGTTTGGCTCCGCTGTCCATACAATTGTAAAATTTATGTAACATATTACGTTATACACCGCAAAGCTCAGACGTTTATAGGCAAGTTGAGCAAAAATTCCAAGTTCTCAACGTTTTTGGCAGTATTGTTGCAATTCTCTATGCTCTGTTAATTGAATTAAAATGAACATTGACGATAAGCTTTGCTAGAAATGTTTAGGGACTTGCCTAACACAATTATTATAACCTTATACAATTTGTTAAAATGTGCTTAATTAAGAACGAAACAATATATTTTTATCAGCACGGGTCTTTGAGTCAACTGACTGTTAACAAACCATTTGTGGTCCTTGTCAAAATTGCTGGAGCTAATTCCACAAATAGTACATAGTCCAAAGCTGCTTTGGTTAGCTAAAGCTGTTTACTTAGTTGAATAAATTATTATTATACAATTATAGATTGTTTGAATGCATTTAGCGCCTGGCGGTGCAGGCAGCCAGTTATACACTTTAATTTGCTGACGACACGTGGCGCCCTCTTCGCGTCCTCGTGTTACATCTATTAATCTGTCAATGTCGGTCGTAAACAAAGACGGATGTTGGTTAAGTTTATAAAACTTTTATAAACTCGCCGTGTTTATTTATGTTTCGGCAACAATTACTAAAAAACGCTGAAGTGCCTCTCTCGCATTAGTTGAAATTGCGCGACATATCGAAACGCGTGAAAATTTTAAGCTCAAATCTGTGTGCCTAACCTCTCTTATGTCACTTCGAAATTAATTATTTACGAACCGATTTGCGATGGGTAAAGCGCAAAAATTAAGTGATAACGTGCCGGGTTTATCTCCCCAAACCGAGGCCAGCAAACTCCTCGAACAGGCCCTGATGCAAATGGACGGGATCATATCAGGTACTTACCTAGCACTACACAATAATTATCTTATCTTAACAGGTCTCAGGGGGGCTGGGGGCGAGGAAACCGCAAGGAAGCTGTATCTTTTAATTTGTAAGGTTTCCGGTAGCGTGACTATTAAATTTCCCGACGTTCAGTGAGTATTAAAAAATTTGCGAAGACCAGGAGGATTTTGCAGCAAAAACAAGTGTAATTTGTCCCCATTGGTTGTGATGATAAGTAGTTGTAGCGTTAATACAACAAGGTTGCAATTAACAACGTCAGAATTGTCGTGAGTCATTGAAGCAAGACTAGTTGCTACCTGGAGAATTTCAATGAATGGTAGGCCTCCAAGGAAATCTTGGTTGCCCAATAAGGGGCGCAAATTTGGGCAATAAAACCTTTTTTAGCAACAACCTTTTTTTGGAGATTTTTCCTTACGTGTCACGGCTTTGAAGGCTCGATGCACTAAACCTTATTGTAAGAGATCGTCTTGCTCCTTTCAGTTTCATTACTTCAGAAACAAGGTGTAGGGTCGATGGAAGGTTGTTGTCCTTCCCAGTAATTTACCCCAACTTGCGGTGAAAAATTTGGCCCAGGAGGCTACGCCCTATCGTCGAAAATTAGAAAGTGCCGCCCCTGTAAAATAACAACTCTCTGTACTCCACCATTTAGTTTCGATGGCCGTAAAGTTTCTCCCTTGAAAGCGTAAGACCGGGGGGAGTGAACGGCCGGTGCACCGCAATAAAATTTCGCTCCCGGAGCCTCCCGGAATCCGGTCGACTTCCTCATTGTCGGATTATACAAAGTCCGGTTGATTTAGTGAAGGCGCGCGCACTCTTTCCTCCACCGGAACACGGCGAATCCAACACCGGAGTCTGTGTCGTTCTCTCCAGTCGCTCTTCCAATTCAATCATCAACAGGTGTGTTGCAGGGCGAATCCGCGCTCCGGGATCATCGTAACCGGACTCGTTTCCCCAACTATTGTAATATCAAGACGACGACGACGTCGACGTCGCGACAAGAAACTTTCGAGAAGTTAATTTCCGGGATTCGGGAGTTTGTTGCGTGAAGGAGGGGCGATAAGAGACACGTAAAGCTAACACCGCGGAATTGTTTAGTCGAGTGAATTTTTTGACGATGTTACCTGAAAACCAATTTCGGCGTGTTTTGTTGTTGTTCAGTCGCCGTTGTTTGGGATAAATGCCTGAAGTTATCGATGGACTCGACCGGTAAACTCGAGAGTAAGTCGCAGGGAAGTCGGGAACAGAACCGCTTTTGGCCCGAAAAGGAACAAAAAGTTGTTAATTATCAACCCCACCACTTGCACGTATGCATGAGGCACTGCCGGCTGCTGCACTTTATAACCATCAGAAAGTTGAAGCAAGTTTCAGTCATTTTAACAACTCTACGTAGTTCTTCGTCTCACTCAATCTCTCCCTCGAAGTGGAAGAATTGGAAACTTTCTAGATTTTTGAATTGGGGTAGCAGTAATTTTTTTTGTCGAGTGGTTAGGATGAGATCTGTTAGGAGTCATTTTTGTTAATTGCGGCCGTTTGGGGTTAAAGTTGGGTTCTGCCGGCTTCCCTATCGATTGCTCGTCACTAACTGATAACGGTGTTATGTTGCGAGTTGGCTTGTGAGTGACTGTGGCGGTCCTGCGGGAGGCGCGGTCGTCGAGGGAACGTGTTGAAAGTATCCCGTCATGTAGTGTGATTGACGAAGAGTCCGGATGACGCGCTGGTGGTGGCTTAATATGTGCCATTCGGGCCAGCTCAGGGAAGGACACGCGCCAGTTACGAACGCGAACAGTGAGTTGTTGCATGCAATACCGTCACCGAGTTGTTTTGGTGGATGCGCCGGCTCGACAAAATTTCCAATTCAATTTGCAACTTTAACAAAATCAACACCGTGAATTACGGTCGGCCAATCAGCGATGCAAAAGCCCGGCTGTGACGTTGTTAATGTGGACGCACTGCTGATGCTAATAGGCGCTCTGCCCCGACCGACGGCTCTTCCTCCACTGACCCCAAATTTGCCGGTCCGAACCAACTTTTACTCGCAACGCTCGGTAGACTACAACATGGCGCGTTTATAGCTAAACAATAGCCGAGAAAGTTTGGACTGCAACCCCACGAACAACCCGAAATTTTGTTTCGAAATTTTTTAGACGGCGGTTCTCTCAGAAAGAGGTTGTATGTGGGTAGTTTCTTCTGAACCGACCATTATTGGAGGGCCAACACTTAACGTCACTTTGACAGTGACCCCACACCCGCCCACCAATCGAACCCGGCTACTTGCGCGCTAAATAATTAGCGAGAATTTTCCATTTCCGCCGCGACTGATTAGAGTTTTTTTCTCAATTTTTCCGGGGGCTCCGCCCTAATCGTAATGGAGCTTCCGGTTGTTTGGCCAATTTCCGGTTCGATCTCCTCGTATTTGTTTCGTTTCTTGTCTCGATATGCATGCATTTCGCGCCCCGTTGATTTTCAATAAGAACGTCTCTTCCAGAACGGCGTCGTCATCATCATCCCCCGACGGACCTTGTCGTAAAGCTGGAGATGCCGTAACTTCATCGCCGACCACAAACGCGATATCGGAAAAAAATAATCAACGTTTTCGTAATGTCGGGAGCGTTATCGAACGACTCCCTTTTCTGTGTGTTTAGGCATATAATTTTTTTTTTCAATTTTATCTTTGGGGCGTCACTAATATTTTATTATCGTTACAGGCAACACGGGCTCGCTTACGGCCCATTCTCCGGACTACGGTTTCGCCTCATCACCGACGGGGGTGCGGGAAGCCGCTAATGCTCTCGTTAACGCCATTCAAAGCACTCCCGGCGCTCCCCCACCCGATCCGGCCATCGCCAAACTTTTGCTGCAGTGGATCCAGGAGGTAAGGGCGAACCTACATTGTTTTTCAAATTGAAAATTGGGAAAGTTGGATTGGGAATTTTTTGATTCGCGGCGTCTTGGCCGTGACGTTTTCGAGTTCGCTGTAATTAACCTCCGGTAATTTGGTTTGAGGAGCGGCCAGGGATCAACTAAACGTGATTGATAGGTGGGTGAATTTAATTATTACAAAACGAGCCGCGTAACGGTGAGTTTTGTAATGGACGAGTTGTTTATACTATTTTTTCTACTTCAGACCAATTTTAAATAACAACTACCAACCTGAAAAAAGCAAATTACACTATCGCTATTACGAAACGCAAAAAGCTATTACAGCACTGTTTTGTGTGTCGTTATAGCTTTATTATGTAACCAAAGTAGAAAAATAAATTTGGAGTGCGCAGCTTATTATCCCGAGGATATTTGCTTTTGTGTGCTGGGGGGCTGTTGTAAGCCGTCCTTATTCTTCAACATCAAACATTGCAGAGACGAAGATTTACATGCCCGACGCGTTCCCGGGCAAAAGTACGAGGAAAATCTGGGAAGGGCCGGATCCCGGAAAAATATGGTAATTCTCCTTGTTTATTTGAAATTGTGCTTTATTTGGCGGATAAAGTCTTGATTGTGGGGATCTTTGGAAGATGTGCGCATTTCGTGATCTCGCCAACAACCAAAAAAAAGACGGACGCAAAAATGGGCGAAATAGAAACAAAAATAATTCCCCCCCCCCACTCGGTGGTCTTTTTTTTCTCCCGGCGAGCACCCATTAACTCGCAACGTTGATTTGATCCTGTTTATTACTCGGGTGCGTTTTTCCGCGACCGTCGTCTCATTAACAAAGGTGACGACGGTTTCATCGCATGATCGAACATCGTTGTCCACCCTCGCGCAGTCCGTCAACCCTTTGACGGATTCGCACGCGTTTTTAACGACGGATTTTTTTTTATATATTTCAACCAACCCTCCCAGGCCACGGCGGCACGTCCTCCTATATATGGATCGAAAAGTGGAGTGGAAAGTCGTGCTGTGCAAATGCAGGCTCGGCACGGGGGGACAAACTCCATTTTCGGCAGAACCCCCCAAAGTGGAAGTGCGAATCGCCTCGTGTCGTGCGGCTTATCGGGTCAATATGGACGCTTCTAGCGGCCAAATCGCGAGTTCGACACATGTGGCGACGACCCTTTTTTTGGTCTTGCCGTAAAGGGATGAGATTTTCAGCCCTACTGTTTTTTTTGTAACCACCAGGGGCGTTCTTGGAAAAAATTAATTTCAACTCAATAATTTCCGCAATTATTTTTTTTGTGATTTAGGGGCGGAAATCGTTTGTTCCGGAATTTCAATGCCTCGACACGTAATGTGAGCGCCCGCGGGTATTTATTAATTTGAGTACAAGCGGCGCCGCAACAAAGGGTGGAAGCCGATGACCTTCCTGTCGGCGGTCGAAAGTATTTGATTAATATTGATAATGCGTCCTAAATCCATAATCTTGGAGCTTTACATCGCGATGTTATGAGGGTTATAAATCAAGAACTGACAAGCAAAGAACCATAACTATAATAAATTAATTGCAACCCCTGCATTGCGCCGAGTTGCCAACGCCGATGCAAATCGAGTTTAATAACTTCAACCGGAATCCGACGGGGGTGGCTTAGAGTTATATTTATTTGTTTTAATATTAGAGACCCGCCGACGGCACGTGGGATTTTGTTTTGGTGTATGCTCGACTCTGGCTACAATGTGAAGACTTCGAGTAAGTTTCTAAGCTCGTAAAACAGCACCGGCAACGGTTGCAATTTGAAGCTTTCAACGTGGGGATTAAAAGAGCAGGAGTTTAAACAAAAACAGGACGAGAGCGGAATTGGGGCGGCGGTTTCCGTAAAAATCCAACAAAACTCCTCCGGCAGGGTTGATGATGTATTTCTGGATGATTCGAAGCCCGACGTAAAGTGCGACTGGTATAAGAGTGATTAGTAGTAATTTGTAAGGCGAGCCAAAAAGCTTCTATAGTCTCAACGTTTTATAGGTACGGTCTGAGCGGAAAGAATCCGGAAATTTTTGTCGGTTGCAACCATGCTCTCTACATTGTCCCAAGCGAGAGGAAGTATCTGCGCGAACGACGAAAATTTCCGGGTTCTTTCTGCTCAAACTGTACCTACAGCGGGAAGCTGTGCGAAGGGTTGCGCAATCGACCGATTTTTCACGCTACCAAGCGAGAGGCGGTCCAATTCGTTAATCACTGAAAAAAAAATACATTTTTGGTTTTCGCGACTGTACTACAAATTTTGGATGGGCCGTCGCGGCGCTTGGGAGATTCGGGACAGCGCGGGATTTTTGGCGATCGCCACTCTACCTACATCAACGTCCACCCTCGTAAAGCAACACTGGCCCTTCGAGATTTCCGGTCTTGTCTCGGCAACTTGCCACAAATCGCGTATCTGCATCGGGGGGACGGACCGAGAGGGAGAGGATGGTCGAAATTCAATTTTCTGTTCCGATAAAGTACAACCTTCCATTTGCAATAAATCATCGAACAAGTGACGTTATGCAGTTACTCTCGCTAAATGAACAACTCGATAAATTATATACGTTTCCCAACCATAAATTCAAAGAACCGCGCGGAGTCGGCTCCTAACAACAACAACAACCACAACAGCGAGACTGCTATTTTGTTCTACCCGGTAACCCGGACAAACCGACCCTCGTTCCCTATTATTCGGGATAACAATATACTTTTCACCAGGATTTATTCGAGTCGCCGGATTAGGATCCGGGTAGTCGACGCTAATCGACTGAAAATTACTTGTCTCGTGTATACCACCGGGGCTAATAAATAGCCCTTGCGGCCGTTTCGGCAAAGATCCAGTTAAATATTGATGACGGGCGCTTCGGGGTGGGGGAGAACCCTTTTACAACTCAATTCCGTACGTGTTTGACGTATTCTCCGGGACTTAACTTATTCAGGAACAAGAGGAGAGGAGAAGACAAATGCAAACTGTTATCGGGCAGAAAACGTCGATAAATCCAGTTGCCGGCACCACCATTCAAACACCTGGATCAAGCAACAAGCGTCGACGAGAACGCCGCCATTAATTCCCAGTGCAGGAGTCACTCTCTCGACAAGATGAATGCAGGATAGTTAAATTTCCTCAAGGTCAACCAAGTTTCCTGGCCACGACTTGCGGAAATTTGGTTTTTCGTGCTCCTCTCCTCCGGTTTATTCCAGAAAAAGTTGCCGGGAGCGCTTAAAATTAAGCCAACCACCTCGACTCCGTCCACGATGAAACCAGAGAATCTAAAGACGTGGTGATTTTTGAGCCGGTGCTTCTCCCCGGGGACTTTTCTCTTTAAACCTTCGCCGCCGGCGGATTACTTTAAATCACGACGCCAAGGGGAAATGGCGCCACTTTCCAATAAAGTATCGAAAGAAACGACGCCCTTTGCTCGTCCCTAACCTTAAAACACATCGCCAAGCCAGAATTCCGTTTCTCGTTTCCGGGTCCGACATTTTATCGTCGTCCCGGTTTGACTGATTGATTTCACATGTCGCACCCAGCACCAACGTGAAATTGTTCCCGAAACCGGTGACGACGCGTTATTTCGTTTTCAGGAATTCGGAGAGCTTTAAGAATAGGATATGGTGGAGACGTAAAGATAGCCTCTGCGCCGTACCGGCCCTGCCGGCACTAGTAAGTAGTGTCATTGGCACCGAAAACGAAAACGACTCTCCTGAGTCCTGACCACGACATCCCGTATGTTCGAAGCGTTGAGAGGAGAGGTTAGCACGCATGGTGGAGATTTAGTTGAATTTCGTTGGTTGCCGGAGATGAGTTAACCAAGTGTTGGTTTGGTAGCTGGCCTAGTTACGTTAAATTATTCACGCTTCGAAGAAAAAACAAAAACAATTGTTGCTCGTTAGTGAAATAATAATTGCTGGTGGAACTTTGGGAGTTAAAATATAATAAGTTGCGGGTGTCGTCTCTAAATAATACAATGGGCGAGTTCAGGAGACGTTAAATTAATTTTAGCGTGTGGAAGCGATTAGGTTTTTGTGAGGACGGCGCGTCGGACGCGATATTTTTGTAAATCTTTTCGGTGAAAACTTATGAAAAACGCGATTTATTAGTGTCGTTCCGCCGCCGTACACCGACACATGTAGAGCAAACGGTCGCGATTACTCATCCGCGCTGTTTATTTTGACGTCATCTCCTGCGATTAATCGGTAGAATGGAGGGTGATTCGGGGGATGGCGATACGTCCGAGGACGAGGTCACGTTCCTGTTGCGTCTGAAGCCGGCTCCGACGCCGCCGGTACGGAGACGGCGTCCCGACGCCGACCCCAAAACGGGGAACGTGCCCAAGGGCTGGGACGTGGTGATCGAGCGTCGCATCGGTCAGTTTTCGCCGCCCCCTCCGCCTCTGCGAACGCGTCGGTTGAGTTTGGACGCGAAAACGCCAAATTTCCGAATTGCGGACCGATTCGGCGGTGACGCGACGGCGATCGTCGAGGAAGGACCGCCGCCGTTGCCGCCGCGACTTCAACCGTCGGCGCCGCCCCAGGAAATCGACTGGAGGCCGAAGCCGTGGTATTTCCCGGTTCCCAACTATTTCGCCTCAACTTCCGATTTCAGTTCGAGCTATCCGAATTTGCATCAGCCGTTTTACCCGAACGGCGACGCTTTGATGTACCGCCAGGATTTAACAGGGGTGCAAGGTAGATTATGCCGGTGAATATTGATTGGAATTTGTCAAGTGTCTTTATCGGGACTCGATTCAACGAGTCCTGTCGCGTTGACAAATTCTTTTTTTTTTCTTTTTTGAACGGTGTTGCAACTTCTGCTGCATAATTTCAGCAAAACCGCCGACCACGTTTCTCGAGAACAGTCAAAGTTCCGCGCCGATCCTGCGGAATTCCGGTTGCTCGGATTTAATTTCGAGTTACAGTGTGGTGCCGCCGTTAGTGTCGCCCGGTTTTCATGTTAATACGGGGAAACCGCCACTGTCGTCGCCGCCGCCGCCGGACCGACCGCCCAAACCTCCACTCAGGACGTCAGTATTCAGGGAAGCTGATGAAAACTCATCCGAATGGGTCAGTATTCATGCACCGCAACACCGATGAACGCTTCTCGGCGCGTAAAGGCCATCAGCAACCCCCCATTTTGGCATTGTTACCCTCTACTGGTTCGCGGTCGCCAGCAAAAAATTACCACATTCATATTTCATGTGTTCTGCTCTTTGTGTTGCTGTTTTTGATCAGAGTGCTTTCGGTGGAACAGTAATTTTGCGAGGACTTAAAGTTAGAAAACTTGACGGGAAATCGCCATACCAGCAAATTTTTTCTGGGGAAGGTTGCGAAAAAGCGGCCGAAACGTTAAGGAAAAATACTGTTTAGTAAATTTTGACCTCCTGCAACGTAAAATAAAACCGATAAAACCAACTGATTGAGACAATTTGCATAATAGCTAGAACAGTTAACTAGAGGTCGAAGAAGCGTTGCAACTAAGACGATAGTTTGATTGTTATAAAATATTTTTTTTCGCTTTTTAAGAGACGTGCTAATTTGATTGAATGATGAATTCGTTGCTTTTGGAGTCGGAACAGACGTTGTTTCCTGTAAAGCGTAAGTGGGGTAGAACTAAACCATTAGCACAAGTGCGCTTAATGGCTTAATTTCCAATTTATATTGCGTCAGTAGAATAACTTTGAGTTTCAATCTGAATTCTGAAGTAGGTAACAAGATTACATAGGTAAGTTATTGTAGACGGTATTCTTATCCTATAAATTAGACCGACCAACTTCTGGTGCTCTTAAGTAAGTCGTAATTTTTTAAATGTGACGATTTGAAGGATTCGGTACAATATTTCATTATTGCATTCTCTTTATTGAAGAATTTTCATAGAAATAGCACGTTGAATATATTATGTTACAAATGGCGGAGGCGCCGGGAGAATTCAGTTGACCTTGGTAGTTGTTCTACAGGAGCATCGACTCCATCCACACAGGAATTTTAATAATTTTAGGGTCGTATTTAACAGTTTACTAAATTTACCCAATATTTTCATACAAAAAAATACTTTCATTTCCCAAAAATACTAAATGCTCGCCAAAATTAAGAAAATACATAATCTTAAAGCGACAACCAAATATTGACATAATGCTGGCCTCATATATTTTGTTCGCCAAAATAAATTTTGTTGACCATAAATACTAAATGTTCACCAAATTTTATTCCGCATTTAATTCTAACATAATACCCAGATATTTAATTTTCGACAGTGTCTTATATTATTTATTAGTTAAAAATACTATTTGTTGATCAAAAATACACAAGCAATAGAATGTTGTGCAAATGGTAAATAATTTTATGCAAAATTATAGATGTAGATGTGCTAGGGCAAGGAAAATAAGAGTAAAAATAGAAGTGGTTTGCACAAAAAAAGATATTGATTTTCGTAATACATAAATGCTTTGCTGTAATTGGCTTGCATTATGTAAAACGTAAAACTTCTTTTAGTGGTAATTTCTAATCGTGCTTTTAAAAAGAATTACAGGACCCTGAACTGACCTTGTACAAAACTTTTTTCGCGTGCCTCTTGTCTCGAAGCGCAAGCGGCAAGGAGAGATGCGCGAGCATATTTCATTTTTGGAGTAATAGAATAATTATTTGACGAACAAATAGTTTTTTTGAGAAACACTAAATATAAATGGATAACGGGAATATTTATTATGTACAGCATGAACGCGTAACTTGAGCGTTCTAAATTTGGTGAACATTTAGTAAAATTGATAGACATATAGAATTTAAAATGTAAGCAATGGTAAAACAATACGCAGCATAGTTATTTTAGTGGTTATGTTCTCATTTTCTGATGTATAATAATTTGGGTTTTATTTAGATTTTTTGATGCTCATTAAATTTTTTGGTGGACAGTGCAAGAGATGTATGGTTTAATTTGGTGTACATTATATTTGTTCCCATAATTTTATAATCGTTTGGTGGACGATTGGGAACTCGAGAGAGTTGAGAGCAGGGTTGAACATGAAGAAAGTACGTGAGTCCCGTGGCACAGTGGTTAGTGCATCCCGAATTCAAGATCGGAGGGCGGGCGGTCTGTGGGTTCGCACTCCGCCGGTGATTAACATTTTTCTCTGGTTCAAATGTTGTTATCAATAATGTTGTTTAATATTAATTGGCCGTAGAATTGGGAGTGAAAAAATTGTGTCAAATAATCCTATTTTGACTTAGAAAACTCGCGATTAGTTGCTCTCCTCACTTCTGCCTAGCGACTGTTGGAAATGAAAATAAACAATAAAATCTCGGCGTTGCGACATTTCTATTATTTTTACAATTCCACTTTATGATGTCTTAAATTTAAAGTCGACATGGCAATTATTAAATCCCTATTTCACCGTGTGAAAACGCACCCTGCAGGCTGAAAGTTATAATTTTTGCGGTTACTCGCCTTCCCGGTGGCGGCGTTTTGCCACGTAAGTAAACACGCGAAATTATAGCGAATTTGTTTTATCTGCGCGAGCAACATGCATAATTAATTAATGCTGCTATATGCGCAGAGCCAATATGTGAAGGAATGCGAGGAAAATTCCAGCTTCCCGACCCTTTTAACAAACCAGGACCCCGAATCCCACCATAGCGAAACAAAGAAATTCCCCAATTTTTCCACAACCATCTCAACGTGTTTATTGAAACTATAGATCAGCGATTCGGCGTCAACTTGATTATGCTTTTCGTTTTTGACCCTCACGGATACACTTGAATTTGACGCAATAAGTCTTTGGTTCTGGACCGCAGAGGGTGTTGGTAAAAAAATTGATGAGGGAAATGACTAGCAGCCCCAATAACTGTTATCGTCGCCGCAATCTTAACCCTAACCAATGAAACAGTTAGTTTGGGGATATAATTGTGTACACAAGGCGAGCTATCGCTTTACCTAACGTCCGTAAAATAAATCACCACGTCGCGACGTTGTTTTTTCGGGGTGGTGCGGTGGCTTTATTTCTGGATGCAGGCGTTCGTCCTGGATGGCTGCGACAATAAAAACGCCCCTCAATTACCAGCGTTTCAGTCTTATTTACACTAATTAAGTTTGTACGGGAACACCGGGCTTAATTGGATTACTCGAGAATTTCTTGTCTAATTGAAAATCGGGGAAAAAGTCTTTTTCGAGAGCTTTTGACAACGCGACACGTCATTCTTTTCGCCATTCGAACCTTTCCGACTTTCACGCTTTGATGTTATTAAATTAGAAATTTTCTTTGTTTCAGGTAAGTTGTCGGCGGGAAGTTCGACGTCCATTGGTCGGCGTGCTGGGCGAGCTTTAAACAAACAACGTAATGGTAACGTTAAAAAGTCGTTATTTCGAGAGGAGAATCGGGCCGAAACTTTTTATTGTGCGCCGTATAATAAAAGTTCCCTATTAAATTCTGCCAGGAGAAGCTCATATTAAAAGCTTTCATCTGCGAGGGAGCGTTTTCCGTTCGAAACAACTGCATTTTCTTCGACGTTTATTGTAAACGCGGATAAATAACGAGACGAGATTTTGCCATGCACCGAATTGCATTTTTTCGCATTGATGCGGCCTCCTGATGCACAATGAGATGAAACATCAGGTCCTGCCGCCTCCAAGCCAGAAGCTCCCTCATTAAGGCCTTAATTTACTAACCAATTTCAAAACCTACCAGTACTCATTAAGATCTTAATTTAGCAACCAATCTTACCAGTGAAGCTTTGGAAGTAACCTCCAAAAACCGTCAAGAAAAGTTCTGCACCTCAGTTCGGAGGTTCACTCATGATTGTATCTAGCTAGAAAATGAGGATTTGAGTGGATTCAGATTAAACATCGTCGATCTCAATTGAAGCAGTTCGATGAACGGCGGTGCTTCGATCACGAGTCGAAATTTTTAATCTCTCTTTACCCTCTCCCCATTTTTTTTTTTTTTTTGATTACTGCAACTGTGTCGTTCGTTCGATTTAGGTTCTCGACCGGTTCAGCTGTGCATCATTCAACATCCACTCCGGTTCAATTTTTATTGTCCGTCAACCGTCGTTTTAGTCTGTCCAAAAGCTCGTTGTCAGTTCTAGCGCCCCATCGCTCGAACCAGCCAATTTACTTGTCACGGCGCCAACAACACGTTCAACTGAAGAAAGTTAATTGTATTCCGGGCACGTACTCGTAAAAGTTCATTTGTTGGTAATGACAGGCGAGTTCGAAAATTGTATTCATGGAATGCCTCTTTCTCTCCTTCCCCCCCATTCAAATCTTGATGAAATAATTCATCGTCGTCGTTTTTTTTCTCTCCCGAAGCGGTGCGTATATTATGAATCTTTCACGACGGGGTCGACGTGTCAAATTGAAGCATGTGGTGTGCCTTTGCAGACGACGAAACTCGAAAGAAGGGGTTGCGACGGCGGCGGCGGCGTCCGGAGAATTTACGGGTTGTGAAGTGGTTTTGATGTCGGTCGAGTTCAAAGGTGGAGTTTGGCGGCATCATGTCGGAAATGGAGGTCTTAATTTTCTTTTGATGGAACGTAATTTAATCGACGGTAGCGAAGAGAAATGACCTCGCGATCGATTAAGGGCGGAACGTGACGGGTGCAACTGGCGCACGTGGTTCAACTAACATATGGGAACAGTTAGTCGCAGGAACCGTACAGGATTGCAGGACGTGATTAAACATGATGGTGGTGTGGGAATTCGAGTCGTTAATCG
The DNA here is from genome assembly GCA_951805265.1 of Schizotus pectinicornis. Taxonomy (NCBI): domain Eukaryota; kingdom Metazoa; phylum Arthropoda; class Insecta; order Coleoptera; family Pyrochroidae; genus Schizotus; species Schizotus pectinicornis. The sequence goes on from OX638206.1 coordinate 3,157,793, forward strand.
CAAGCTGCACCCAACCCCAACTGAGCCACGACAAGAAAATGTTTCCGGAAGAAAAAAACGAAACTAAGGAGCTTTTACGGGATTACAACGTTAAATTCGGGAATGCTGTCCCGATAACTTTAAGCAACAATTTTTTTTTAGTTGCTGTACACTCGGAAAAAACTTCAAACTAGAACCCTTCCTCAAGCTACATCCCCGAAGTCGGATCTGGAAGATGAAAAACAATTTCCAAGTCGATTTTGCAGTCTCCTTATCTAGAATCCCTTTTTTGTAGCAACAACTTTTTTTAGTTGCTCACTGTACTGTGTGTCTAGGGTGCCAGAATCTCGAACGAAGCGTCACGATATCGCAATAATTTTCATTTAGCTGCTAGCCCGCAATTTTGTGACTTCCCTAATTCGGTCAGGCGCCGTGTATAACTGGTCATCTACCCCATTAATACGAGATGTGAACCGTGCAGGTTTTCTGTTAAAAGTTACATAACGAATGAAATTGTGGCGGCATTGCAATAACATCCGTTCTCGTTTGTACACCAGTCAGATGTTAATTGATCGTAATAACCGAAATGACCTCGTAACAGAAGTTCAGACACTTGCCCCCAGATGTAATCGAGAATGGACTCAAAATATCGATTCGACGAGAACCACCACCCCCCCCCCCAGCCTGGAGGGCCACTCGAAACTTACAAAAGCGTTAGAAAAGTCACTCGACCTCTTCCTCCACGTCTGGCCTGTGATGAAGAGGCGAGAAAAAATTTCCGCGAACGAATTCAATCAACGCCGCGCTTTGCTCATCATCAACGCTCTATTGCCTTAAATAGTTGATAAATGAAGGAGGCGAGAGTGGAGGCGCCGCCATATGGAGACGGCATTTCCGTCAATGCAGCAGCCGAGTCTTGCATAACTTTGCGGTCGTCGCCGGCGAAAATTTTGATTAATGCAAATGCCTCTTCGTTTCGTATAACCAAGTGGGGTGGGTGAACTCGATACCAACACACACGACTGTCTCTCCGTGGCTAAAGTCTTAATTCAGTGAGTTATTTCTAGTGTTGGGGCCGCGACGTCGCTCAGGCTGTCATTGCTGCGACACACGTGGTGCTCGAATCCGGGCAACTTGGGTGAAAGCCGTCGTCGTGTTCGGACGCCGTCACGAAATTGTGCATATTGCACTTTATCTCGACGTCAACACGCCGCATTCGAATGCATTCGATGTGTCGCCTCGTAAATCGACGCTCGATTAGTGTCCACAGCAGTGTGGGAGAGTGTGGAGTGCCGCGATAAGGTCGAGGGCGGTTAAGTGATTTGAATTAGTGCCAAAGGGGCGACGGAAAATTTCAACTTTACCCCGGCAAGGGCGAGGAAAATAACGAAAGTTTCTTCGCGGCGGCAGAGAAAGTGTCGATTGATTGGTGGAGTTTTTTGGGACGGTATCAATGTTTGGCCCGGTCCCAATTCCCGATTAGACTAGAAATATGTAATATAGTTTCTATTTTTAACTCGAAACAGTTGTTATTATCAAGTTGAGCGCCTCCCTATCCAAATAACTTCAAATTTAGAATTGGAGACTCCCTTGTTTACGCGTCGTCGGAAATGCCGGCGGCTCTTTAAAAATAAGCAATGCGAGAGCTGTGCAAAGGGGGCGGCACTGTAGTGGCGGCGGTGGTGGCTGTCCTCGAGAAGCAACAAGCCACCCTCAAGACTCCACCGAACATCAGAACGTCGGACTTTGGCGGCGACGGGCCGACGTCCAAAAATAGCGTCGGCAACGCCGATGAAAGCTTCCGATCGGCGGTTAAAGATTTCGACACCGTCGCCGAAGACGTCGAGAAGATCGTGGCGCAAACGAACTCGTTGAAGAGGGATCAACGACAGCCGATCGCGACGGATTTTTACGGGCGTCGAGACGCCGAAGGGGGCGGCGGCGACGGTGATGTGCTCGAAACGGCGGGATACTTGAGTTATCGGCGTCGGGACGCCGATGGTGGTCCGGTCGACGAGTTCAGTTCGAGTGATGATGACGACGACTCCACCAGCGACTCGAGCAGCGGTTCCGAAAGAGAACTCGTGATCAGCGAGGGACTCACCACCATCGCCGAAGAGGACCGCAACACCCCCAGTGCCCTTTCTTACAAAGGTATCTCGGATCTCGTCGTCTCGTTAATATCACGTTGTTTGCCAAACGCTACCCGCCACCTAATAATAATTTGCGGCCATCACTCAATTGTTAATGCAGGGCCGGCTTTTATCGTTCTTAATGCCACGAATTTCTATCATTAAATTTGTAGGGCAGGGCCGGGTCCCGTTCTTGGCCAATATTTGCTATCCAGCTTTGCTGGGGGATTAGGGACGCGCCCGGCGTTACCGAAAAGTCCTGTCAATGCGGCCGGGAGCGTGGACGGAAATAGTGCTCGTGTAAACGGTAGTTTTGAAACTTTAGTGTCAATATTTTTGTTGGGATTCAGAGTGAATTAAAACATGAGCGGCTTGTGATTTTTAAATCGGTGATTTGGACGGACCACATGTCGGCCATGTGCTCGATCTGGTCCAGGGCTTCTCAAAATGCGCCGGCAGGTGGGACGAAGTTGCGTGAGGGACGTTAATTAAAAATTTTTCGACCACAAAATTTTCCAATTTAAATATTTGGGTCGCGGTAATGATGTACGCTGTTTTATCGATTTCCTGATTTAATTAACATGTTGGCGATGGACCGCTTCAGTTCGCACGCTATTACGGCAAATACCGTCAAGCCGAAGTTGCCACTTTTAAACTGGACCAATACTATTCGAGCCACCAATATGTGCCGGCAGATGTCGCGGTTGAAGAAGAACTATTGTTTTACCTGACTCCTATCTAACAACGTTCTTTTTGTTTCGGAAACAGTGATAACCTGTAAGAGTTTCATATTACCTACTTGTTTCCAGTAAAATGATACGAGCTATTAACTGTCAAATGTTTGTTAGCATTTTCAAGAAACTTTGACGATTGAATTTCACTACTTCCCTCTCTTTACAAGGTCTGCTATCCAAGCCAAAGGCAAATTACTAAAAAAACCGTTTCACCATTTTGTTTCATTTCTAACAAGCAGATGTCTAATTTTTTTCGGGTGCAGCAGGCTGCCGGGAAGACATCAGCTATCAGTAGCTGCATCCGCGTTCTTCACCAGATTTGGCCTCCTGCGAGTTTCTTTTGTTGCCAAACCAAAAGAGGCGACATCTATTGATAAATAGCGAAACAAGTGATGTTGATTCGACCAACTAGACTACTAGACCAACAGTTGCGATTCTTTTTTATTTGGATAAGAAACGTGACGTCTCGCGGTGGCCTTCGCCGAACATTCGTTTTTCCCTTCGCTACCATTCGTTGTTTTTAAAACACTTGTCAGAATCAGGTCTCGTATCTACGTCCTTATAGTCTATGTCTTTGTGTCAACCCGCCCCCGCCCTCCGATATTTTTTATCGTCCCTTAAAATCTTCAGAGCCGATCGTCATAGCACGTTTGGGCACTTCAGATAAATGTAGCTCCTTGCCCAAGATTTGGTCGCGCAAAGAGAAATGATAAAGTTTTCACCTGTCAAAGTGCGCAACGGGCGCTTTTCCTCCCCTAATCGTTCCGGAGTTTCCGCTTTTCTTCGTCTGAAGCCTCTCTCTACCAGACTTTCGACACTGATAGATTTACTAACCGTCTTGAGCAAACTGGGTGCGGGCCGGGGGGCGTGCCGCCCCCCCTTTCTCAGGATATTAAATGAGAAATCAAGCAACGTTTCGCAAAATGCAAACTCCGACTGATGGTGGAATTCAAATCTGACGAAGCGACGCGGCGATAATGTTTACTCAATGACTCAAAATTACGCCCGTCGGCATCGGGGGGTTGGGCGGTGTTTCAACCCCTCGAGCTCGTAATCGCCTCCAACAGTATAATATAAATTTGAAAGGGAATGTTTCGCCCTCGTCATTTTTATATCACGCCAACTATAAAACGGGGTTTTACGCCGAGTTTTATTCGGTTTAAAATGAGGAGCATCCCCAAATTGCCGCGAGGAAGATCCAACCTCTCGTCCTCGCAACTGATGAACTACGGATCGTCAGAAAAAATCGAATGGTTCCAAAAACAACAAGAAATTTAATGATGCGCAGAGGTCAAAATTGGACAGAAGAAGGTTACGAAAAATTAACGGACACGTCAAAAAAATTTCTAGAAGTAAAACTTTCAATAATTTTTCATCTTAGTAATTATTTTTTCTTTCTTTATCTTCTTTATATTTATATTTATTATCTTCTTCTGTGCCTTTATAATCTTTCTTTTGCTTTTTTTTTATTTTTATCTTCCTTATTTTTCTCTATTTTTATCTTGGTTTTTTATCTACTACTATATCTTCTTCTTCTTCAAAGTTCTTTTTTTTCTAAATTTGGTAAAATTGGTATATGGGCCATTGTTGCAAGTTACAAGCTCATCTCAAACAAAACGTCTCGATCCGGTCATGGGGGTGGTGGCGGCTGCTGCGATTTATCCCGTGCCCTGAGTTGCTCTGGTCTCTACCACTTTGTCATGCACCTCCAATGATGTTAGACGTCGCCACGAACGTAATGCCCTCTCGTCCTGTTGGTAAAATTATCAGTTGCTGGATTCCGGGGGAGGCTGACGTGATTCGGTTAGGGCTGCGGTGCGGCGTGCCCTCATCGCAGTCAGTTCGGGGCTCGTCAGCGGTCCAATTACGTTTTCAATTAATCGATTAAGTTTTGGTACCTCTGAATCCGGCCTATGCCTGGCTCGGAGCCAACAAAACTCGGCACGCTCTGCAAATAGCATCAGTTTCGGCCATGCCACCCCGGAATGTTCGTCACGCGTCGGGTCAAATCTTGCACTTCTTCCGGTGGTGAACCGGGAAATCGTCGATATAATACTCGCGCCGTTATAATTCAATTTCGCCTCACTCCTCCCTCGATCCCCTCCGACCCCAAATCAAATTCTTGCCTTTCTCCCGGTCGCACCGAGCGATCTTCCTCTCGGACGCGAACACTTTTCCGGGACTATCCCGTCATTGACGATGATGAATTTTCTGGCGTGACGTCGGAGCAAGATTAATCCCTCCCGGGTTCCGTTGGCAATTTGTCGGGAAGAACACGTGATATTAACGAAGTTGCTTCCGTAATTGAGTGAATTTGTTGTTTGGATGAACAGGCCTGGATGAGGAGGACGATTCCAGTTTGGAAGAGGACGATGGTGGTACGGTGAAGGAGGACAACGTCTGGTCAGCATCGGGGGGTGGTGTTTCGAATCATGCGTCGAGCACTTCCGACGTTTCCACAACTTCTTCGGAACGACCGAGGAGCTTGAGAGGTTAATTAATAAGTGATCAGGCGGGGACTCGATTAAAAAGCAGGTGTGCCATCTCTTGCCGGTTTCCAGCCCTGGAAACTGCCAGAGGGACCAGCTGCGGCCGTTCGATGCGGGAATTAGTAATTCATGTCGATCGAGTCCTTGTTTGAGACGGCTATGGTTTAAAAAGGGATTTGTTGGGGGGGGGGGGGGACCTCGCCATGCATACGTTTATGGAAATCGCCCCGAATTTTTGCCAAGTCTCGAGGACGTGTGGTCATAATTCGCTACACTGCCATGAATGGGGAGTGCGATAAGAGGCGCGTGCACAAAACGAATCACTTTACCGGGAAACTGTGCATCACAATAAGAAGCGGTCTATTCTTAAATTGTAAATCAATGTCTGCGGTGTAAATTCGATAGTATCGGTTGATGGCCACTGAAATAGCTCACTGCCCGCCTTCTTGATCGGGCACTAAATGGAAACACCTTCACGTGGCTCTTAACAATTTAATGTTGTGAGTAAAGCTTCCTCGTCTCTCAATTCGTAAGTTTTAAACTGTAGCAACAACCCTTTAAAAATTAAATGGAACTGTCAGGAAGGACACAAAGTTGTGACGTTACTGATGTAAACTTGAACGTGAATAATTAACCAGATTTCTCCGCGGGCGATTTCAAATAAATTTTTACTTATTCAAGAGTTAATAAGGACCGAAGCTGTAAGGAAAAATTATTACAATTTTTTTTTAACTGTCTTTAGTAGCTGCGAAGGATTTTGTATTAATTATCTGAACACTTATATCGTAATAAGAACACATTAGAGAACAAAGTCAAAATTTTTGAATAAAAAAAAATATATTCTTCTTCTGCTATTTTTCCAACGACCTGAACCTCCTGTGGCGCCTCAGACAGTTCGACTCGCTGCGACGACGATTTCCAATGGATCCGTAAGGAGGTGGCGTCGTCGAAAATGGACGAAACGTCTTCTGTGCCCGTCACCAAGCCGCCCATCAACCGTACGTCGAAAACTCCCCGTCGCGAGAAAACGGCTTCGGGCAGTTTGGACCGTCGCCGACACCCTTCCTCCTCCCATCAGATCAGTCGACAGGAGCGCGATCAAAAATCACGATCGTCGCACGTGCCCAAAAGTCCGCCGCGGCTCGACGATTTCGCTCCATGTCAGAATTGGTGTTGTTCACCTCACGATGCCGTTTGCTACGAGAATTTCCATCGTCGACACGAACGCATGGATCCCCAGAGGTACGGCAGCAGTCCCATGCTGATGGAGAGAGGAAGTCATCCGGATATTTACGGGGGGGATTGCGGAAGGTACAGACACGATCAGATGATGGCGGCGTGTTGTCCTTATCATAATATGGGGCCGCCGCCCTGTTGTTTTTATGGAGAACGCGGGTATCACTGGCCCACGACTTCTTACCCCAAGGTATATCGGTGGATGGCGTGCAAGGATCTAACAGCAACCCTAATTAGACGCTACTAACAGATTGTGCTCAGTTGACCTCTAGCATTAACTACGGCACGCATTTCAGACCCGGTTGTATAACGTTTATCGGTCGTTTGTTGCGTTTAGTAGATCGAAGTTTGAACAAATCTTGTAAACGTGGCTCAGTGTTTTTAGGGGTAGTTGAAATCGCAGCCTACTTCTGAAAGTTCCTGGTTTCGTCGTCCCAGTTCGCGGACCGTGGGAGGATTGGGGAGCGGTAACTGTTCGGGGAGACAGTCCTTGATGTGGCCTAAATATGAGCATCTTCCACCCTTGTCCCCGTTATAAGATTATTGCAGAGATATCTCGAATTTTCAGCATCAAAGAAACGCGTAACCGCCCCCGAAGTGCGCCGACTATTCGAGCAATTTTCTGCCACCCATTGTTTCTCTCCATAAACTCCCAAGACTATAAAATAATTTGAAGATTGCCGGAATAGCATGTGGCGTTTCGCTGCGCTATTAAATTTCCTGTGATACGTTCAGCTCCAAGAATCGTCGTCGTTGTCTTGTTTTTGTGCAGTCTACCCCGTTAATCTCTTTGAAGGATTGCAGTCTTTAATTTTCTCCTAAGTAATTTACGGCGTGTTGGGAAATAACAGAGAATTCTCCCGCGATCAATCAAAACGACCCGAAGGCAAATGCACCGGCAATGAAACGCTCTAATTAAAACCGAATCTCGAAATAACGACGTTGGCCAAATCCGGACCAACTGTGCCAACAGCGAGTTGCAGCAAAACTTTAATAAAGGCATTTTGAACTGGTCCGGCTCGAAGGACCAAAACTAAAACACCTTCGAGTTTCGTGTTACATACATGTTAGGTCTTGTTAGTATAGTGCACCTGTCATGTTGACCACGTTGCTGCATGCGGTCGCCGTCCACTAACCCAATACTAAACTTTACGACAGCGACGTCCAGCAGCCGGCCAACTTTCTGATTCACTTACCTGACCGCGCGATGTTCGTTGTGTCTGATCGATTTCCGTTGTTGTTGCAGCCGGGCGAGCAGGATGAGAAATTCAGAAAGTTGCAGTACGAAAAGGAGAACCTCCAGCTGCAAGTGCAGGTCCTCACCGAACAGATCGAAGCTCAAACCGATAAAATTGCGGACCTGGAGAAGATTCTGGGCGACAAGAAACAGTTGTTGTCCGACAGCGAGGACAGGTTGCAGCGCGAGATCCTGTCGCGGTCGTCGCTCGAAACACAAAAATTGGAACTGATGTCGATCATGAGCGAATTGAAGTTGCAACAGGCCGCCCTCGAAAGGGAGAATCTGGAATTGAGGAGTCAGTTCAACAATAACGGCGACGTGAAAAAACCGCCCTTAGGACCGAGGATGGTGGTGCAGACGCAACTCACTTCGACCCCGGTGCACCACTCCAGCAATCAGGTGGGCTATTGAGGGGTTTTTGGGCGAAACGTGCTGGAAAAATGCCAATGCAATTTGTTGGGGAGTAATTAGTGAAAGGGTTCGCGTCTCGTTAACCATTGGTGAAAAGGTTGTTTGTCTAGGGGGTGCCGATGAAAAATGTGCTTTGGAACTACCCTTCTAGCACACGTATTGTTAACGGGTCGAGTTATATGGAAATTTCTTCGCAACTATTAGTAGGCGACAGAACGATACCCTCATCAGCAACCCCTTCAAACAAAACTTGGTCTCAATAATTTGCAAAAAAATACAACTTGGGTAGATTCGGGGAGGATCCGTCTAATTTTATTATGTCATAACGTGTAGAGAAATTTGTTAATTGCCTCAGTATTTTTTTTAGGGTTTGAACATGCGGATGTCGCCTTCTCCCAGTCCAGTCACGTTGGCGTCCAGCAGTCCTCGGAGGATCGAGTCGACCACCACCCCTTTACAGCGAGAAGTGCTACCTCCACCAAAAGTAGAATTCCGACGCAACAATAACAACCATTTGACTCGTTTAAATTTTCAGACACCTCCGGCCAATTACAAGCGCGAAATCGATTTACATTACGGCAGCCTGCCCAGGCAACAGTTCATAAGTAATGGCAGTGGCATTTCTATGGTCGATTCTAACGCTAATCCATCGAACGGATCGAAAAAGGGTGTGGCCTTTGGTAGGGGACTTTCCTCACTCATTGGGGGTCGGGCCAGGGGGTACTCCGTACCGAATCTAGGTGATAGCTCTAGTCGTCTTGGCATGCTGCCGCTGTGGCGCCGCCATGTACTAACAACTAGCACTCATCTAGCTTGTCGATGTGTCGTTGTAACAGCCGATTCAACCCCCAGCAAAATAATCTTAGCCCTAGAAACGGGAAATTTTAGTTTCGCGTCAATCTTAACGTCGGTGATTTTTTGGTAAAAAAAAAATTGGGGTTGCGTCGTCTGGGAATGTTTCCATATTTGCTGCAACTAATGACTCGAGCTATCTCTTAATATTTACAAGCTTGCTGGTTTCACGCCTTATGTGCCGACGTGGCCGATCGGGTTGCGTGACCGCTTCGCTTATTTATTTTTGTACTGTTGACAGCCGAGACGGAAAAGATCGTGATCGATGATGGCTCGGGGGAGAATCCGCAATCGCCTTCTCTCCAATTCAACAAGAATAAGGGGATCAAGAAGATTTTCGGACGGATGAAGAGGTCGGGATCGGGAAATTTGGAAGAACTGCCCGGAATCAACGAGTTCCAGCGAGGAGGCGTCCGGGCCACGGCCGCCGCCAGACTAGGATGGAGCGAACCTCAACTGACCGTAAAGTACGCACCTCCGCAATTTAAAAGTCCACCACCAATTATCATTTATGCAACCAGACCTTGTTCAGCAAGAGCAATTTTATGAAATAATGTTATCTTTCAACGCCAATTATCTTTTGTGCAACCAGAATTTGCGGAGTTTTATGATTTGGTGTTGCTCTTTCAACGCCAATTATCTTTTGTGCAACCAGAATTTGCTTAACGAAAGGAGTTTTATGATTCGATGTTGTTCTTTCAGGCCCGACAAGCCGTTCAACGAGTGGGACACGGAGAACATATGCGACTGGCTGCAGGACTTGGGCCTGGACCAGTACATCCCCGAGGCCAAGCGTTGGGTGAAGAGCGGCCTGCAACTCCAAGAAGCGTCCATCGGCGATATCGAGAAAGAACTGAACATAAAAAATCCCCTCCACAAAAAGAAATTGCAACTGGCCCTGATCGACACGCAAGAGAACGGCTCGAGCGACCCCTACTTAACGCGGGCGGGTCAGCTCGACACCGCTTGGGTGTTGCGTTGGTTGGACGACACCGGTCTGCCCCAACACAAAGAAACCTTCCTCATCAACCGGGTCGACGGCAGAGTGTTGCATCGTTTAACCGTCGACGATTTAGCCCTGCTGCACATCACCTCCATGCTGCACGTGGCCAGTATCAAAAGGGGGATTCAGGTGTTGCGAGAGAACAATTACGAACCGGGATGTTTGCAAAGACGGTCGTTGCCCGACGAACCGACGTTGTCCTCGCCCAAACAGATTTCGTTGTGGACGACGCACCGGGTCATGGAGTGGTTGCGAGCGGTCGATTTGGCCGAATATGCCCCTAATTTGAGAGGAGCCGGGGTCCATGGGGGGTTGATGGTGTACGAAACCAAGTTTACCGGGGAATTACTGGCCGCGTTACTGTCGATTCCGCCCGGGAAAACGCTGTTGAGGCGCCATTTGAACACGCGCTTCAACGACCTGCTCGGTAAAGAAATCATACAAGTGAAGAGGGACGCCGAGAGTACTTTAGGGTACATTCCTTTAACCCCCGCGTCCAAATTGAAGGTAAATCATCATTAATTAACGTGGACATCTTTGGATCATTTACAGTAATTTTTTTTGAGTGCAATGCGAATGTTGTTTTCTAGGTCCCCAAGAAGTCGCAGTTTTCGCTGAAGAGGAAAAAGAGCAAAGGCGAAGTTGATTACGGCGACCTCGTTTGCCCGTTGAATCCCGATAAACAGTCAGGTGAACTGAACGGTTCTGCTCTTAACATGGGTGTAAGTGTACTAACTTTTCTAACATTGAGTGGGCTTTGCTTTAGTCGTCGTAAACTCGAAGCAAAGCTCCCAGTTTTTTTGATACGAAATGGCTTCTTATTTTTAACATGATTAATGAACACTAAGGAAGGTTGTGGTTTTTAAATTGATGATGGTTCTCTTTCATGCTACACACGCGGATCTGTAGATTCCGGAGATTTTAATCATTCATTGTTGATTACACTGTATTTTCATAATAGGATACGTTGAGGGAGTTTTTCGTGCAGAGGTGTGTTGGGTAAATCGAGTAGAATAGAGAGTGTAGAAAGTGCATCCTTGCAAATAGATTGCTTTTCAGTTGTTATGGTTTACTGTGACTGGCTGCTCTCTTGCTACTTATTTTATTTAATTTTCACGTGCAAGATCTTACGCTCTAATAGAAGCAAGTCTCTTATTCGCCACTAGGTAAACTTTGGTATGTTCTCCAGGTCATTTGAAACTCGAAAGTGATCTTCTGTGAAATTGTTCAGATAACTGATAAGGAAACTAATTTATTCACAATTCGACAAAGTGTCCTGGAATCGAATAAACGGACTGCTTAGTTTCTTGCACTGTAGCTTGAAACCTTGTTGCTTCTCTGTTAATGCCTGTTTATGCTGCAGATGACGAAGATGGAAAGCCTAAGGGAAGAGGGTGCCTCTCATCACGCTGAACTGGCAGTGCGTTCGTCGCCAGCATCAATCGCAAACTCTCCAGTACCGCAAAGACATGTTTAATAAGTTCCAACTGAACCCAACACCACTTTTAGTATTATGAGGAATCAACAAGAAAATGTATTTATCAAATATGTCTTCCCCCAACAATTTGCCTTAGTGAAGTGCATGAAATTTGATTTTATCGTTTAACTGTCAAAACGCCATTGGCTAACTGAATCGATGTGAAACAATACTTTTTTATGATAATAAAAAATAACTCTACACATTGTAATCCTATATTGTGCCAATTGAGTAAGCGACCAATGGCAGGATGTTCGTTTTTATTATTCGTGGAACGAAAGTTTTTTTTGTATAACTTATTGACGACTATACAGTATTTACTATTGTTGTTACCAATTGAGGAGAGTAGCTATAGATTTTAGAAATATTTAACAAGCGACCAAACAACTTCATTATAAGTAGATTAAATTGTTAACGCATTTTTGTATTTATCATCTCCTTTTTCACGACTCGCATCACAGAGTGTTAAGGTTCATTTCTTATTGACAAACTTTGTTTTCACTCGTTTCTTAGGTACTTAGAACACAGATATTACTTAAAGCCCGAAACTGTGATGTGAAGCAAAGCCGTTTGCAATTGAAGCACCCAACAGGCTGCTAGTTTTGTAACAACTGTACCTACGTTTTCACCTGGCATTTCTATTAATCATATCATAATTTATGTAATATGAATATTTTTATCATTATAGGAATAAAAATACTTATGGAATTTTGTATATCAACAATCACCTTGGGGATCAGCCTTAATGCGTTGGCAGAAGTTGTTTGCAAGAATTATGAGGTATTTACACCACGTGACCTTCAATCAACTGAAAGAATACAAACTTCTTACAAAACGCAGTAGGAAGGAGTGATTACCATTCAACCAACAGTTGTGTAACTCATACTGTTAATTACAATTACAAGTCGTTCACCATACTAGGAGCACTGACTTCGGCAAACTTGCTCCTTTCGGTTTCCTGCCCTTTAAGCACAGTTATGGCGTCTTCTTGGTCCGCGTTCGCTGCCGATTTGCCAGCCGATTTTTTCCGCAACCCCTCGATATACTTCTTTCTTTCATCCTGCGCGTGCAAGAGCGCCTGTTGTTCGGCTTGATTCAGATGGTTTAATCTCGGATCCATGGCAAACCAGTCGCAAGCGAGAATCTGGTCGATTTTCCACCGTTTCGCCACATCAGGTTCGAGCAAATGACCCATCAACTTCTTCACTTCGTCACTCAAAACGTCGACAACTTTCGACCGAAACTTCCAATGCCGACTCATTTGTTGCTCGTACAATTTCTTGATGTTCGTATCGTCGAACGGCATCGCTTTATTCAACATTATGTAAAGAATAACTCCGAGAGACCAAACGTCGGCGATTTTGGGATGGTAGGGTGAGCCTTTGAGGATTTCAGGCGCGGCGTACGAGAGTGATCCGCAATAAGTGTCGCTGGTTAACCGTTTGCCGTAAGCGTCCGTAACGTATCTTGCGAAGCCGAAATCGGAAACTTTTAAATTGTAATTGCTGGTGATTAAGGCGTTTTCGCATTTCAGGTCTCTATGCGCTATTTCCATATCGTGCAAGTACTGCACTGCCAGAGCTAGTTGACGCAACCAAACTCGGGACTGCGCTTCTGAAATCGAGCCCTTCTTCAGGATGAACTCGAGCAAATCGCCGTTTTCCGCGAATCGCATAAAAATGTAGTATTTGGTCTTCCTCTGGAAAATGCTGTGGACGTGGATGCAGTGGGGATGGTTGATTTTGACCAGAATGTCGAGTTCTCGCGGTAGAAATTTCTTGACAAAGTCCTTGGGAGCTTTAGTGGTGTCGACGATTTTGCAAGCCAACGATCGGGGTTTGTTACCTCTGTCATCGTTGGTGGTGCCGCGGTACTCCGCGAGGAAGACTTTGGCGTAAGAACCTTCTCCTAGAATTTTGAACAAGCGATACCCTCTAGATGATAATGTGAGCTCTTCAGAGGGCGTGTGATCGGGTTTTGCCATGCTCCACTTGCATAATTTTGACGATGTGGGGCCTATGGAACGGAATTTTTTGTCAAAACGACATTGCAATTTCAGCGAGATCTATCAGTCACGCCAAAAAGTCAATAAGACATTCCTTAACAATAAAATTTAATTTTACGTTTACTCATTTATTGAGAACTTCGTTAACGAAGAAATTAGGGGTAACTTGCAAAATAAAAAATCGCTTGGGATAATCCGGGTTTCTGCCTTTATTACGCAACTGAGTCTCTTGAGTTACAACAATTTTATGTAAAGTTATTTATACTGCATTAATACATATTCCATGGGCTTGATCCGCAAGACAACAGGCACGCTAGTACAAGGTAGAATGGCGAGTTCCGTCACCACTGCCGTGAATAATTCAGGAGGCGCGACGTCATACAACATATTTAAAACGGTGATATTTCCCCCTTTATTCGAAGGAAACCTACTAGATTCGTCCAAAGTGTCGACCGAACGCAATACTTTCGTATCACCTACAAGAAACAAGTGTTAAAAAAAAATAATTCCACCCATTTGCCAACGAACCTAATTCATTGTAGATAAACGAATCCGTTTGGACTCTTTCACTAAATTTGTACGTTTCACAGCAAGCAAGAACAGGTTTGTTAAAATCTCGAGCTATCATCGCCATCTCGGCCGTTCCTATCCTTGACGTGACGTAACCGTTAGTGAGAAGCGCATGCGCACCAAGCAACACTTTGTTTGCCAGACGAATGACGTGACTAAGTGCCCCAACTTGGACGTAACTGCAATTAAGTCCTTCTTCGACGAGTCTCTGCAGCATCTGGCGGCCTTCCAGGAAAGGTCTTCCGTCGACGACGATCACCTCGAATTTTGTTCCCTCTTTGTGGGCGTCCAAGAGAATCTTCTTGATGAGAGAAGAACTGTAAATGGGGGATTAGACGAGAATTTGACATCATCAAACGCAAACACCAGCACGCAATTATAGACTGGTGATTGGTTCGAGCTAAAATTACCAGCCGTAGGTCAGAATTACGTCACCGTTTGCGATTTTCTCGCTAACTTTCAGACTTATTGCTTCGCTAGCTTTGCCAATATCGTCGTGAATGTAGGTTTGTAGCCAGTTGATTAGAAACTTTTTGGCATCCTCCTCCTCCATAGACGCCGTTTCTGGAATTTTTCCCTTGAAATGCCTTATAGCGTTGGTCATGGAAACGGCAAACGGACGGCAGTACTGCAAGTAATTAATGCACGAGTGAAGAGACGTTTCCAAAAAGCGACCAAACTCCTGATCGGGGGGAATTTCCAAATCGTTAACCAAATACTTGATGGCTGTTAACATCGACAAACATCTAGCGTTCGAACCTAAAATACGTTTAGTCGCATATTGGATTCCCAAACGGACGAAAACCGGATGCACGTCCTTGTAGTTAACTATAGAACTTTCGTATTCAAGCCTCTTCAATTTTTCGGCGGCCGAATAAGTTTTACCGCATTCCCAAGATTTCTTAACAACTTTCTTTACCGGTTTGTTGGCAACTTTCGCAACTTTTTCGATAATTTCGGCCTTCAGGGGAATATTGGCGGTGGTTTTCTTTAACCTTTGCGCTTCTTGTTCTTCCCGTCGTTTCGACCGCAACTCCGCCTTACTCAACCCCTTATCGTCTTTTTGAGTCAGCTTCTGTTCTGCTTGCTTCTTCTCCCATTCGAGCCTCCTCAACTCCTTCTCGCTCAACTGCGCAACGGGCTTTTCTTCGGTTTTATCCCCCTGAATCTCGGTGGCTTTCACGCTTTTTATTTCTTCCTTCAGGACGAGTTTTTGGTTGGGAGCCACGTGATTGCTAACCTCTGGCCCGTCGCGCTTCTGGAGCGTTAAGGCTCTTCGCTGCTTTTTAGTTAAACCGTCGGCACCCACCTTTTCTTCTGAAAATAGTAATTAGGGTTTTGATCAAAGTTTAATGAAAGTAGGGATGTACATAACCTTAAAAATTACTTATTACTTAAGAGGACTTACTTTTAGTTGCGGCACCAATGGCCCCAGCCTTTTCTCCGTCCATTCTACAATCAAGAACTAATTGTTTGAGTTTCTTCTATGGCTACAATATGTTTAAATATTTTATAGAGGACGAGGCAAACAACATTAGTGACTCACGCACAGCTGGCAATTACAGTTGTCAATATGGCCAAGGCATTAGTAGGATAGGTGTAGCGGTCCTACTATCACAAATGTAATAATCGCCAAATACCCTCATTCAAACTTTTTGAATTTCATTTACTGATCCTTGTAATTTTGCATAATTTTTGCTTAAAACGAGAGCCAATTACTGGCCAATTTGGTGCCAAAATAATACGCGACGACCTTATTGTCGCAGCCTTGGTGGCGTAGTTGCCAGCATTCCAATATCGAAAAGTAAGAAGTGATGAAATAACATTGAAATTTCGCGTAATATTCGTCTGTTTTTCAGAATCCTTGCAAAGAAGGCTGGAAATAGCTTCATTTGTTGTTCTACCTGTCAATACAGTGAGGTCATCGACCGCTAGTGTCACTCTAACCTCAAAAATTTAGGGGTTGCACGCCTGGAGGCAGGATCAAGATGAAACGGATCGAGGGCAGTTTTGGTTCGACTAGGGACCCCGAAGAGGACCGCAAGAAGAGCCGGGAGTCGGTGTTGGCGAACTTGGTTTTGTTTGGTTCCATTGTGGTGGCTATTCGAGTTGGTGAGTGCACCTTGCAAGATTTGTGTTTCTGCAGGGGACTAATTTAACTTTTCAGCCCCCATTATAATCCGAAGCATGTAAACCTGGCTCACGGAACTTTGTCTTCGAATATCAATTTAGAGAAATCATGGAACTGAAAGATTGTCATGTTGTGATACAAGTTTTATACATTTTGCATTATTTGTAAAGGTACCTCAGTGCAACATCATCTGTAAATATTCGAAATGCAATAGATGCGACTAATATTGCACATAAATGTTTAATTTTGGTCCTTCCCTCTTTCATTATAAATGAGGGGGCTATTCCAGGGTGTGCAGGTATAGATCTTTACTCCCTTTACTACAGTTAATAAATTTGTGTTCAGTCTATAAGCTATAGGTAAGAAGTTGGCTAATTAGCATATAACTATTATTAAATGGTTATTTAATAGTTAACTATTATTAAATAGTTATTTGCCAATAAATTTTATAGGCAAACTTCCGCTTGGATTTTTTGAATATTGCCGCGCATTTTTTCGTTGCCCTTCTTTCGCACATCCGGTTATTACATCCAATCACATCACATCTCGGCATTTCCCGGTTATTACGTCCAATCACATCACGTCTCGGCATTTTAAGAATCTAGATGCCCGCCTTTGAGTGCAAAACAATTTCTGTTCATGTTTTCTTCTCTTGTTAATTAATTAACCGTAGGTAAGTGATAGATAATTACCTGTAATAAATTTATGTATTGCTCTAAGAAAACTGACCCAAAAAGATCTTTATTGCGGTTTACGTTTTCCTCTTGCAAGTTGTATGTGCAAAGTTTTGAAAAGTTTGTATCAAAAATGGTGGCAGTGGCTTATTAGCAAGTAATTTTTAACTGGTAAGGCGACGGTAATAGACGGTACCATAACGTAATTAGCAAAGTTTATCAAAGTATTTTAACGTATTATTATTCTCGGGACCCCAATTTTTCGATTTGTTGCGCTCATGACGAGAACGGCCAGTTCCGCAACCCGCAACGCCCCGCGCCTGCGCCATTTCATCCATCTTCCGCCGCATTATCCGTAAATCCGGCCCTGTCTCTTTAAATTTATCACAAAATTCGCTCTAATCTAGTCGCTCGTTTCGCACCGTAACCACCAACAACAAAACAAATGAGCGAGTTTCACATTGAAGCCGGTATTTTTTTTTTAATTCGTCGCGGTCTTTTTGGTCCAATTTTCCAGGTGAGTCTTCGACTAGATCAATTTTTTCACCGCAAATTCGAAAAGACATCAGAACAATTCTCGTCGAAGTCCCCATCACCTCTGTGTTATCCTACCGTAAGGGCGCTATTGGCGTCACCTTCCGCATTTTCACGCTAGAAACTTACCGGCTTTACGTTACGGTATCATAGAGGCGTGAATTGCTCGAAACGTTTTCCCGGGTCTGCGGACATTTGACGGCCCCCCTCCCCTCTCAATAACCCATTGCCCTTGCGCTTAAAACGCAAGACGACGCGCCATTTGCTAAACATTGCTCGTCATGGCATTGGTGAGTTTTGGGGCCCAAATCGGGGCTTAAACTTCCACAATTGGGGCTGTTTCGTGGTCGCACCGGTTCGGGGGGACCGCCGGAAGTGTTTGACACGAACAATGTTGATTCTGACTGTCTCGTTTCTAGATACACCATCCACGAGATTAAGTTTGCGTTTTCAAAGGAGGCCTACAATAAGTAAGGGGACGATCCCTGACCATGTGTACAAATATTTCGGTTGGTGAGGAGATCGCTGCGATCGAAAAGGAAATGGGGGAACCAGAAGAATTCGGGGATCTCGCTGGAATGTTGTTCGAAGGTAGTGTTAAGATGTGCAGCGCCGATACTCTGGAGGACGCTCTTTTGGCTGATCCGGACAACTGCGGCATGTGCGGGTGAGTTTCTTTTTTTTGGTTTGTTGTTTTTGGTGTTGACAAGTGGTTTTTAGGGAATCATTGGTGGTGTCCAGGATGCTGCATTGTTTGCATGCATTTTGCGAGCAGTGTCTGGACAAGAAAATGGTCGGGGAAGGGGGCGATGCCGGGACTCTCGATACCGCCATTGTTTGCCCTACTTGTGGACACGAAACCAAGGTGAGCCCCCAAATTGGCCTGACCAATCCAATCCTGATAATGAGCTGATAATGAAAGTTGCTGTGATAAGCCATTTCACAATCTGTCACCAATAGTGTTATCAATTGCACCTATTCCAACTCCATAGTGGACAAGTTTATTGATTTCCTGCAATGTTTGTAAATTTTTATGATGTAATTTGCAATATAACATGTAGGAAAAACAGTTTCAGGTCTAATGTCAAACTCATTTGTTTCTGGCAAAATTTCAATTGTTTCACAGCCATGTAGGCAAAACAGTTTCACTTTTAATGTCAAACTCATTTGTTTAAGGCAAAATTTCATTTGTTTCACAGCCCTCTATTTTTATTGTTTTTTTATTTTCATTTTATCAAACACAGTTGATAATTCAGTATTCTTCTCTTTGAAGTTGGCAGATGCATGAAGTGGAGACATGACAAATTTCATATATACAAAGAAATTTTACACATATTGTTGCCGTTTTTTGATTTTATTTGCTATTTTCGATCTGCAATAAACAATTACCAATTTCAGTAGTAAGCTTAAGTCATTTGGTTGATCTAAGGCTACTTGAATTTTTGAAGGGAACAAATATAATGTACACCAAATTAAACCATACATCTTTTGCACTGTCCACCAAAAAATTTAATGAGCATCAAAAAATCTAAATGAAACCCAAATTATTATACATCAGAAAATGAGAACATTACCACTAAAATAACTATGCTGCGTATTGTTTTACCATTGCTTACATTTTAAATTCTATATGTCTATCAATTTTACTAAATGTTCACCAAATTTAGAACGCTCAAGTTACGCGTCTGTGCTGTACATAATAAATATTCGCGCTATCCATTTATATTTAGTGTTTCTCAAAAAAACTATTTGTGCGTCAAATAATTATTCTATTACTCCAAAAATGAAATATGCTTGCGCATCTCTCCTTGCCGCTTGCGCTTCCAGACAAGAGGCACGCGAAAAAAGTTTTGTACAAGGTCAGTTCAGGGCCCTGTAATTTTTTTTAAAAGCACGATTAGAAATTACCACTAAAAGAAGTTTTACGTTTTACATAATGCAAGCCAATTACAGCAAAACATTTATATATTACGGAAATGAATATCTTTTTTTGTGCAAACCACTTCTATTTTTACTCTTATTTTCCTTGCCCTAGCACATCTACATCTATAATTTTGCATAAAATTATTTACCATTTGCACAACATTTTATTGCTTGTGTATTTTTGATCAACAAATAGTATTTTTAACTGCTAAATAATATAAGACACTGTCGAAAATTAAATATCTGGGTATTATGTTAGAATTAAATGCGGAATAAAATTTGGTGAACATTTAGTATTTATGGTCAACAAGAGTTATTTTGGCGAACAAAATATATAAGAGACCAGCATTATGTCAATATTTGGTTGTCGCTTTAAGATTATGTATTTTCTTAATTTTGGTGAGCATTTAGTATTTTTTGGGAAATGAAAGTATTTTTTTGTATGAAAATATTGGGTAAATTTGGTAGACTGTTTTTAAATAGTTATGTCACTAACCTTAGTACTTGCTATAGGAGGTAATCGGTGCAATAAGAAATTTTGATGGTAGTACTGGATAGGCACTTGCAGTCTTTCTGCAGTTACAAAATGCGCGTTTGCATATTTGGCAAGAAGTCAGGAATAAAGAATTGCCAAATATGCTGAATTAAACATTATGTTGCTCTTTTTTGCGGTAGCTCTTCGCGCAGACTACATGGAGTGTAATAAAACAGTTTCCTGTAAAAATTATTAGTCATAGCCGTGCAACCCATTGAAACGTTTTGTTTTTAATTTCCCTTTTTATATTTGGCATGTCCAAGTCTCACGTCAGGTTTGTGAACGTGACAGAACAGTGCAGTCCGTCATTAAAAGCGACGAATTATGTTGTTGGTAATGCAGATCTCTAATATTCAAATAAACGTGTTTTAAACTGTGACATAACAATATCTGTTTTAAAATAAAATTAGAAATCATAATTATAATGTGACAGTAGCTCTTTAATTAACTTTATTTTCTGATAAATGACAGGATGATCAAAAAATATTACCAAAAGTTCTCCATTTAAAAGTAGATGGCGTTGTAATTATATGAATAGTTTTCGTAATATGGCGCAGTTTTAAAATTTGGAATATTTGACGTCTGATGTTCAAAATTTTAGACCAAGACATGATCCAGGTAAGGTTTTTTAACAATCCAAACGTCAAATGGCTTCACTTGCTAGTTTCTAAACTGGTATCTAGCCTTGCAAGTAAATATCGCTTTGTTTTCTTCGTACATTATTGTTGACTATTAAATATGTAGATTATGGTATAACGTTGCTTATTGATTTTACTTCTATCTTGTCATGTTTATATAGTACATAAGCATTTTAATTGCGGTTTAAGCGTTTGCGTGACGCTTTTAGTATTTACAAAATTTTAATTGGTAAGTGTGGTGAACAGGATAGATTTTCAACGGGTTGTTGTTCTCTAGGTTGGCATTAAAAAGTTGGCCGCCCTCCCGCTGGACGTGACCAAAACCAACATCTCTGACGTTTCGAATTCGTCCAGCCTGCACTGCACTTCGTGCACCGCCAAAGAAGTTGCCAAGTCTCGTTGCAACACATGCCACAACTTGTTGTGCAACCACTGCGATTCGGCTCACCACTATATGCGATGTTTCGAATCCCATAAAGTGGTGGCGCTGGAAGATATGCGCAAAGACGGCATGAAAATCACCATCCACAAACCACTCGAATGCGACACCCATTCCGGCGAAAATATAATCTATTATTGCAACACTTGCAACGTTGCCGCTTGTTCGGAATGTGCCAAGATCGAACATAAAGGGGTCGAACACCACTGCGAGGGGATTCTCGATTCTGAAATGAGAGTTCGACAGGAAATGAAAACTTTGCTGAGCGATAGCCAAGATAAGATTGATCAGTTATGCAAAATGTCGACTGGTTTGAATAATAGTTTGGAAGAGTTGGCACATCAACGTTCGACTGCCCGTGATCTCATTAACGAATCATACCAAAGTTACAAGGCAGTTTTGGAGAAGAGTCGCGATGATGCTCTGGAGAAACTCAACGAGTTGTACCACGAACGCGAATTGGTTATAATGAAACAAAACGACGAGGTGGGGAAAACTATTGGGAATTTCGAAGATGCTCGCACTTACACTACACGTCTCTTGGAAGTTTCTACAGTACCTGAAATAATGTATTTGAGGAAAACCGTTTCTGAACGCTTATTAGAACTAAACAACAACACGCCTAAGTTTGACGAAACGTTTTACATTGAATTTCAATCGGACTTCTCCGCATTCGAAAAAATGGTCAAGAACTATTTCGGAGATTTCCGCACTGAAAAACCTGCAAATTCTCGCGAATCTAGTCCGATATCGGGGATGCCCGCTCTGCCTCCTCTAACAATCAATCAACCTCTCACCAATGGATACACGGCCTCCTCCATCACCAACAGTAGTCCAATATCGTTGCCAACATCAATGCAGTCCTCGTTCGACGGCGAATTGAACAGCAACATGCAAACATTGGCATTGGCCGCTCAAAGTCCGCCGTTACCATCGACACAAGTCAACGCCACGGGGGCCACTGCTGGGATGCCGGGCTTCTCCAGCATCGCCGAATACAATCTTGCCCAGTTGGCCACGCTTGCCGAGAGCACAAACAGCGCCGCAACGTCACCAACGCCACCCTTCACCTTGGCCGATTTTTTGACCACGGACACCGCCTATAAAAATCTTGCGTCCTTGGCGAAGCTGGGACTTAATGCAGGTAGGGTATTCTAGATTTAAACTAGTCTCAGGTTGTAACTTTTTTTTTTATCTGGTCTACTTTAAAATTGAAGAGACTTGACAGCGCATGGTGCTTGGTCTTATCTCAACCAGTAATTTGATATTCCATCACCTTTTTATTCATAGAGAACCAGAATGGAGTTTTAGGATCTATTGTGAATAGGCACTTCCCTTAACAATTCATCTACTAAGGAGCGACCTCCATCGGCCATAAAGTAAAATGATTTCAGTGATGAACAAAGTTGAATATTATTTTGGTTCCATTTTGTTACTAATAGACCATATTAAAAATTTAAAGCGCAGGCGCAAATGGGGGAGTCAGGTTCTGGCTTCCATAATTAAATGAGTGATGAGAACTGTAAATTTTGTGTTCAGATAACACCCTCGCGAATGGCACCATGATAGGGCGTTCGTCGTCGCCGGCCGCCCTCAACTTATCCAACTCTTTGATCAACGGTTTTGGTGCAGTCTCTTCCTCTACCTCCCCATTGCTTTCGACCCCCGACGACATTTTACCCGATCCCATGTCCACCATTCTTCCAGCACCCGCCAACAATCCTAACGGCACCCATACTCGCTCCACCAAGGTCAGTCCGATGCAGATCCGCAGCAAATTCGGCCAATTGGGACCTAATAAGGGCCAGTTCAACTCACCGCACGGCTTCTGTTTGGGATTAGAAGAAGACATCATTGTGGCGGATACCAACAATCATCGCATACAGGTAGAGAGTGACGCTGTTAACGCTCGGAATTGTGGTTCATTGATTGATTGTTTGTTAGGTGTTTGATAAATCTGGAGCTTTCAAGTTTCAATTTGGCACGTCGGGGAAGGATGAGGGCCAATTGTGGTATCCCAGGAAGGTGGCGGTGATGCGAGCCACGGGAAAATACGTGGTCTGTGATCGCGGCAACGAACGTTCAAGGATGCAGATTTTTACCAAGAACGGCCATTTTTTGAAGAAAATCGCTATAAGATACATCGATATCGTGGCGGGATTGGCTGTCACTGGTCACGGTGAAATAGTTGCAGTTGACAGCGTTAGTCCGACTGTCTTCATTATTAGTGAAGGCGGGGAATTGATCCGTTGGTTTGATTGTAGCGATTTCATGAGAGAACCATCTGACATAGCAATTCATGGTGAGTTGGTCGGCAAAAATTCTGACGAAAATTACTCATTTTCATTCTTGTGCAGGTAAAGAATTCTACGTGTGCGACTTCAAAGGCCACAACGTGGTGGTTTTTAGCGATGAGGGTCACTTCTTGCGTCGAATCGGCTGCGAGAATATCACAAATTTTCCGAACGGGATCGATATTTCAGACGCGGGTGACATTTTGATCGGCGATTCCCACGGAAATCGGTTCCACGTTGCCGTTTTCTCCAGGGATGGGTGCCTAATTTCGGAGTTTGAATGTCCTTACGTCAAGGTGATTACGTTATTTTCTTGTATTCAATACGTTGGAACTTTGCATCTTTTCTTATGGGTTTTAGTAACAAAATTTTAATTTTGCAGGTATCTCGATGCTGTGGCTTGAAGATTACTTCTGAAGGATACGTCGTGACATTGGCCAAAAACAACCACCATGTGCTGGTGTTGAATACGCTGTACATCCTGTAGAGTCCCAAAGCAAGTAGTTTTGATCTCGCACTGTACACAGTACTGAACTGATTTTATTTTATTTCGTAGCATAATTTTTTTAATTACTATATTTTAGAGAAACAAAAAAACAAATTATTTTTGAATAATTTCAGAAAAACAAGCATTTCTTAGATTTAGATGAGTTTATCCAAAGCATTATTTTAAAAAAAAGAATACGTATAATATTTATGCATACCTAGAAGCGTGTTAATTTTTCGATTATTTGCTATTGATTTTATTATTTTAAATTTTTGAGAAATTTTTAGCAGCAGGCATAATATGGTTCCTACTATTTAAAAACAAAGTTGTTTATTTTACGATGTCAATTAGTAAACGTTATTGTCTATTAATTGGTTCGTATGTTTGAATGAAAGTCGTGCCAACTCTTGAGTTAATTTTCAATTATTACAGCACAAATTGTTGCGTTGTTTTTTAGTTTTATTCGTGTGATTGAGTGTTGCGCGCATGCGTTTTTCCGTCTCTCAATACTTACATACTCAGGTTGGATAGCGTTTTACCAGTGCCATGAATAGGTTAGGTCCTAAAGGTTGCAGCCTAACACAGCTACTAATCGGAACCGAGGCTGATTCCACTTTGAGAGAACGCGTTAGTGTGAGTCGTTTCGCTAGTATTAATTTAATTTTTATTTTATTTTTTTTTTGTCTGAAACTCTCCGCCGGTTGTAACCGACGGTTAACCATGCCTGTGATAATAGTATCTTCAGGATAAGTTGTGACCTTAGTCTCTCGTTGTTATTTTGTGCGCTGCGCGTCCGCTCGCTTGTTTTTTCAGCGCGCGGCCCCGCGTCTGCCCACAAGTCGTTTTTAAAATTATATGTATACATGATAAAATTTAAAAAAACACAAAAAAATACAAAATAAAAAAAAACTCGAATTTTAAAGCAGATTGTTTATGTATTGAAATAATCGTATCTTATATACACTGTTTATCGTCCTCGCCTTTGAGAAACTGTCTGGCAAGTCAAGAAGTTTCTCTTCTGTTTATTTTTTTTTTAATTATTTGTAAGATGTGCAAAATATTTTCTGTTATTGTTTTTGTTTAATTTTTATTTAGAGATTTATTATTATTTTCTGTGTATATATGTGATTTGGTAACGCCCGTACAAGTTTTCATTGAATTAACTTAATTAAGCAATTTCAGGCAGTTTCTCAACGTGGATCTTGTTCTTCAAAATTGTATGTGATGTCAATAATCTCACAATTAAATTGACATTTTGTTTACTGTGTAACGTAGTGTGTTTATTTTACCAAAAAGTCGTTTAACACAGTCATGCAAGTAATCACTTTCTAAACCAGAAATTTTATGGCTGTAGTGATACTTTGTACGGCATTTGCTCATGTTATGAATTGCCCGTTTGGCTCTCGGTACCCACAAAAAAACCACAAACGAAAGACAAACGGACGTGGGATTATGAAATATCAAAATTTCGGTTTTTCAATTGAAACATTTAATATATTATCAATGTGATAGATTTTTTGATGATTTTTACAATCACAGTCTTAGTGTATGTACCAAGTGTTTTTTAGATACTCGTATACCAGTAATTTTGCCATATATACATGACTAAAGCTGATTGTATTCTCAGTTTCTCGGTTGAGTATCGTATATATATATATAAAATATATTTACATACAAAAAAATATTAATATTTATATTAATAAAAACATGTAACTATATCTCAACAATATTCACTAGCAATAAGTATTTTCAGTCAGTATTGGAGTGAGGAATTAAATCATTCCATCTGCAGATTAGGTGCTGCGACCGCGTTTTGTTGTATTATTTTCGTTTTTTCGTAGGTTAAGTAGTCTTAAGTTTAGAGTGGAGAAAAACGAAAAATCGCAATTTCACGTCAATATTTTAGGGTGGTTTTTGTAATTTCCGCTTTATCCCTGATCGTTACTTAATCGATGTAGTGTAGGTCCCCGTCGGCTCCGAACAATCACACCTTTCAGACCATAAATACATGTAACATGTGGTTGTGAGCTTTTTCGATTCTACTTTTCAATGTTTTTTCGAATATACAAAGTTATAGATTTTTTAGCAGCAGGGGTGGTGGACACGTCAACATTGCGATCTATGTCCGATAACTGCTAACTGTTATTAATGACACTTGGGTTCGACACGTTTTTATAGTCATTTTAAAGTACAAATGTTTAGTATGGATGGATGACATATCACGTTTTAAAAATTCACATCTCTAGTTGTTGTCGCCACCAACAGAGGGACATGCCAACACCAATAGCCGCTATTTAGTTGCGCCATTGGCCAAAGATGGCGGTTAGTTTTCTCACCTTACCTGTTCCTGTGTTGGGACTGATGATGGTGAACACCAACGATTCTGATCGTTGGCCCCGAACTTTTCAATAATTAAACGAATAAATTCACTGTGTCTTAGTCCTGTCATATTAAACGAATTAAGAAAAAAATGTATACATTTTTTAAAGTAATATTAATTGTTATCTCTTTCCAAAGATTTTTTTTAGTGATGTAAGGTAATAACAATGAATTTAATCGCTAAGCTCTACATTCTGCTATAGAAACTAATAGAGAGACATCAGATGTTTACTATACAGTGTTTGTTCCCTAATAGGTGCGGTGATCGTTTGTTAGTACAGAGTACAGGAGAGAGAGCCTATGCTTAATAATAATAATATAACTGGATTTTCATTGTAGATGTCGACAAGATCTTCGTGCTGTTTGATTGTTTAAAGAATCGTTGCTAAAGTCTAGAAAAAAGACGTATCTGCAGCAGTTACCTGCCTCTTTTTTTTTACATTGAGCTGTGGCATTTAAGAAGTTTTGATAGAACTATTTTTGATGTGAAGGTCCGTGCGAGTTTTGAGCGTAATGCACAACAAAATACAGTTGAATAATCGCCATTTTCTTGCATGGACTATATCTTCTGTAACAATCAACTGTCAATGGCTGGTATTGACCAGTCTATGTGTACCTATATATTATAGTTAAATAGCACTCTTGTTTCTCTGCTTAACCTTTTCGGTAAAAACGTAAATTCAGAGTAGCACGCCGTAATAATAATGATAATAAATAATGGTAATATTGCTTTGTCCGTATTTACATTCAATACTTATATCGCATTTTACATCTTTACCTTTCTCTTATTATTATATTATATGTATTGTATTTCAAGTGGTTTTGTAGCGATTTTTAAACGTAACTGGCGTTTCATATTTTCACTTATTCTAAAATTTATGCCTCTGAACAATACTGAAATTTAAATTATATTTGTTACGCTCTATGGTTATTCAGGGTTACAAGAGCTATGTAAGCTCGTATTTTTGGAACTGTTTTTTATTTAAATTGTACTGAGGTTGTTTTTAATTTGTAAGTTATATTATTGGTTTTTGAATAAATATAATCCAAATCACTGCCTTTTTTTACCCTACAAATAGATTCCCCGCATCAGAATAAGAATATCCGATCAATGACTGCCTTGTTACCATTGGGTGGGTATTGTTTAAATTCTTAACCTGCATTTATTTTGATGTATTTAGGAACTCGGGTTCACAGAGATTTAACCCCTTGTGATAAGATTTGCTAGGATCTTTCAGTAGATGCTCTTTAGTTAGATTTATTTCAAAAAAGTGCACCAATCGGTAGTAAATTGCTCTTAAAATTACATTTTCTTGTTCTAAAGGAATTACCTACAGTAAAAAATTAGTTTAAGAATTTGAAATTTTGGCAAAATTTGTAAAAAAAAATATTAAAATATATTTTTTGTTCTACAAACCGACGAACAACTAAATTATTATTGTGTTCTAAAAGCTCAACTAAGAACCGAAAGAACTGTTGGCAAAATTACAATCTCGTAATTTTATTTTTTACAGAATAATAATTTACATTAGCAAGATTTTGCCTTATTTTTGGAAACTTTGGGTATAACTGCGGGGAGAAAAAGATTTCGGGGTTCAAATCCTCCAAATTTGCTAGTCAATCAAAATTTCAGCACGATTCGCAATTTATTCTAACCTCAAAAATTGTACGTCAGAAAATTTGACAGGACAGAACGCAAACGCCGCCATTGTTTTATTACGGCGCTCGCAACTAGCTACTAGATTTTTAGAAATAATAAATTATTGTTAACAATTTTCACGGTTTTGCTATAATTTTGCCACTGTTCCTGTGCGCCCAATTTTGCTGGCAAAATTCCCTTCGCTTATTTTCTTTATCGTGATCGCATGAACGGTGGATGTGTATGGTTAGATAAGTTTCAGATAAAGTCAAATGGCAAAGGTTCAGGCGACCAAATTACGTTTTCGGGGCACTGGTCTCGAAATCGTAATATTTGTTTACAATTCGCCTAACTCACTGTTTTCTTGAATATTGTTCTGAGCGTCAAGGTTTCGTCGTTCGGTTGTTTCCGGCTGTTCGCGTCGTGACGTCACATATGACGACGAACGCTGCGTCACATTGTGTTTTCCGGACGCTCTCGGCCAATCCCGCGTCGTTTCGTGATCATGTGACCAGATCGGGCCAATGACGGCGCGTCCTGCAGTTAATAGACGGAACAATTCTGACAAGCGTAGAAAAAGTTTCATCAACAGCCGCCATATTGCCTGTTTGAGAACGCGTTGAATTTCGGATGAATTCCGCAAACCGTAGGGTCGTATGTAAATTAAAGGGGTGTTTTTTCGCCGGACGCGGGGTTAGATGTTGATGTAGTGGAGTAATTGTGCCGATGTTTGTTACAAAAGTGTGAAAAGCGCGGAGTTGGAGTGATTTCGGTCGAGATCATTGTGCGGTTCCGACGGAAGATGGTGAGAGGTAGGAGCCGAGTATAGTCGGCCAGTCGGACTAGTCGAAGTTCATGATGGCCGATGGGTGACTGTTGTTTGATAAATATGTGCCTTGTGAGATGCATCGACTGTCGGACACTCGGTACATCGACTGTTTGGCGCCGTTTCTTTTGTATTTTCGCGATTAAATCATGTGTTTCGCGTCTGGTTAGCGATAAATAGTGGATTACAGTGCGACCAGTTCGGTCGGCCGCAGCATTGGGCCAGTGCTCGGCTTTGGCTTGGTAAACAGGAGACTGCGATTTTGCCATGGCCGATCACCTCGTTGACGGGCCCCCGACCGCCAAAAGGCAGAAATTGGACCCCTTTCAGGGGGCCGCCGACTCCGCAGGTAAGCCCGACTTGTTTATTTCCGATCCGGCATGAGACCCGAAACGCGGGAGAGGCGTTCCTAACTTTTTGACAACTCTCCACAAACATTACGCGGACCGACGAAAACACAAATAACGAACAGCTGTTTTGACATCTACGAAGACGACGTCCATGTCAATTCTTCAACCCGCCATCACAACAAACCGCGACGCCCCCCGAACCCCATCAATTCTCGCATGCACTCTCGTTACTTGTCTCGATTGCTGCACCCCCAAGCATGCATGCACGATTCTCCACAAACGCCGCCGAAAATTTCGCGACTTCCATTTTTTAGGTTAGCTGCCACTGTAAACAAAAGCTTCAAGGTTAAGGCTTACGCTCTACGACAGCCTCCTCGCACCGCATTTTTTCAACTTAAAGAAAGCAGGCCGTGCCCCAGTCTAGCCACAACAACCAACTGAAGCCCCTCAATGCACCACCTTGAATGCCCCCGGAACCCCACAAGAAATCTCTGCTCTCAGGGGCTAAAACACTATTGTCCTGGTTATTGCTGGGAACGTTATTGGTCTCAATTATTTTTAAAATGTTGTGTTAAAATTCGGCAAACTTAACTTCCCAAAAACAGAATTTAGGGTAATTTAACTAAGGTTAAAAAACTGACACCCGGGTTCACTAAAAAGGTTTAAATTCTCAACCTGTCTAACTTGACACATGAAAAGTTACCATGTGAAGTTTTCTCAATTTGACAGTTGTAGTTGTATTTATTTGGGTAACTTTTCATCTGTCAACTTACACCGGTTTAAAATTTATAATTTGTCCATCTATGACCAAAAGCTCGTGATCACCTCCTGTTTTGGGACATTGGTTGAAGATTTTCGAAAAAGTAACTGGAGATTGGGGCTTTTGGTGGCCCTTGTTGGGGTGGTGTTTTGGTCCTTCCCGGGTTGATGTGTGGTTGGGCGGGTGTTTGAACGGCGAAGTTCAAGTGCTAAGGTTCCTGGACTGGATGTCACGGTCTTCTCTGGTTTTTCTCGCTAACCGAAGTAGGCTGTTGTGTCGGAGACTCTTCTGCTTGTGCTACCAGTTCGATTCCTGTTTTCTTCGAAATTTGCACCGTACATAAAGCATTTCTTAAACTAAACCGTTAAATTAATGAATTAATAATAATAGTAGTTAAGTAGAACCGAGTGGTACTTGGAGTAATTTATTCCTAACTGTTAGCTTACAACAACTGCGGCTTGGGCTCGGCACAGGGCCTGTCATCAGCAATGGGTGGTGGTGTCTCCAATCCGTCCCACCAACAATGGCAACTGTACCACCAACAAAGTAAATACACAAACAACTTTAATTCTTTCGATAACCGACTAACTCTAACTAATTCTAAAACGAATTAATACAACAATAACTATAACATTAAAAATACCAATCAATTGCTCGTGTGTTCTTGTACACAAATAAATTGTCACTTAACTAACCCCTTTTTTCTTTTCTTGTTATTTTTTTTCCTAGTATACATAGCAGCATGTTGCGTTTAAGTGAATATGCTTTCTAGTGATGATTGATTGTGTGTTGTTTGTAGATTTTGTTGTGTTATCGAAGCATATGCACTTGACACAATGTTATTTTTTTTTTAGTAATTTTCGCTATAGCTGCTTTTTGTAGTGAAACTGACGATTTTCTCTTGAGATTCGTTTGTTTTTAGTTTGAGGTAATCGGGAATTGGCTCGAGCTCTTCGAACGAATGTATCGCCCTTCAGACCGATTTTTGATTTTTTCGGTGTAAATAAATATTTCACTGTTGCAAGGTTTTTTTTAACAATTTTTCCCTTCCTCTTACTTAAACGATGAGATTCCTGAGACCCTGACCCGTAACATAATTTTTTCCAAATTTTTTAAATTTAGTTTCTAGGAGCTCTATTTAATTTTGAATTGTCCAAGTCTCCGTTGATTTCTTCTACTTCTCGATTTTTTTCTTCAATCTTTTCATCAAACTTTTATGTAATTTTTGTAGGAATTTTAAGTTTTAAATTTTTTTCCAAGAGTCTCCTGGCTGAAAGACAAAAATAAAATTTAAGAAAAAAATGATGAAATTGTTTACAGGTTTTTTACCCGCCAAATCTTTCCTTGATGAGACCCCCTGAAATATATTTTTATTTTCTATTCATTTTTCCTTCCACCTTCTCAGTGTTAAATTTTGTCTTTCTTTGTAATTTCATCAATTGTTTTCAATTTTTCTCTTTAATTAAATTTTTAAGTTCTTTTCATATTTTTCCATATCTTGTCACCGAAATTTCTCCAAGTTCTTGGTGACGTTGCAGCCGCAACGTTTTTGGTCAATGCGCATGCGCGCTTCCTTCCTAATCACTGATTATTTTAATTTTATTTTTGCCAATAGAGTCAATTACCGTCGTTTGTCGGTGTCACATTTTGAACAGGGGTCGTTGACGACGTTCGTTGAGCTCGCGCCGTGCAGAGAATCTGAACTTTGAGATCGTTCTTAACAATTCTGCTCCATTTCCCAGATGTACTCTCGAACATGGACATGTTCGACATCGAGAACGACCTTCCGGATGAGCTCATATCGCCGTCTTCTTGGGGCCTCTCCGACAACATGGGCAACCCCAAACCGCCACCCCACGGTCCGGGTCCGGGTGGTATGCAGAACGGCATCGAAAATAGCGACGGCGGCAACAATCTCCGACAAATCCATCTGAATCATATGCTTCAACAGGTTCGTATCGAATTTATTAATTTTGTTGTTGTTGTTGTTATTGATGAAATTGTGTTATTGTCACAGAGCAACAAGGGGCTGATCAGCAACGCTTTGGCGATGGCTGGCGGTCAGTTGGGCAATAAAAGTCCGAATCTTCAGTCGCCTCCGAACGTTTCGGTGGCGAAGGGAAATGTCGTTGATCAGATGAATTTGGGAAGTTTGCCGTCGAGTATCGCCAATAATGTTGGACTGCAGTCCATGGCCAACAATGGCACATCACCGCAAGTGATGAGCTCGATTCAAGGTAACAACGAGGCAGTAACCAGGGTTTTTATGAAAATAAGATGTATGTAGTATTTAAGTGTCGCGTGCGCGTATTTGAATGCGCAGTCAACTCGTAGGTGTCGGTCTCATAATTTTAATGTAACAGTTTTATGTCTGTGTTAGAAAAATTAACAATTTTGAACTGTAGCCGCACGTTTACTGCGCTGCCAAATTATGCAGGTCGCGTTGGGAAGTAAACTTGTTTCCAAAATTGATTTTTTTTTATTTAGAATTTAGAATTTTTAAAAGTCAGTGAAACCCAATCTAATAGTCATGTTTTTCATCAATTGTTAGAAACTGGCCTTCCACGTGAACAACCGTATAGTTAGGAGAGACAAGTTTGAAATTTTTTTTGCCGCACTACGACCTCGCCATTTTCTAGGTATGAACAACAGCGCCGGTGGTAACATGATTATGACCAACAGCAGCATGACTATGGCCGGTATGGCTGGTGGCGGTTTAGTCGTCAGCAGTACCGTCAACAAACCATTGACGAACGCTAGCAATATGATGGCGCCCGGACAGCCCCATCATCCGGCGAATCATGCTGTACCGCCACAGGTGCGTCCTTACATTAAATTCGCCAATAGCTCGGTAAGGATCAGGTTTAATAAATTATTTATTTTTGCTTTTCTAATAACCAAAATTCAAAAATCAATTCTTTTAAACCAAAACCACATTATGTGGTTGTCGTTTGTTCTACGTTTGTAACTTTGGTCCGTTCCAGGCGATTCAGAATGGTCCCATGATAAACAGGGTGACCATGCAGCATCTGAACGCTCGAGCACCCGTCCCTCATGGCGTTCACGCGATGGGGCCCCGGATGCAACCTCCAGGTATCATGCAGCAAATGGGCGGGACCGTTGGCCAAGGAATGCCTGGAAATACTCCGTACTCATATCCAAATCCCAACGCAGGGCCGCAAGGTTCGTATTTTGTTCTTTCCGTGAAATATACGTAGTTTCAAAATTTGAATGTAGGTGGCGCTGAAAACAAGTAGTGATTTATTAAAGTTTTAACCTAATCTATTTTTTAATAATTACGTCACAGTGTCGATAAATATTCTTCCACATTTATTAAAGGTCACGCATTTGTTTCCGCGGAAAAATCGTATAGTTGGGTCTAAGTGACTTTTTGCGTTTCAGGTGTTGCCACCCCGCAGCCTCATCCCAACAAGTTGGGCATGCCCCAGACGCGGTTCGGCGGTCCCGCGGGTCCCGTGGGTCCGGGTGGCGGAGGCGAGGGCGGCATGGCGCAGACCCAGTTGCCCGCGCCTTCCCCCGCCCAACCTCAGTCGGGTGCGCCTTCGGGTTCCCAACCGGGTCCCCAAACGGCCACTCAGAACCAAGGAACGCCTTCGTCAACGGGTAAGCGTCGTCGAAATTCGTAACTTTTTCTCTCTCTATTTTTTGCACGCATCATTGTTAGTTGTCGCTTTTCACTTTTCTTCTCCTCCACCACTACAGTACAAAATCTTCTTTACTTCTACTTATCTTCTGTGTAGTGCATGCTTTATCTCTGAATTTCTCTTCATATTACGTTGTCTAGCAGACCCAGAGAAGCGCAAGTTGATCCAGCAGCAGTTGGTCTTGTTGCTGCACGCCCACAAATGTCAACGGCGGGAATCGCAGGCCAACGGTGAACTTTGGCAGTGCACGTTGCCGCACTGTAAAACGATGAAAAACGTGCTGAATCACATGACGACCTGTAATGCCGGCAAGAGCTGTTCGGTCGCGCATTGCAGTTCGTCCAGGCAAATTATCAGCCATTGGAAGCACTGCACCAAGATGGACTGTCCCGTCTGTTTGCCGCTCAAGCAGGCGGACAAGAACAGGAACAACAACCCGAATGGTAAGTTGATTTTGTTTAAAACATTTCAATAAACAATAAACCTTTGAGATTGAGAACGTACTTGATGGGACGACAGTGTGAGTAATGTCTTCGCTAAAGGGGACAAATTTTTGTTTTTACTTGCTCATTACTGAAAGTGAATCGTGATAATTAAATTAGCAACGAAATAAGGTAGCGCTTGTTAGGTATGTCTATAACTTTGTGGGACTTGTTTGTAATTGCAAGGTTTCAGGGTTTGAAGACCATTTGGTGGTTTTTTAATTTAATCTTTACCTTGCTAGACTATAACGAAACTTGACAATTTTTGTTGCTGCTACAATCAGCAATTGAGCTGAAAAGTTTCGAACAAATTAAATTATTGCAAAAATCGCGAAGGTGGGAGGGGAAAAAAACGTCCGGCGAACGCTCAGACATGACCCACTAAGTTTTTGCCTGAGGACGCGCGCGCAAGTTGTACGGAGCTCAACTGCAATTCTCATCTGTTGTCTGTCATCTACAAGTAGACAACTACTAGGGGTACTAGCTAATATCTTATAGAGCGTCATTAATGATCAGGAAACAAATATGTTCTCAATCAAAATAAATTGTTATAGTTGGTAGTTCGGTTTTTGCAAACGTATTTGCTGTCATTGAGTGTTTTTGTAGCCACGTCAAATCCCCCTCAAAGTACTCAGTCAATAAACCCCTCTGCGACGGACATGCGGCGAGCGTACGACGCCTTGGGCATCCAGTGTCCCACGACGGGAGCCGGGGCGACACCTGCCGGCCTAATTCCGAATCCCGGTCAGCCGCGTCCCGGTTTGAGGTTGCCTCCGCAGGGCGCTCCCAACATGTCTGCGGGTTTGGGTGGAGTACGTGCCATGGCGCCAAATTCCGCCCAACCGGCACCGAATGTCAGCCTTCCTCTCGGCAGTGATCCGACGTCAAACCCCAATCAGGGCGCAAGTCAAGTCGCGGCGAATCTCCAACAGAGCGTTTCGAACGTTATTTTCGGTCTGACGAACGACGCCTCTGGTCAGAGTTTAATCGGCGGACAGCTACCGGCTGGTTTGCAACCCGGCCAAGTGACCGCATCGCCAGTGCAAGGGACCAAAGAATGGCACCAATCAGTCACCCCCGATCTCCGTAACCATTTGGTGCACAAATTAGTACAAGCAATTTTTCCAACACCCGATCCACAAGCCATGCTCGACAAGCGAATGCACAATTTAGTGGCGTATGCGCGTAAAGTTGAAGGGGACATGTATGAAATGGCAAATTCTAGATCTGAATATTACCACCTATTAGCGGAAAAAATATACAAAATACAGAAAGAACTGGAAGAGAAACGACAAAAGAGGAAAGAACAGCAACAGTTGCAACAACAACAAATTCAACCGCCCCAAATTAGGCCGACGCTTCAAGGCGCCGTGCCGGGAGTGGTCGCGAAACATCCCGGCGTTCCCGGCGGTGTTCCGGCAAATTTACAACAAGCCGGCTTACGGAGCGGTTCACCCGCTTTAGGTGGGACGAATTTAGGCGGAATCCTCAACCAGGCCGGCAACCGACTGATGTTTCAAGTCCAGAACGCCCAACAACAAAACCAACAGCAACAACCGAACGTTGTCGGTTTGCCGGGACCTAGCCCCACCGCCTCCAACAATCCCGGCTTGTCACCTTTCGGCCAACCCCTTTCGCAAGGCAATAGCAATACGGCATCGTCGTCCAATAATCAATTTCCATTGAGTAACGGTCCGGTCAGTTTGCCGCAAGTATCTCCAGCTGGGACGGCTCAGAACCAGTTCAACGACGTCATGAAGAATCGGTTGGCGCCGTCACCGTCGGCTTTCGGTTTGCAACAGTCGCAGGGTTTGGTGCAGCAACAGGGACAAGTCAACAATAACATCACCAATTCGACTCGAATACCGGCGACTCCCAATCCCGAATCGGTCAATACACCTCATAATAACGCATCAGTGGGACCCAAGTCAGTCAGTTCGTCGAGGGGTCCGTCGCCGGCGCCCGCCACGCCAATCCAGGCTTCACCGGCGACGGCCGCAAGTTTAGGTAGGTGTTGAGTTTTGTTAATTCGGCCATTATTGTCAAAAAAAATTGTTGATCTCTTTTAATCCGAATTTTTCTGCAGGTAAGGGGATGAGCAGTGCGGAAAGAGCGGCTCAGAACGCCCCTAGACAGTCATCGATGTCGTCACAGATGGCCGCAATTAACGCCGCCCACGATAGAAACGACGATTCACCGTCGCCTCCCGGGGGCGGCATCAAAGGTAAACTTGATCAAGTCAAAGAGGAGATTATGGAGACGACACATATAAAGAGGGAGATGGACGATGACCAAAATCACAGTGAAGGTGGCAAGAGCATCAGAAACGAAATGAAAATGGAGATTAAAACAGAGATTAAAAGTGAACCAATGGAGTGTGAGAATAGAATAAAAGAGGAGCTTCATATCAAAGAGGAACCGGGCATGCCTGATAACGCCATGGACATGAAACCGTCCATTTCGGACGGGACTATGGTACCGATTGGCATGGACAAAAAGGAACGGAAGTGCAGTAAGTTTTTATTTGTTGCGTACTTTCCATCGTCGGAACTAATAAATTTTTGTTTGTTTAGTTTTCAAACCTGATGAACTGCGGCAGAAGTTGATGCCGACTTTAGAAAAATTGTACAGGCAAGATCCGGAAAGTATACCGTTCCGACAACCGGTAGATCCTCACGCTTTGTGTATTCCCGATTACTTCGACATAGTTAAAAACCCGATGGATTTATCGACGATTAAGAAGAAACTCGACATTGGACAATACATTGATCCATGGGAGTATGTCGATGACGTGTGGTTAATGTTTGATAACGCGTGGCTCTACAACAGAAAAACTAGTAAAGTCTACAGGTACTGTACCAAGGTAAGTTGTTTCTTGTTCGATTTCTGACGGACCAGCGACAATAATGTTGTGAATTTTTTGCTGCAGTTGTCCGAAGTTTTCGAGATGGAAATAGATCCGGTGATGCAGTCAATGGGTTATTGCTGTGGACGAAAGTACACTTTTAATCCTCAAGTTCTGTGCTGTTTCGGAAAACAACTATGCACCATACCCAGAGACGCCAAATACTTCAGCTACCAAAACAGGTATGTGTGGTTAATTACTGGTAAAATTTTGGTAGAAGTAACAAAGTCTAAAGTCACATTAATGGGAGCTCTGCAAACATACTCAATAATATTTTGTTTCTTGTTATCTAAATTGGCAGTTTTAATATTAGTTTTCAAGGATGTACTATAGAGTCATCCAGAATGATAGAACGTGACGTCAGCGTATCGTTTGCATTTGACAGTTAACAACTGTCAGTGACGCCCAGGGTGTTGCTACTTTGCTAGTGCGCATCAGTTCGTGTTTTAACCGATTTTATGTTTAGGGTAGGCCGAGAACACGAGTACGTGTCAGTACATAAAACAACAGTCGGGTAAGCAGCACGTTCAGCTGTTCTGGGTGACCCTGTAGAAACTTTACGTGCTGCAATAACAATTTTGTTGATTACAGATAGATAGTTGGTCATTTTGAATTTTTTTGCTCTTAAGTTTGCCGACTTGTTACTCTAGTAGGTTTTGTGATAAAATATTCCTACTCCCCTGCTTCATAGACACGTTTCACTGCAAATTATTAGGTGTTTGTGGTTCAATAAAAAAAACAATTCGGATGGGTAGTGCGACAGTGAAAACGTCGCCATGATGCATTGAAGAGGCTATTTACGATTACTTGTACTGTTTATGAATGCCTCTAATATGAATACATTTCTTTTGTCCCCGTTCCTTAACACTCGGCCTGGTGTGTTGTGATTGCGTGTCTATGGTGCGTTTTTGCAAACACAGTCTAAAAGCATATGGACTCGGCTCCAACAGATACACCTTCTGCCAAAAGTGCTTCAACGACATTCAGGGCGACACCGTGACGCTAGGAGACGACCCAACTCAATCCCAAACGTAAGTCCTTCAATTTTCAGACGCTACACTTTTCTCAGCAGAGCGATTTAGTAGATTTGGTGTTGTTTTAAAAGCAGACAGCAACAGAGTTGGTCACATTGTTGAAAGTATTTATAGAAAACAGTTGATAAAGATTGTAATTAAATATATATAGATCTTCACATCCATAACAGCTTCGCTTTCTTAAATTATGTGATATGTGACCGGTTGTTTTATTTCGCTATAGATGGCTCTGCTGTCAGTGTATAGATAAGGTCACTGTATAGATTGTAGAAGAGTTGGTTGTGAATCTACCCGATTTGACCGCCGTTCGCGTTTTCAGAGCAATAAAGAAGGACCAGTTCAAAGAGATGAAGAACGACCATCTGGAAATGGAGGCGTTCGTTTATTGCACCGATTGCGGGCGCAAACTCCACCAAATCTGCGTGCTGCACAACGAGAACATCTGGACGCAGGGTTTCGCTTGCGACGAGTGTTTCAAAATGAAAGGCCAGAAACGACGCGATAACAAGTTCAACGCGAAACGGTTGCCGGTGACGAAACTCGGCGTGTACATCGAAACCAGAGTTAATAATTTTCTAAAAAAGAAAGAGGCTGGTGCGGGTGAAGTGTCGATTCGGGTGGTTTCCAGTTCCGAAAAGGTCGTCGAAGTGAAACCGGGAATGCGTTCGAAATTCGTCGAAACTGGCGAATTGTCGTCGGAATTTCCGTATCGCGCCAAAGCTCTCTTTGCTTTTGAGGAAATTGACGGTGTCGATGTGTGTTTCTTTGGGATGCACGTGCAAGAGTACGGGTCGGAATGTCCTGCGCCGAACGCGAGGCGGGTTTACATCGCCTACCTAGATTCGGTTCATTTTTTTAAACCGCGACAATTTAGAACTGCCGTTTACCATGAGATTTTGTTGGGCTACATGGACTATGTGAAACAGTTGGGGTACACGATGGCGCACATTTGGGCTTGTCCGCCGTCAGAGGGCGACGATTATATTTTTCACTGCCATCCGCTCGAACAGAAAATACCCAAACCTAAGAGACTGCAAGACTGGTACAAGAAGATGCTCGATAAGGGCATCATCGAAAGGATAGTTGTTGATTATAAGGTGAGTACAATAAATACAATACTTAAACTATACTTTTTATATTTTACAACACCGATTGCATTGAGGCCGCATGCGCGGCGAGAAGCTAGCTCCGCCTACTTTTAGTTACAGAGTAGCCAACGCTAACCTAACAGTGAAATTAGTACTGCTTTGTTCATACATTTGAATTTAGCGGGCTTGGACGGGCGCATGCGGAGAAAATTTTTGGTGTATTGAAGTAGAAAAGTGAAAAATAATTTTTTTCCCGAATATTACAACAAAATTTTTCATTGTTTTAGGATATTCTAAAACAAGCAATGGAAGATAACCTTCGTTCGGCGGCAGACCTTCCCTACTTTGAGGGCGACTTCTGGCCAAACGTGTTGGAAGAAAGCATCAAGGAGCTCGACCAAGAGGAGGAGGAGAAACGAAAGCAGGCTGAGGCAGCGCAAGCTGCAGCAGCAGCAGCCAATGCGGTAAGTGTTTGCTTACAAAATTTTCGGTGTTTTACTGATGATTTTCGTGTGATTTTCGACAGATATTCTCGTTGACTGACGAATGTGAGACTGGACCTGATGGTAAGAAGAAAGGTCAAAAGAAGGCGAAGAAAAGCAGTAAATCGAAAGCGAATCAAAGAAAAAATAGCAAAAAATCGAACACTCCTCAAACGGGCAACGACTTGTCCGCCAAAATATTCGCAACCATGGAGAAGCACAAGGAAGTTTTCTTCGTCATCCGGCTGCATTCAGTACAATCTGCGGCAAGTTTAGGGGTGAGTATTTAAATTACTGGTTTGTTATAGTTTCTACAAAACGTGGAGATTCAAATTGTGATTAACTAGGTTGATAACTAATATTTAAATTATTTTTTACAAATCAATGTTAGTTTGAAATTATTTTTTTGGCTTGTTAAATGCTGAAATTGAAACGTTCAAAATCCGTTTGAGGATTTGACTAAATTTGGGAATTTTCAGCCCATTCAAGACCCCGATCCGTTCATTAACTGCGACCTGATGGACGGCCGCGACGCCTTTTTGACATTAGCCCGCGAAAAGCACTACGAATTTTCGTCGTTGCGACGAGCGAAATACAGTACTATGTCTATGTTGTATGAGTTGCACAACCAAGGCCAAGACAAGTTCGTGTACACCTGCAATCATTGTAAAGGACACGTCGAAACGCGGTATCATTGTACAGTTTGTGAGGATTTCGACTTGTGCATACAGTGCTACGACAAAGAGGGTCATCCCCACAAAATGGAAAAACTCGGTTTCGACTTGGACGACGGTTCTTCGCCTAGCGACCAAAAACAAGCGAATCCCCAAGAAGCTAGGAAGTTGTCCATACAGAGGTGTATTCATTCGTTGGTGCACGCATGTCAGTGTCGCGACGCTAATTGCCGGCTAACGAGCTGTTTGAAGATGAAGCGAGTGGTGACCCATACTAAAATGTGCAAACGTAAAACAAACGGCGGTTGTCCCATTTGCAAACAATTGATAGCCTTGTGCTGTTACCACGCCAAACACTGCCAAGAAACCAAATGTCCTGTACCGTTCTGTTCGAACATCAAACACAAATTGAAACAGCAACAGCTACAACAAAGGTTGCAACAGGCACAATTGTTGAGGAGGCGAATGGCGGTGATGAACACGAGAACGGTGCCGCAAGGTAACGCGATGTCGGGTGCCAACAACGTCGCTTTGGCGTCGGGCGTGCCGTCCGTCGTGCCCGGCGCCGTCAGTCCCGCCAACTCGATGAACTCGCCCAACATGGGCAACGCCAGTATGAGCATCCAATCGCCCCACCAGCCCGGAATCGGGCTGAAGCCCGGCACTCAAACGCCACCGGCGAACGTCCTCCAAGTCGTCAAACAAGTGCAGGAAGAGGCAGCTAGACAGCAGGCCCCGCACGTCGGGTATGGAAAGGTAACTCCTGGAGCGGGCGTGCCCGGACAGAACATGCCCCCGCCACAACTTCGAATGGGGCACATGGGAACCGACCAAGGTAACTATTTTACCGGCATCCCGCACTATAATCGAATAGACCATATTAATAATTTCTCCTTCCACTAGTTATTTGTAAATTAGGTGCGTTCTTCGGAGCATGCGCAGTTCAGTAGACCTCACTCACACGGTATATGAGTGTGGAAGATGGAAGCCAGAACATGTGATTGTTTCTCTCCCCGATTTGCGCCTGCGCTTTGAGTTTTTAATATGGTCTATTCTATATTAATTGCTTTAACGGTTCAAAGATTTATTTTTTTTGAGACTATTGAGAAATTTGAAACTGTCGGCGGTATTGATGAATTTGAAATGTGTGTTGCAGGAACGAATCTGTTGCCAATGGGGCAATGGCAACAGCGATACCCGGGAGCGACGGGGCAGGGTGTGCGGCCGCCCGGCTCCCAGATCATCCAGCAACAAGGCCAGTTGGGGCAGGCTCCTATGCAAGGCAACCAGAGCGCCGTCAGACCGGGCGCCGGCAACATCACCAACGCCATGCAAAAGCAAGCGTTACAACAACTCATGCAAACGTTAAGATCTCCGCATTCACCTGAACAACAACAACAAATCCTTACCATACTCAAGGCCAATCCTCAACTGATGGCAGCCTGCATCAAACAACGCCAACAAGTACGTTCTGATAATGCGATTGTTTGTTGAACTGTAACTAGTTTTGAATGTTCCTCCTTGAAGATTAGTAAACTTTTATCTGTCCGTCACTGTACAATAGGAAGTTTTGACTTGCGGTAATGGTTGAATTTGGCCTGAAATGTTTTTTCTAGTTGGTGGCGCGGGCTAAATATTTTTTTGTTCAACAGGCTCAACTCCATCAAACGGGTGGCGCTAACGTGGGCGGCGCTCCTCCCCAACAGCTGCAACACATGTTGAGCCAACAACAAAACCCGGCTCAACACCAAAACAGGTTGCAAATGCAGGGCGGCATGCTGGGCCAAGGGCCGGGCCAAAGCTTGAACCAGGGACCACCAAATCAACCAATGACTCAACAGCAACAATGGTACAAACACCAACATTTGTTAGCTTTGCAACGTCAACAGCAGCAGCAGCAAGCTGCGCAACAGCAACAACAACAGCAGCAGCAACAACAACAACAACAGCAGCAGCAGCAGCAACCGTTCCAACAACCTCCGGCGTACCAGCAAAGGTTACCGGCCATCCGGCAACCTCATATGAACTACAACA
The DNA here is from genome assembly GCA_951805265.1 of Schizotus pectinicornis. Classification (NCBI taxonomy): domain Eukaryota; kingdom Metazoa; phylum Arthropoda; class Insecta; order Coleoptera; family Pyrochroidae; genus Schizotus; species Schizotus pectinicornis. Next base: position 3,199,894 of record OX638206.1, read on the forward strand.
ATTCGTATCCTGACCAGCAATATCCTCCGATGCAGGGATTGAAACCTACCCCGCCAACTGTGCCGTCGCCTCAAGGGGTGATGGGGCCCCCGCAGGGCGGTATTTCGGTTCAACAGCAACAGCAGTTAATGCAGAGTGTGCGCAGTCCGCCACCGATTCGATCTCCTCAGCCCAGCCCGTCGTCGAGGCCGTCACCTAGTCCAAGAAATCAGGCGGTACCGAGTCCGCGGGGACCTCAACCGTCACCCCATGATATGGCGGCATCGGAAATGTTGTTGGGACAGAACCACACGGGGGCGCTGCATCCGCACGCGTCGCCAGTCGGGACGAACCAGGAAACTGGTGAAGTGCCTACAATGACACCTCAGGACCAACTCAGTAAATTTGTGGAACAGCTTTAGTGGTGAGTGTTTGCGCAAGCCCTGTCATCTGCCCAACGAACTGGCAATGGTGCTGTGTGAACGACGGTGTTGCCCCCTCGTACAAGTGTAAAGTGATTGTAAATGTATACTTAATAAATAAGGACAGACCCAAACAGTGTAGCTATGTAAATACGGTGTAGATTTTTAATCTAAATAAACGATTATTATGTATTTTTAATTGTACATATGTTTAATACAGTTGTATCATATTATAAATAATGTTAGTGAAATCTGTTTACCTTTACGATGTGAATGAAGATACCTAAAAGTATTTGGCTTGCGAGGCTGTGTTCTTAACTTAACGGATTGTTACCTGCGGAGGTAGACTTGACATAGCTACGCACTGTTGCTATTATTTGTTTTTATATTATGAAATGACTCGTGACAAGTTTTATGACTAGTGATGCTGTATAAAGTAGCAGATTTTTACCGAGACTGTAAGTGTCGTGTCGGTAGCTATTGTGATGGTGGCTGATCGCCCCTATTTGTTTTTATATAATATATTTATAATTTATATATCGTCTTGTTTTCATGTGTTACATTCCACGCGTGTGGAGTGGTGCTGGCACCTGACAATCTTGACCCCGCCAGTGCAATACTTACACAACACTCCATCCTAATTTATTACTGAACATACATCAAGTAGATTAATTAGTGTTAAGTATTATATAAAAGAGAAATAAATAATATTTGAAAAAATATGGCAATCCGCATTTATCACAACCTAACAACCCCGTACCAGCGGCCCGTCCAACAAATAGCTGGAACTTGGTAAAAGCGACGTTGTCATTAGGCGGTTAAACATTTGCATTACTACTAATCCCTTGAAACACGATAAAAACAAATTTACACAAAATATTACGCAACATTACTAGAAACGCGGTTTACTTATCAACTCTTAACTTTGCCAACAGATTTTGATATTAGGTCATCTATCTGATGTAAGTAACATGACAATGTAAACTTTTTTATTATGAAAATTACAAAATTGGTGACGATTCAAAATTGACATCATGTAGGCGTCATTCTCCAGAAACACAAAGTTTTATAATCCCCAACACAAACGATGGGGGCTCGAAAATGCCAGCACACATTGCTGGGAAGCGTAACTCCCACTGATAATTTTAGTTGGCGACTCTGCGCTGAAACAACTTTCAAGGTCCCTTCTAAACCGTTGACGGCTGCTACCAAATCTCCACTTGGACTAAATTTGATCTCACCCCCCATTTCAGTGAATATTAAACTACTCCCCATGGGTACACTAAAAAAGTAATCAATTTGAGAAAATGGTTATTACGTAAATTAATATATTTATATTACCATGGCTTTGTTAAATCCCATACCAATAATTCACCAAGTTGCAAGGAGCCGATGATTTGAGAATCCGTCGGAGACCAGTGAGCGCAGGTTAGTGGTTTTCCATAGTCAAGAGACAGGATTGGACTTTGCGTTTCCACATTGTAAAAGCGAATAAGTCCGCCTTTTTCTGCGATCAAGAGTTTTGAGTAGTCTTCTCGATGCCAGCACGCAGACATTCCTAAAAACAATTAATCAAAACTAAAGATAATAAAAAAAGTAACAACTTCTTTAATTACAATTTTTTTTAACAAACTATACCTGGTGACGTCAATTGGAGGGTGGCGACGCAATTATAGTTTTCGGTCTCCCAAACTCTGCCAGTATTGTCGTCACTGACAGAAACCAGGAAGTTGTTTTCAGGATCATATTTAACATCATTAACATAGCTTGTGTGGCCGTCCAGCACCTAAAAATTTAGAGAAATTTAGCACTGCGGTCGGAAAATTATCGCAAAATTACTTTGCAAACATTTTCTCCTTTTAAGTCGCTTCTAAAGACGCGCAATTTGTAATCGCTGCTTCCAGCAGCGAAAACAGCAACACATGGCAGCTGGTTCAGGGAAGTTTCTGGAGAAATACTCAGCGAAGTGCAGCGGGATGGATGTTTGAATTCCGCTAAAATATCCAACTCTACCTTCTCCTAAAACGATAACGTTGCTAAACCGAAGAGGTTCAAACAAATTTGAAACTTACGTCGATTTTTAGGTGCCCCAGCAAAATTGTCGCTTCGAAGCCTATTAATATTACGTCTTGAGATAAATTGAAAGGGGACGTTTCGAGGGCCAAAATTTGCCCATATTGGGACAAATCTTCTCTGAAGCAACACAATTCCCGGCTCATTCTAACCTCAAAATGGAGCGGCTTCAAAAAGATCGGTGTGAATGGTTGGTAAACTTCGCGGTTTACCCCACAATGGTAGAGAACACCGTTCACGAAATTAAGTGCTAATTGTTGCTAATTGATAACAACAAATATATTGTTTAAATTATTTTACTTTCTGCTGAAACATTCTGAGCAACCTAAAGAATGAGAAATGGAAGAAGAAAACCAAATGTTCCCAAATTCAAAAGCCTACTATAAAAAAATTAGAAAAAAGTTAATTAACCGTTAATAAACCATTAACGTTAATGTTCGTTTGTGAAACCGGGCATTAGTAATGCCTACAAGGCTTAAGAGCGTTCCACAGTGAGCGAGTTCCAGAATTGACATATTTTTCCTCCCCTCAGTACCCACAAACTTCAGTCGGGTAGGTGTTAACTTAATTTGTAGGCGGTACCCTTGTCCGAAACTAGGTACGACGTCGTTGCCGAGATGATCGTGGTCGCTAGAGGGTGAAGAGAACACCTCAGTATGTCAAACGTAGTTTACGTTAGAAACCATCTTCAGCTGAATCGAGAATACGCCTCTGTGGTGGTACAACACACGGGTGCTTTAAAAGAACAAACAAGTAGGGGATGTCTGACTGTGGTTCATTCATTTCTTTGCCATCTGGTCTGGCGTGGCTGTGGCCTTTCCTAGAATTTGTCAACCTTTTCAGATTCGAAAGCCGTATAGCGGATCAGTCGGTCCGGTCGGTCCCAAAGTTACTTATTTTTCGAAATAATAAAAGTTGGCGTAGAATTAGCTAAGATCATATTCGTCTTATATAGAATTAAATTTTGCTTATGGAATGATCGTAAACTTTTTTATGTCGAAAAATGTCAAAAATGAGCTATGTCCATAAACAGGGTTTTTTAACCTTTAACCCGTCGTATCTTGGATTCTGTGCGAGCTATTGATTTGATTCTTTCACCAAATTAAAGTACATGCTAGAGCGCTTCCAACGGTATCTCCCCTGCGTCCTCATCTGATTGGCTATTAGGCAAAAAAATTATAAATATTGTGAAAGGGGTTCACCCGACATGAAATTTTCACTAAGTGACAAACTTTTTTGTTTGTGGAAATTTATCCACACATAAAGCGTATGAAATGTAGAAAAATGTTTAAAAAAGTTTTTGGTGTGCAGTTCATTTCACTCGGATCAATAGTTTTCGAGTTATTGATTTTTTATTGCCAAGAATGAATCGACGCGCCGTGCTATTTGGAGCGTTGCACAGTGTAGAACTTTGCAAAAGATCGAATTACTTCGTTATTTGAAAAGATATTTACATGAAGTTTTAGACATGCATAGAAAAAAGATCAATCTTTGCCGACATTTTGTCGAAATATTAAAAATTGATAAGCTTATAAGGTGTTGACAGGTTTCTTGCGCCTTTATTCAAAACTGGTTATGCGTCAAACGTATGCTTTTGCATTTATACGCTTCATTTGCTGTAATTGGCTTTTTGAACATCCAGAAGTGGGTAAAGTAAACAATGACCGATTTCAAAAAAAATAATATTTTTTATTTCAAATTTTGAGGTCGCCTAGGAACCTCAAGATGATCTCAAAACTGATCCAAAATTTGAGAGCATAATAGTTGCTATTAAATGCAACTTTTGCGTGTATAGGCTTTAAAGAATTAAAAAGAAACTTCACTCCGGCCAATATTAATTAATATTAAAGTTTGAAATTTGGCAGAAATAATCGAAGTATAATTAATGCACTACAAGATGACATTATTGTTTTTTTTTTTTTTTTAAACGGTGTGAGTTTTCATTTTCGACCGTGATTTCGTATCGAAATATTCACTTCATCTCTTTGATTTTCTTCAAGCTCATGATCACGTCCTCCAAGATTGATAACGAGTAGTTGAAATATTTTTATATCAAACCGTTATTGAATTACATGGATTTTTAAATTTTAAGCGTGTAGGAAACTAATTCTGGCGCTTTCGGTTTGGACCGGAAGTAGACCAACTCTTGATTTTTAAATGCAAACATATCTTTTTTATCGCTTTTCTCCTCAATATTAGTTCAGGCCTTTATTTCTAATACAACTGTTTTACCAAAACGGACGGATTTCTAGCCGAGTTATTTGGAAACTCTAAATACATCTTGAGGAAAAATGTCCATGCCAGAATCAGTTTCTTACACGTCGATCATAGAGATTTGTTTTCAATTCAAGAAGGAATCAAAATATCTTCTCTACGTCCTCAAATAACTCTACTAGATATCCGTCCGTTTTGGTGAAATATTTGCATTAAAAATGAAGATCTTAATTAATTTTGACCAAAAAGTCGATAAGGTTAATACATTTTTGTAATCAGGAGAACTCCTTCTATCAGATGAGGGAATAAAACAGGTACCTACGTTTGCATTTAAAAATCAAAAATTGGTTTACTTCCGGTATAAACAGGAAGTGTCATAATTAGTTATAGAGATTCTTCCTCAATTCAAGAAGAATTAAGAATTTCTTCTGTTTTAACTCCATTAGAAATACGCAATTTGGCACCGGCGGTTCTCGTTGAAACACCCGGTATAAACAATGAAAAATAGTTCCCGCATTTTCTTTGAAATCGGAACGTGCCCCGTGCATCGCACGGCAAGCAAGTGTTCGACCCAAAATTGTCTCCGCATCGATCTACAAAATAGCTCCGCCCATTTACCACTCCCCATGAGTTGTTTCTTTTAAGCCTCGGTAGAGGTCGCGCTTATCAGCCGAAAAAATTTCAGTTACAAACAAATTTTTTAAATAATATCTGGGAACTGAAATTGCATTCTGATTGCACTGAAGCACATATAAAACGTCTTACTTTGACGGGACATTGCGTTTTGCTGGTTTTATTAAAATTTTATTTCCTACTTTTTTTGCTAATAAAATTTTTAATATTTTGACCAAATACCGGTAAAGATTGATCTTTTTTCTATGCATGTCCAAAATTTCATGTAAATACCTTTTCAATTAACGAAGTAATTCGATCGTTTGCTAAGGTCTACACTGTGGAGCGCTCTTAAGTGCGATTTATAGATTCCCGTCCGCCCTCCGACCCGTCCGTTCGTAAGCCCGTAAGAACATAAAATTTCTTTGCGGGAACGGAAGCGGATTGCGGAAATCTATAACGACTACGTGCATTTTACATTTTGAACGGACGGGCGGGAGAGTGGACGGAAATCTATCAGGTTTTTATTAATGGGCGTAGGAGTTGCAAGCAACTCACACGTGGCCCTCTGATTTAAGACGTACCATCACCTTGGCACCGCTGTTGCATAATCTAATTTGGTGGTTACCATCCATCCCCCGTTCTCTTACAAGATTAGGGGTTCAGGAGCCAGTGTCCATAGATAGGGTAAAGCGCGATTTATAGATTTCCATCCGTAAAACGAAAAACGACGTATTATAAATAGAAACTGATACAATGCACTTTAACTCGTCGTTATCTATGAATATGATGACCAGATGACCATTACGAAGCAAACATGCAGCGTTGCCTAATCCAGGGTTTTTAGAATTTGACTTGTAACTTATTTGAAGGAAGATTGTTTTTTCTTGTAAATTTTGTTGTAACAATTCACGATAATAGTAATTGGGAACAAATATAATGTACACCAAATTAAACCATACATCCCTTGCACTGTCCACCAGAAAATTTAACGAGCATCAAAAAATCTAAATAAAACCCAAATTATTATACATCAGAAAATGAGAACATCACCACTAAAATAACTATGCTGTGTATTGTTTTACCATTGCTTATATTTTAAATTCTATATGTCTATCAATTCTACTAAATGTTTACCAAATTTAGAACGCTCAAGTTACGCGTCCGTGCTGTATATAATAAATATTTGCGTTATCCATTTATATTTAGTGTTTCTTAAAAAAACTATTTGTACGTCAAATAATTATTCTATTACTCCAAAAATGAAATATGCTCGCGCATCTATCCTTGCCGCTGACGCTTCCAGAAAAGAGGCACGCGAAAAAAGTTTTGTACAAGGTTAGTTCAGAACCCTGTATTTTTTTTTTAAAGCACGATTAGAAATTATCACTAAAAAAGTTTTACGTTTTACACAATGCAAGCCAATTACAGCAAAGCATTTATATATTACGGAAATCATTATCTTTTTTTGTGCAAACCACTTCTATTTTTACTGTTATTTTCCTTGCCCTAGCACATCTACATCTATAACTTTGCATACAATTATTTACCATTTGCACAACATTTTATTGCTTGTGTATTTTTGATTAACAAATAGTATTTTTAACTGCTAAATAATATAAGACGCTGTCGAAAATTAAATATCTGGGTATTATGTTAGAAATAAATGCGGAATAAAATTTGGTGAACATTTAGTATTTATGGTCAACAGAAGTTATTTTGGCGAACAAAATATATAAGAGGCCAGCATTATGTCATTATTTGGTTGTCGCTTTAAGATTATGTATTTTCTTAATTTTGGTGAGCATTTAGTATTTTTGGGAAATAAAAGTCTTTTTTTGTATGAAAATATTGGATAAATTTGGTAGACTACTGTTGAATACGACCCATAGTAATTTGGCCCATTTTTCTAACGTAGACCATTTTTGTTACCCGGCTGTATTATGTGTTGCCTACAACGCAGCGTTGGCCTCAATTTCCCAATCAAAGATCAAGCAATATCTTATCAATATTTGTTTACAACGGCGAGCAAATCACAAATGAAACTCGTAAATACGCAGTTTCAAATTTTTAACGAAAATTGCCCAGTTTCACCTCGTTAATGCCAAAATTAATTAATTAATCCGGCCGTTTATTTACTTGACGGTCGCTTCGAAAAGCTCGCTGGCAACGTCCATTGCGAAGCGAAATCAAGAGAGCCGCGAATCTGGGGAAAGCTCTGGACGGCCCAATTTTTTTTTGCCGAATTTTCGAGCTCTCATCTTTGTTAATAATTGGGGTGAAAGCTGCGTTTTCCCGCTTGGCCTGTGTGTACACAGAAGAAGTCATTCATCTTTATTGTGTAACTAGGAATATTATTGGATATCAAAAGAAACGTAACGAAATCGCGGAGAAGGTTCGCGATTGGCCGCCAGTTCGCGCCACTTTCGAACGCGGCCAATGCGATCGCCGAATCGGCCCTATGCTCTCCAGTACACCGCATAAGTGGCGTGGGGTCTCCAAATACGAAGCCGTGTTACACTGTAGTTTCGAGCTTGTATCAGGTAAGAAATTTTTATATATTCGGATGTACAAATTGTCAGTGTATCAAATTTGTCGGGTGTGTAGATTTATATATTTGTTGTTTTCTGCGCGAACGGCAGCCGTCTTGGGTTGTTTCGCTGCAAATAAACTTAAATTCAGAAAATGCTCGATGTTCTGTGTATAACGGCCAGCAAATGGCTGCCATAAGGTTTGCATTGGGATGTCGGCGAGTCGGTTGAAAATAATTTTTCCAGCCCCAACCGGCGCTTCGACGACATCGGAGATTTTTTTGCGGAATCGCCGGATTACGGGCGATTTTTCCCGAAAATTTGGGCGCGTTCGCCCGCCGACTTTCGCCGTTTTCGGCCCGTTATTCGCGTCGGCTTTGTTCACACGGGCTGGCTATAGCAGCATATACGACTCCATTTGTACAATGTATTTCCCTATGCCGTGCTCGCCTTATGGCATATACGCGTCGTGCGGAATCGAAATTTCCGGTGAAAAGCGGCATTTTTCCCCGATTAGCGCCGGGGCTGGGCCCCAAATTGGGGCGTCAGCGACTTTTTGGTCGCACTTTCATTGATGACGTAGGCGATCCGGGCGGATTTTTCCGTTTTAGCTTCCAGTTCGGTTTTGCCGCCATTTCGCCCCAACCCCCGGCCACCTGGATAGCAACGGCCCCCGGTAATTTTTTTTAATTTCCACCCCAAGGACGGCCAAGGTCAACCCAATTTCGTCAATTTGCCCAAAAAGTCGGGCCCTATCCAATTACGCCTAATCGCGACCGCCGACCAATTAACTGTTGTTATTGAATTTTTGAAAATATCGGCGAAATTTTCGATTTTTGGGCCGCCATTTTCGGCGGCCATTTTGGCCGTGACGTCACCGGTTTTTTTGTTTTTGGCGGAATTGACGAGGGGGGTTAATTAGGGCCGCGGGCGGCGGTGGCGGCGAGCCCGGGAGCGCGGGTTCGTCTTATTGACCGGTCTGGGGGGGTCCGGGGACGGGGGGGCGAATGCCGGTCGCGGTTCGCTCGGATGCCGCTGCGTGTGAGGGCGCTGTAGGCGCCGGTATTGGCGTCCCTTCTTTTCCGCGTTGCCAGATTTCTACGAACGGTTGGCGCGTCCAGTGGCGTTGTTAGCGGTTGTGTTGTTTTTCGAATTCTTCAATGTGTCTTGGTGGTTGACGTGTTGTTTCTGTTGTTTCAAAGGGGTGGTTTAGTGGGTGCATGGTGCGCAATTAGGTTCGGTATCGTTAGCCATGTCGGAACAGCATCGCGGCGCCTGGGGCGTTAGGGACGACCAGATGTGGTGGCCGGGGGCGGCGACAGCCGCCGACCAACAAACTTTTCAACAACACCAACACCTCATCCACCAACAACAAATAGCGCAACAACAACACGACGCTATTGTTGCGAGTAGCGCCAGTTCGGCGACCACCCACCAGCTGTTCTCTTACAAAATGGCAAATAGCTTCCAAAATCCCGCCACGACGGTGGCCGCCGCCACGACGTCGCCGTCGCCGGGTGTCTGTGGATACGATTATAGGCTAGGCGGCGGCGCTCCGACGATGCCGGCGCCCGCTACCCAATGGTGGTATCCACCAGCTACCGTAGACAATTCCATGCACAACCAAATGCAGAACATGCAACAAAATATGCAACAACAGACCATGCCACCTGTACAGACTCCCCCTCCCCCGGTACGTAGGTAACATGTACCCCGTCGACGACTAATCCGCCTACCTGTTTTCGGACCCTCGCCGCACTTTGCACCCGGCCTCTAGGTCCTTTTTTCAAATAAACGCACGTTTGGCAACGTCGCAACGCTGCCCGACAATCGACTCGAGACAAATCCGATCGTGCAATGAGACCTTTAATCCTAATTAATTGCGATTAACAAAAACCCATTCTCTCCCAAAACACCCCCTGTAATTATTTTGTAACAACTTTATTATTTACAACCATTTCTTGGGCACGAACAACTTGATTGCCGTCAAATCTCCACGTTTTCTAACCCCATTGCTCGTCGTTCTAATCCTAATCTCGGGGGAGTGAAAAGTGACGGCATGCACCCCCGCCATGTTGGTGATTGCCCAAGGAAAGGGGTGAACTTAGGGTATTGATTAGTCTGGCTATCAAAAAATAATGGTTTCGGAATAGAAAACTTGGTTCAACCAAAAAGTAACGAAACACTTTTTGTCTAATACGGTTTTTGGTTATTGAGGTTCGGGCACCCCTGCCATGTGTGACCCTTTTATTGCTTTCGGCATCTCCTTCTATAGTGCTCCCGGTCTTCCCTTCGCTCCCTAGTTTTAATTATGATTCGTTTTGACTCTGAACATAAATTTTTGGAGCAACGGCGAGGGGATACTTTCCATTCAAACAGGAGGGGCTCAAAAACACTTCCCCCCCTTTATCAAAATTATCATAAAACTAAAGAAAATGTTAACGAACAAAATTTGAAGGAATTGGAGGTCGTAGTACAAAATTTAGTTACTTCTCAGTATTTATGCAATGCTGCGTTCTTTGTTGCACTCACGGCGCGCTATAGGCACGACAATTTATTCTGTCGTAAGTGTTCTCAGAGACTTGATCAAATATTTTTTTTTTCCAGTTTGGAACCTACTTGCATCAATGTTGGTTCTAAAATTAATTTCAGTCGATTGATCAAGTCCTACCTAATCAATTGAATATCACTCACAAAAATCGGTTTCAATTTTAACGTTATTTCAAAATCAATCAATATTAAAAACACATTAGGGTCGTTGCAATATCGTTGAATAAAAAAAATGCTTTAGTTTTGGAAAATTTCTTTTATTATGTAAGGGATTGTCGTGACTATAACTTGCCGTGTGAGCGACAAAGAACGCAGCATTGCATAAATACTATTAATTTGTAATGCGACGCCAATGAAAAAGTTTTAAATTAACAACAGTGTTACCAAGCAGGTCCAAATAATTCTTGAAGCTTTTAACGTCTTATGTTAATTATTATTAATTTTAACTAATTAATTGTTATTATATGCTCGGTTTATTTATTGTCAGCGGCGCGTCGAGATTCGGCGTAGAACCTTTAGCAACGGATCGACAAAATTATTTTTGATATTTTGGCTAGCACGAACGTAAATAAGTCATCAATCGTTTGTCAGCGCCTCATCTTAACTGATGAGTCACTGATAATTGCTTAATGTTAATCAATGTTCGTGTAAGCAAAAATATCGATTTTTTTTTTTATCTTTTGCTAAAGGTTCTACGTCAAATCTCGACGCGCTTATGACAATTAATTAACTTTAATCACCGTTCGAGAAACGGAGATTTTTATTAAAAAAAAAAATATGGAAATTTTTATTTAGATAATGCACACAACTGTCAAACTGTAACTACCAAATGACTTTTTGCCTGTCAACTTTTTGAAAATGAGATTCTTGAATCGCTGGTTCGACTGATTTGGCAACGTTGTAGACTGGTCTGGTAAGATCGAAGGCACCGAACCGACTTTGTCCGGCGTTCGGGTCGGTTCGGTGCCTTCGATTTTACCAGACCAGTCTACAACGTTGCCAAATCAGTCAAACCAGCGATTCAAGAGTCTCATTTTCAAAAAAATTTGCTTGTACAGCTTGTAAAAAATAGGAATAGTCGTGGAATTTCAGACGGAGTGCGCACTACAAGGAGCGGGGAGAGTGAGCCTTCATTCAGACCCTGTAAAATCTGTCCACCGCGCATCGAAGGGCGTTAGTTCTGTCTGAAAATCCACGGCTATTCCTATTTTTGACAAGCTGTAGGCTTGGGCTTTTTGCTTCGTTCTAGGGACTTTTGGGTGCGAAGGTTCCTACGGCGAGGCGCTTGCGCTTTCGCCGTCTTTTTTTTTCGCATCCTCAAGGTACTCGTGGTGGTCTAGCCCTAGCTCTTTCTTCTTTATGTGTTTTTCTGCTTATGTGTTTTGTGCTTTTGTTTTGTAAATTGTAAGTACAATCTTTTTCTTTCTTGTTCTTCTTCTCCTTATTACTTCCAAACTTATCGCCTACTCTGAGGTATTCTGTTCAACGACTAACAATAATTAGCAATGGTGACAACAGGTTTAAAATTTAGACTTTCGTGACTCTGGGTGCAACTTTTTTTATTTTACGTCTTCCATACAACTCCTTATAAACACAAACAAACACTCGTAATATCCGTAACAGCCCAACAGATGTTTGTGTGGACCTCGTAGCCAAGCCGTGCGGTGCAATTTGGGTGGCGTGACACATTGAAAAAAAGATAAAAACTTGTAAAATGTTCGAGAACATTCACAGAGGTTCGCGAATATTCACGAATGTCTACAAACATTGGCGAATGTTCACAAACGTTGACGAACATTGACATTTTATGCTCGCGATTCGCGAATGGTGATAAGTTGATATTTACGTGACTTTGAGAACTTGATGTTAACATATTCACTAGTTCGACCGTAACTTCCACGTCTATTTAAAAGCCACATAGGTGCCAATAAACTTGGCGTTCACACCTTTGGGTGTTGGACGAACCTTTAATTAAAAGTTACAACTTTACAATAATTACTGGACCGTTTTCAACAAGATTTTGCTTCTCGGTTAATTAGTTTTGTATGTTGTGGGTGAACAAAGATGCGATAGTTTCCATGTTGGCCCTCCAGGTTACGAAGTGGAGGGTCCTTGGCGTGGCAACGTGCGCCAGTTTTCTCCACCGTAAGCCCTCAATAATACAATTATTATCAAATTTGACAGGCGACAGGTTTAAAGCAATTTGTCAAGATGAAAAATGGCGCCATAAATACTAGTTCCATGAAAGTTTTACGCTGTATTCGGTCTTTAACCGGGTCAGAATTGGAAAATAATTTTTACAAGCAAAAGGCCGACTTTTGATTTATAACGGGGTATAAATTAGGCGATTAAGACCATTAATTTAGTCCGCAGAAAACCGATCTATAAATCGTCCATTAACGAGTGGTTGGAGTCGAAATCGCAAAACTCGCCGTCTCGTGCTTGGCCCACGTAATTCATGCATTGTTCGCGAAAGGCAATGTCAGATTTCTAAAAATAACAAACGCGGGCCATATTTTCGTGTTATTCCTGTAAAGTCAATGAAATGATTTATCGCCGAATTTAATTACGGCCGTTATTGCCGGGTTGGTGGTGGAAAAGTTCGGCGGCGATAATCCCGAAATCGTGGGTTCGTTAGTTCGAAAACGCCCCATCCCCGGGGTCATCGCTGGCCTCAACCCGAGGTCAGGACAGGTGGTCTCATCTTGGGTGCGCCCATCGCGGATAATTGGACTCGGAACCAGTCTCTCTGTTATTTTAATTAACTTTCGTCGACAATGTTTCAACGTACCTCTTTCGATAATTTCCAGCAATCCGACGCCCAAGCTAGACAAGAAGAAGTCCAAAGGCACCAGGAAGCGCACAGGCACCAGCAGGAAGCCGTTCAGAGGCAACAAGAAGCCCACAGACACCACCAAGAGGCCCAAAGGCAACACCAGGAGGCCCAGAGGCATCACCAAGAAGCCCAAAGGCAGCAGCAGGTCGAGGCCCAACAAGCCGCCATCCAGCAGCACCATCAGGCATTAGCGGAAGCGCAAGCGCGACAACAGTTGCAACAGCAACAATTGCAACAACAACAACAGTTGCAACAGCAAACGCAAAACAACCACCACCAACAGCATCAGCAGGTGACGACAGTATTAACGACAAATACTATCAAGGGAAGAATGCCGCGTGGTAAGGGTGGAGATTCTAGGCCCAGGGGCCGCATGACCGCCTACGCGTTCTTCGTCCAGACGTGCCGGGAGGAGCACAAGAAGAAACATCCCGAAGAAAACGTCGTCTTCGCCGAGTTCTCCAAGAAATGCGCCGAAAGGTGGAAGGTAAGTCAGCGCCAAGTTCTCTTCCAACGTTCTTATTCCCAAGAACCAAGTTGATGTCAAAAGAGGATTCTCCTCTACTGTTTTCATTACCAAGAATTTTTTGGTCGCAAAGTTATAAAAAAAAAAAATGAAATCTCAATTATGTTTTTCAAAATGGCGGAGTTTTGGCTTACCCACATTACTGGCAAAATTTGAGAAAAAAAAATTGACAGGAACTTTATTTTGTGGAGAAGCTGGAATTTGGAAAAATATATTTCGATGGTTATTTAGAGGAAAAAAGTTGGTTTGCCAATTTGCAGTTGGTTCTGAAAATGACGCATTCTTCGATTTAGTTGCCAGTTCGAAGCTCACGCGGTTAATTCCGCCGTTAACATCGTTCAATGTTTTTGTGCCGCTCTTTTTCGTCTATAATTACAGCGCTGCTATTTCCACCGATTTCCGACCACATTTCGTTAATTACAGGTCCAATCAATCTGAAAGCGTCACCAATTAACAATCTTGGGGTTTGAAAATTTTTGTTTTTGGTTCCAGCAAAATTTGAAGTTACAAATTTTCTTTTCTAATTCTATCCAAGATCGAGGCCAAAGGAACTGACAAATTTTATTTAATTTTTGGAGTTACAAAATCGGGACCAATTACGGTGGACCGACGATTAATATAGTTTTTTTCATCGCCGGCAAAAACAATGAATAGCAATTTTGACAAACCAGAAACGCCCATTTTTTACCCAAAGGTTATCGGCCGCTGGTCTCATGGTCATTAAATTACTGGCTGAACGGGAAAAAAATCGGCCCGGGGCTCTGTACAGAATTGGTGCTTGCGCAAGATTTCATGTGGACGTGAATTTTATGAATGGATTAATAAATTAATTAATTATATCGGATTATGTCTTAGTTTATGGTTGGGGAAATTTTTTGGTGGTGACCTAATTTGGCGGTAATCAAAAAACCAAACATCGCGTCCTCCGCAACTGAAGATGGCCATAGATTCTCGTTACGACGAACATTGGCTTGACAATGAGTAGTAAAGGTAATGTGGAGTGTCTTTACTTCTTCACTAAAAGCAGGGATTATTCTCCATCACCCATCGTGGCTTCTTTCTAACTAATTTAGGTTTTTTTAGAGTTTCCAAAAGATGTCATCCTCTCCCCAATTCTTATTTTTCTCATTTTTCTCATTTAGTTCCAGTATTGCGAAATCAACGGAACTTTCCATTTTTGCTGAAACTTGATTGGCCTTCTGCCCGTCCATTGTATTCTTCCTCTTTACTGTAGCGATACCTCGAAGTTTCTCCTGTCATCTCTTCCAGCAGAACTTGGAATGGGACTTTGGTCTCTCAAGTTCTGCCGACCTTGTTGCTGTCGTTTAATTTTCTTGGAAGCGTTTACTTGATTCCCAAATTCCTTTTGTTTAATGAAGACGGCATCGATCGTTCGTTCGTTGCAAAAGGCTCTGTCAGAGAGCAGCTGCTCTTTTGAGTGCCCCGTTTAATCAGAGATCGTGGCCCCCAAGATCGGTAAGTAATTTATTAAAGTAGCAAAGCAACTCGCGTTTTCCAAGGATTAACCGCCGGTTCGGAATCGATTATTTTTGATTATAGGTAAACTAATAGGTTTTTTTAATCGAAAGGCTGCGCCCAGGCCGTTGGTCGCGCACTCCGGCCCATCTGTCTAATCGAGCCGGAGACCCACGGTCTTCTATTTCGGGAAGCGCCAACTCGAAATAATCGTGTTGTCCCGATTTGCCCCTGCTTGGTGCCTCGGCGTCCCGTTTTTGGGAAGAGCCGTCAAAAATCGATATGTTCGGGTTGGGGCGCGTGTAGACTCCGAGGTGGTCGATTTCCCCCCCGCCGTCGTTTTCGCCCCTTTCCCGTCCCGAGCTGGGCCCAATTCCGGCTAATAAAGACGCAAATAAGTGAATCAATAAGGCCGATTGGCGTGGCGCGGCTCGCAATTCCTCGCAGCCGCCACGGCCCGGTCCACCGGGGTCCCCAATTTCCACCGACGAGGAAAATTTCTTGAAGCGTCGTCTCCGACGAGGTAATTTTTTTTTTTTGTGGCGTCGCGACACCGTTTTAGTGCCGTGATCCTGGAATTGGATCCGGCGGTCGGTGTGATTTTACGGCTCACCCCGGTTATGGGGGGGACCGGCCTCCGGCGCTGGACCGCCGTTGTGTTCTTGTATTACCATCTCGTTTCTTGGCGAAGGTAAACAGGTTTCGGGTCCGCATCTGCAGCCTCCTAGACGGACCGCACTGTTGCCAAGTGGCCGCCAGGTCGAGGTGTATTCAAATCCGGAGGAATTCGCCAAAAGATTAATTTATTCCGGCGGTGGCGGACAAAAAGTGCTACCGCTCGACCCGATTCCGGCCGTCTTTCTAATCTCGCCGCCGGGATTCGGGGGAAATTACGGCCGGTCCGGGGCGGTTTTTGCCCCTTTTTCGACCGATTTAAGATATTAGACGGGAATTATAAAGGCGTACATATGAAATTCACGCAAGCGCCGCTTTATATTGCAAGGCTGAAAATCAATGGTGATGTGGAATGAGAAAGGGTGAATGCGAGGAGGGTACGTGAACCCTTTCCCTCACGCACTTCCATTAGTTTCACAACATCCTATTAAAAATTTGATGCAGATCTGGGGGCCGATTCGCCGAATCAATCGAGTCCTCAAATTCTTCCGCTCCTGGCGCAATAAAACAACAATTTCGGGATATTGAGACATTACTAAAGGAAAATTTCTTGGTTTTTGGAACGGGACCGGGAAGCAACCACTTCTGTAACAATAACGAATCCAACATTTTTAACGATATTTTCTTTTATTGCCGCTGATTTTAATGCACTACTAGACCTAGTGATTGTTGTGATTCCGGTTTATGCTGCGAGATCCATTAGTTTTAAAGTGGGTAGATAAAAAATACCGCCGTGTTTTTATTGTGAGAAACTTCAATTACAGTTGAGTCATGAATGTTTGCTTTTCAGAGATTGGTGCCAAAAACTTTTAACGAGCCGCAATAGCGGTATATTCAAATAGGCCCATCTTGCATTCTTCATCTAAATTGCGACCCTCTTTATAATATTATTATAAATAAAGTCTTGAACCTACCAGTATCGTGAAACATCTTTTCCTGGCAGTCGTCGACTTCTTATTGGCGTTCTCCGACATTTCTTAATTTCTGCCTGTAAAGAAGGATCTTATGCTATTTGTTTTCTTTAATAAGAGTTCCCATTTGTTGCAATCTTCTAGATTCTCATCGTCACTTCCATCGGAACGTCCATTTTGAATGTTGTCATTATTTTTAATAGCATTTTCTTTATATATACGAATAATTGGCAGAAATAGCCGCATCACGTTAATCAATGCCAGGATCCTGTTTAAAGTATTTACCACAAACGAAGATCTCTACTTGTGCCAACATCACAGTTTCCTATAATGAATCATCTGAGCTTTGCTCTATGGCAGCACAACCCAATGGAAGGTCGTAAGTTCACAACAGTCATAGATACTACAGGATTGGCGGTCCAACGAATTAATTAAGTCCGTCTCCTGAAATCTCCAGCAATTTGGAGTTTAGCTGAAAATTCTTGCATCCGCCATTTAAAAAATGTGATGATTAAATTAATTTTTGGTTGTTGCAAAATCTTGTCGATGTTGAACTTTTTCTTGGGAATAATAATAAAAATGTCCCGGCCGATTTTTGCGAGCGTCGTTGTCAATTGACCCGTTTTGCAGACCATGTTGGACAAGGAAAAGAAGCGTTTCCACGAGATGGCCGAAGGCGACAAGAAGCGTTACGACGACGAAATGAAGAACTACACTCCTCCCAAAGGAGAGAAGCAGAGGGGGAAAAAACGAAAACAGATCAAGGATCCTAACGCGCCCAAACGTTCGCTGTAAGTTGAAATTTTTCGAAAAAACGTCCTCGCAAGGTTTGATCAATCGGCAACTCTATAGCTGTTCGGTTATAAATCCCTGCTAGATCGAAGCAAACAACTCGACCACTTGATCGCGTTTTAATCAAGAGGGCGGGTGTTTTGCTACAGTTTTTTTTACACCCCCCCGAATTTTGTTGGTCACGGGATTAATGTCGAAAATTTCGGACAGGTCTGCGTTCTTCTGGTTCAGCAATGATGAGCGTTCCAAGGTCAAGGGCCAGAATCCCGAGTACGGTGTTGGCGACATTGCCAAGGAGTTGGGACGTAGGTGGGCGGATGCCGTGCCGGAGGTTAAGGGCAAATACGAGGCCCTGGCCGAAAAGGACAAGGCTCGCTACGAAAAGGTATTTTTTTTTTTTTAAATCTAGAACGTTGTTTTTATATTGTGACGTGGGGTGTCAGGAAATTTTCGTTTGGGAGGGTTTGATGATGGGTTCACGAGATGTGATTCTGGTGGCTGCCACCGTTGTAATTGTGCTGTATCTTCTCAGGAGATGACTGCTTACAAGAAGAAGCTCTGGCCAGCCGCTGCGCCGCCAGTTCAGGCGCCCCCTGTACCTGAAGTCGATGACGTTGAGGACGAGGACGAAGAGATCGATGATGATGAAGATGAGTAATCCGCGAATAAGCACATCGTTACCTCGTCATGGAGTAATCATCATTCATTCCTTTAATAATTGTACATAATGCATATTAGCAGTGTCCTCGTGTTCTCATTTAATATTATTTTTTTCCCTTTTCTTTTTATTACCTGCGTCTGATGGGTGAGAGTCAAGAGAGTACTTACAAACTATTGAGTGCGTGATTAGATCAATAAATCAGTTTGTGGCGAAAGCGCTCCGTTTCTTTCTCTCATCGCCGTTTTTGTTTCTTCAAAACAAAGTGTGTAGTGTTTGTATTGTTTTTAACGGGTCAAAATTTTCATGGAACAGTCAGCAAACCGCGTCGCCTCGTTGCCTTGTTTAGTAACAATTTTACATAATCACTCCATGTAATTCCGGATTCAACAAAGCTTGCCAGTAACTGAAATGTCCGGCATTTTGACGACTCACCTCGTTTTTGGTATCTTGGCATGTAAAGTTGTTATTAAAAATTTTGGACTGCAAATTCGTTTGTATCCATTTAACTTGGGTTTTATTATTCACAACATTTGCAGGCCAAAGTGTAGTTTTGCTGTCTTGTTAACTTATTTATGTTATAGTTCTTAAGTTGTAAGTATCTCTAGTATAATAAACCGTTTACCCCCTTTACTATAAGCAGAGCAGACTATTTTTATTATCATTTGAATTGTTAATATAGTTATGTGTTAACCAAAGTGCGGTGTAATACTGTTTCGACTGCCTCCAAGTGTACATTAAAAATGGACAATACTACGGTGTGAAAAGGTTCAGTTGTCTTGTTGATTCATAGTTTACCATGAAGACGGCAGTTTAGTTCATTTTTTATTGCAGCAGTTTGTTTAAACCTGTTGATATACATACTGTGAATTCCCGTTATACCGTACGATAATAAGGGAATGTAAAATGTGACGTGAAATGTTAACGTTTGTGTAATTGATTAATGAATTACATTCATTTAGTTTATTGGCATATAAGTACTGCGATTTTTTAGAACTGTTTGTTAATGTTGTCTCGAGTCCATAAAATGGAAGCATTTCACTTTTCACATGACAAAAATTGCTCTGTGTTATTTTAGGGAGAGAAATAGAAAACAGTGTTTGTTTTTTATATCTAATAGGAATAACTAAAAAAAATCAATAAAATTTTCAGTAAAAGTGTAACTCAGGATTATTTTTATTTTGATTCTCTTAATACATTTATAGCATACTATGACGTTTTCACTTTCCTTCTTTCCTCCCCGAGTACCCGCTAGCTCACTATCATATTTTCATCCCATTCAGTTACATAAAGATTGCAGCGAACCGGAAGCAAAAATTAATGAGTACTGTTTTGACAATCTTAGTCATGTCATTATTTTGCCGGTAGCAATCGAGAGTTCTGAAAACAGCTTACCATCATTTGTTTCCCCTAATTACGTATTTGGCAATTGACAACTGTCAGTGCCCTATTGGGCAGGCAGGCGAGGTTCTGATTCCAATTGTTGTCAGGGCGTGTGGTTATTATTAAAAGAGTATAACAGTTAAACTTTTTTATTTGGGTTGTTTACTACAACACAATCAACAACGATAAGAATAATAAAAATAGTATATTTTTACAAATGACGAAAGTTTCTTTGGTTATAAAAACTTCACGGGTACAAGCGTGTTGTACGTAACAAATGGCACGATTTGTACTTATTCCTTATAAATTAACAACTTGTATATACAAAATCACAATTATAAAGTATAGAAAAATAGATAGGTAGTAAAAAATCGGGAAGGCTTCTATAGTTACCAAAACTGTTCACGGACCTTCCTGCTGGTTAAGATAATGTTTAAAAGTGCAACCGAAGTCCCGGCAGGACCCGTCCACCTCGAACGGACACATGATTCCCAGGGGATCGACGTTTTTGTACCTAAACGAAGCAATTAAAATTTGGACTAAAAATTTTCGGTACGTCACCTGCCGCAGTTATCGAGTGGTGACGCGTATTCGGGAATATTGCAACTGATCACAGGTCTACTTTTGTAAATTTGATCGATATCGTTAGGATCTACAATATCAATAAAAGTTTCTTCTTCGTTACTGCACAACTCCATGTCCTCGCAATTACTGTTCTTGTCACTGATGGCTCCCAATATGGCACTCTCTTCGAACGGAAGCAAATTTTCGTTAACTCTAACAGGAGTCGACGTAACCGGTGCAGCAGTTTTACAACCCTTATCACCGTGTATCAAACTAATATTTGCCTTGGCAACAATTACTTCACTATCGACGGTTTCTTTGCACTTCTCCATGCTAGATGCGTGCTGGCTTTCGGAACTGAAAACAACGGAATCGTGACGACGTCTACGGTGAGTCGGGCCGGGTTTTTTTTTTTTTTTTCAACTACTAACCTCTGGTCGATTGTGGCTTTTCTATCGACTAATTCTCTGACGAGAGTTGAGAAAGTTTCGTGTGATCTCGACAAGTAGCTCCTGGCTTCATTGAGATCGCGCAGCAGATTTCTGATATGTGTCTCGTGTCTTTTCCGTTCGTTGCTGGCCTCTGTGATTTTTTTCATAATGGGAGTGAGCACCTGATACTTGCTTATCACCTGCAAACTTTCAACCGAACGGACTTTGGTGATAGCTCGACGACGTCGCAACGACCAATTTTATTTACGGCAATCGTCGCGACAATAACCAAGTTGGGGACCCGGCAAGACAAAACACCATTAAAGCGATCCTATTAGGTGAACATCGAAACCCCACGGAGAGACTTTGATACGGGACGCGCAGCATCGCCGTAGGGTTGAAGCAATAATATTGTTGCTAGGTATCTTGAGCGCCAGATGAGAAAATTACCTTCAGCAACCCCTTCTTGACAAGAATTGTGTTCAGAAATCTACGATACGGGAGCTTAGATGTTGAAACTTTAACGGGAGCAAGTAAACTTAAGGTGGCTTCATACTCGACCCATATCACCTCAACTGTGTTGCCTACATTTAAAGTTTTCCCTAATGGGGTACTTGCCTAAAAAAATTCTGCACTTTTTATTCTTTAGATGCATGCAAATAACTAAAAGAGGCTTAAGTATTTTTTTCCCCATTTTTTTATTTCATATTTTTGTAAATATGTGCAATTTTTGTTTTTGATGACGTATTGGCTCCCCGTATCCAAAACTCACACCTATATTGAATAGACTCTTGTTTTTGGCTACTATGCTGCGCTGCTGGCAGAGGGCGCCACATGTGTACAGCAGATTTGCATTCAATTTATAAGGAATTATAAGGAATGAATAAAGCGCCATCATACGATTTCTTTGAGAACTACGTCGTGCTGGGATTGACTACGTCACAAATCTATCTCCCACTCCAAAAATTAAAAAAATAATTCTGGGCGTAATATTGACCCTAGAACCAAATAAAAAAATACGAGTCTAATGAAATCGCCTACATTTTCTAAATATTATATTTCCCAAACATGAAGCAAGTACCCCATTGCAACTTTTTCCAAAAAAAACCTACCACAAAATATAACTAATACTACACAGCCCCTAATAACTGGTGCTACTAGTAACTTATAGAAAAAAACATCTTCAACAGTAAAGCTTGAAATACAGGGTGTTCCGAAAAACGCCCCAAGCAGCAACTCCGTATTTATTATTCAGTTTAAATAAATAAAAAAATATTATTACTCCAACCTTCAACAACAAGAACAAAAAAAGTGAATGAAACTAATTTCCAAGACAAACATTCAAAGATTACTAAAAAATCAATGTACCTTCCGTTCCTCGGGGTCCGAATTTCCTTGAGTGTTTTCTGCAACGTAGTCAACACTTTAATGACCCCCGAGTTCTTTTTTTCCAACTCGACTATCCTACAGACTTGATCGCAATTCTCCAGAGTCAACTGCGTCGGTTCTGGCGTCGTGATGGACGCGACTTCATTCCTCGCCTCAGACGCGGCTTTTTGACACCCAACCTGGCCGGTTGGGTCCGCGACAATTTCGGCCACAGGTTCGCAATGGGGTTTAACCGGACTTACGAGCGGCGGAATCGAAACCTTAATAGCGGGCGCCACGTGATTTTTAACGTTAACGCTATCAACCGGATCTCGAGCCACCACCGGTTTATTGGGCGCCATCACGGGCACTGCGGGTTTGGGTTTAGGCCTCGGCGCCAATCGCTTCAAAATCCTTTTCTTTTCGGCGTTTTTCAGCTGCCTCACCAGTTGCTGATACTCGATTTGTTTCGATTTTGGCAGCAGTTTCACGGCGGACTTTTCGAGAACCTTTTGCGATTTCTCAAGTTTCTTTCTTTTTGTTTCTTGTTCCAACTTCTCCCGCTGCTCTTTCAGGAACTTGTCGATATCGGCCGATTGCTTAGCGTTTGCGACATCGACATTCTGCGCCATTTGTTGGTCGTCCTCGCTATCCGAATCGGCGTTAACGTTAATAATCAACGGTTTCACCAAAGGAATTTTTCTGATTATCGGAACTTTTTTGGTGTCTTTTTTTAAATTGTTAAGAACTAATTTGGAAGCAGCGGGGATTTTCGGCAGTATTCTAATCGGAAGTGGAGGCCGTTTTGGGGGTGTTTTGGGAAATTGCGCAACTTTAACCGGTTGTTCCGGAATTTTGGTGTTTGTTATCTTTTTGGCTAAACCTGCGAGAAGAGAAGCTCTTAAAACGTCCTCGTCATCATCTAAATCGGGGGGAGCACCGGCACCGGCAGATGGCGCTTTAGCACTGCTGTCATTTTGTTCAAGGCAAGGTTTCTTGATTGTGACGTCATCGATGGTCTCCTTAATCAAAAACTTTTCGGTGTCGTTTTCTTTATCGTTTAAAACTTGCGAGACGTCTAATCCGTTCTGCAGCGCTTTCCTTCTCTTGCGCTTCTTGCTCTTATTAATAACCGCGGTTTTCAACGCTTCTAACCTCAAATTTTCCAATTCGGGATCGTCAATTTTGCTGTTAACTACGCATTGTTTGGCGCCGTTGACGTCATTGCTAGCAACTTCAACTTCCTGTTCTTTTGCAGAACCCCCCGACTCAACTTCCTGTTCTTTGGCAGAACCCCCTGACTCTCCTTCCTTGCCCTTGCCCATGCCTCTAAGGCGGGTTTGCAGGCTATTTCTGTGCAAGTCCTCAACTTCGTCGATGCGTATGGCCTCCTTTAACTTGCCCTTCAGTTCTTTGTTGACGTAATTGTCGTTATCTGAGCTGTCTGAAGGCGGTTTTGGCTTTCTCTTCTTGCAGTGCTTTAAGGTTCGTCGCCTTTTCCGGCGTTTTTTTACGTTCATCGTCGACACTTCCCCGTCACTAACACCACTTAAAGAAAGTGCACGTAAACGTTGGTAAGGTGAAAAGAACTTACCCATGCTGTCTGTGATCATAGAAGAATCGGAAATGTCTTCGAAATTATCATCGTCTACAATTTCACCTTCCTCTAGGGTTTCACTAGAAGCGTATTCACCCATTCTGGGTCTGTTTGATGAAAATTTCATCAGCTTTTAGGCGGTTCTTTCACTTTTACGTATTACCTTGACTCAGATGGAATTGCGAAAATGACTAATGAATGAAGAATCAAGGCGGAACAAAGGTCGAGCACATAAGGTACCAACTATACGAAAGAAATTTTCTAGATTTGGAACCAAAGTTGTCAAAAGTTGAAAAATTATTTACTTTTACTAGATAGTAAATTAAAATCTATTAAAATTCTATACAATACTAGAAGAGGTAAAGTATTTTTAATTAGTTTAGCCAGCTAAAAAAGGTTGCTAATATTCTTATGAAAGATTTACTAAATTACGTTGTAGAAATTTGTTTTAACTCATTGGCAACACTGAATCAGGGCTAGGCACAAAATGGTAACGTATTATTGATGGCCTACGAGCTCAAACTTCCGTTTCCTTCTCCAAAATGTTCCTATGTATTTTTTTAAAAAACACACGGCCCTTTCGGGCTGATAAAAACTGCATCGCTCCTTCTTTTAACATCCAGTGAGTAGATTTCTCAAAGAACATTCTGCGAGGGTGAAAAGCTGCTGGCGCCGGTAATACAGATATCCTGAAACTGGATGCGCGCGCAATCAACCAACGACGTCATTAATCTATTGCATCACTTCGCAACTTTTTCACTACTTTCAGGTGTCACATAAAAATTTAGCAAAAGATGCCCAGAAAGCGAGAGGAGCTACGCAAAATTACTTTATTCAAGACCAAAATAATATCGTAAAACAAAATTGATCACAACAAATATATACAAAATAATTTTTTACTTCATAATCTTGAAAAAGATCCAGTCGGTCTCATACATTGAACAACATGGAATGTTGCCACAATAATTAAATTAAATAAATAACAATTAGTTAATATTGCTTGCAATATTAACTAAACACGTTTTGTAGATCTGCTATCACTTCCGGCGCCTCCGGTTTTTTCGGAAACGCTATCCTCGGCAAATCATGAATTTTGACTTCTTTCTTAAAAAGTTGCCCCATACTTCGGCCGATCAACTAAAAAACCAACATTAACCACGTCAAAACAATTTCTTAACTTTCTCTCACTGTTCCGGTAATTTTTTTGAATAAATCCTTCTTGACTTTCTCCACCTTATTTCCTTTACTTGTATTTCCCGAAATCCTTTCGTCCAACTTCTGTAAATCGACCGGATTCACTCCCGGAATTTGCTGCATCACCCCTAAAACTTCCAAAAAACTCGGCCGCAACATTTCGTACATTTGCGCCCCTAACGTCAGCAAAGATCCTTGATTAGCCTCGTGTTGTCCGTGTAAAGTTAGAGCGTTCAAAACGGAGGCCATAATATGAGCCGCCATCTCTCCATTCAAAGAACTATCAGAAACTAGCTGTCTAACGATGGGTCCGGTCAAAAACGTCGCTTTCAACGAAGCGTTACTATCTATCCACGACAAGGCACCCAACACCGCCAGTACAATGGACTGACACGTTTTCTCGCTACGCAACAACACCAAACCTGCAATTATTCAGTTGTAACAACGTCACGAGGTGCGAATTTCTCGCGACTAACCCAAATCCGAAATCACTTCTGTGGTCATGTTGGAACGGGCCGGGGGAGGGGTTGGCGAGTTCATATGTAAGTCTTCTGTCTCCATGTTTTCCGAGCTAGGTTCGGGAGATAGACCGCCCCCCACCAAAGCCACTTTAAGAACGTCCAAGTATTCGCGAGTTAAAGCGCGAGTCAGGATGTCCTCGAGAACTTCCTGCGTGTCGGTATTGTCTTCTTGCGCTTCGCGGTTGCGGAACTCGTTGACCTGCAGCCATTTGGTGTGGAGCCTTGCCAGCACTGAAATTCGGTAATTTCGGAAAATGCCCAAACGAAAACCAATTTGCTCCCAAACTTCATCAGATCACAGAACGAAGAACGGGCCGATTTACGTTACATCATAATTTCGCGCAGGGGAAAGATCACTTCTGGTCCATTTGAGACAACCACGACCCGCCCGAAAACGTGAAGCGCGGCGTTCT
Organism: Schizotus pectinicornis; assembly: GCA_951805265.1. Taxonomy (NCBI): domain Eukaryota; kingdom Metazoa; phylum Arthropoda; class Insecta; order Coleoptera; family Pyrochroidae; genus Schizotus; species Schizotus pectinicornis. The sequence continues at coordinate 3,225,620 of OX638206.1, forward strand.
ATGATCTAACTGAGCAGAAAGAATCCAAAAATCTTCGTCGTTTGGGCAGATGCTTTCAATGTAGAGAGTGAGCCTCAAGTGAGAGACAGAGTCTGCGCAAACGATGATTCTCTCTGCTCAAATCGCACATATACGAACAATTGCCTACAGATACTTACTAATAGGAGAAATATGCGCTATAATAGGCAAAAGAACCACTTCATAGAAGGGAGCAGGGCATGAATATATGAACGGTTTCAGAAACACTCGAATAATTGGCCTGATTCTGTAGTCCGGTATGTACTGTGGGAGAAAAAAATGTATAATTAAGGGTGAAAATAAAAAGTTCCCAGTCCAACAATGGGAGAAATAACAAACCTGCAAACAGGCCAATAGGCTATTGATTATCGCTAATCCCAGATCCGGCAACGTATACAGATCTCTTCCAAACGACGGTCCGACCGCCCCAATCATGTGATAACAACTCTCGTGCAATCCAAACAGAAATCTCTGCATCCTCTCCAACGGACTCTGCACTACTTGAACATCGCCCAAATCCGCCGCGGAATGCCCGATTAACCCCAGCAAATTCGATTTTTCCGTTTCGAGAATCCCCAAACAACCCTTGTAACTGTCGTGTATCAAAGCTTGCGCTTCGACCGTGAACAGTTCGTTGAAAATACGAATAAGCGACAACAATTCGGGCAGGAGCGGAACAACGTGAGGAGCGGCCGGATTCCTGCAAACGGGATTACCCGATTCGGTGAGTGCCACCACGAAACCCCCTCGAGTCGCCCTTTCCGGATCCTCGGGCCAAGAACAACGCTTGATCGCCCCCAAAAGGAGATTGACGCAGAAAACGATACTGCTGCGATTTTGACCGTGACGGCTGTCGCTGTGGGGCGGCGTCGGCGGTTTATCCAGACCCACAAACGCGACGAATTGAGACGCACTTTTAAAAGCGCCCGAGGTAACGATCGCACGCCACTGCACGTTCGCCTGAAAAAGGTCGCAATATTAATTATTACATTATTTCATATTATGTCACTTTATCATATAATTATAATGCTATTATATTATTTTATTATTTTAAAGTGACAGTACCTCAGTGAGAACTTCTCGGACGAAGGTGCTCTGCCGGTCGTAGTCGCAGAAGTGGTTGGAAATCAAGAGCAGCGCCTCCTGCAAGGTGACCTTCTCCAAAGTGCTCAAACCGGCGGGACTGTCGGGTCGCGATAAATTTTCGACTGTGGCCCGGATTTGGTCGAAAACCGGTAAGAGCAGCAGTGGATACTTATTGCCTATTTTCACCATTAATGAGGCGGCGTGACGTCTGACGTTCTTCACGGCCCTTGATCGGTTTGCTTTGCTCTGTTCCTCGGGGGCGTACATCAACGTCGAAAAGATCTTCTCCAGGACTTGGGGCAAGAGAGCGGCGCCGGAAGCAGCCACCGAATTGGCTGCAATTAAAAATCGTTCATTTCCTAATCGGCGCTTTTGGGAAATTCGGTTTCGCTAAAACCAACCACTAACCTGTGGGGGCCATCTGTCCGGTGGACATGCTGAGGAACACGAATAAAGCCGAGATGCAAGTGAGCAGAGTGGAGAGGATGAGAGGGTCGACGGGCTGATACGCCAAGCACAGCTGCAACAGTCTCAAACCAGAGGCTATAGAGGGCCGCTCCTGCGCTTGGAGCACCCTGCTCAAAATACTCTCGAGAAACGTCGACAACGCTTCCCATTCTTGAAACAGCGGATCGGACATCACCAAACCGGAAGTGACGTTAGGAACTTGCAAACATTTCATCAGCCATTGTTCAACGTAATTAAACGTAACTAACGGAGCGACAACAGTTGCTTGTCTGCGAAAAAAAAAAAAGCTTTCCAAATTTTCCCGGTAGAGGGCAAAGCGTAAAACGTTACCTGAAAGAGTCGAGAAAATCGGACCGGCACCGGTAGAAGTACGCGGAAAACTCCTCTTCGCTGTCGAAATCCAATTTGGCGTATGCCGCCGAAGCGCTCAATTCGTTCGTTTGAGTTTTCGCCGACGGATAGTTGAACTTGACGATTTTCGGGGCGGTACACTGGACCCATTGCGGAATGTAAGAGATGAAAACGGGGTCGCGGGACACGTGCTCGTGCTTCAACATGCTGTTCCAGAGGGGATTCGCCATGTGCGCCAGCGTTAAGCTTTGGTGACTGCTGAAGGCCAAAATGGACTCGAGGAAGGCCGAAAAGTTGACGGGCCGACTCACGTTGTCCTTACCCCACAACGTGCACAGCTGAGTGGACAACCCTCCCAGCACCTGCACGTTAAACAACACTTTTAGAATTGCACCAGAAAAAATTGCCTACATATTTTCTGCCAAATTTCAAATTTTTAACTCCATTAGAAATACGCAATTTGGCACCGGCGGTTCTCGTTGAAACACCCGGTATATAGCTAATTCGCGCCGATAAGCGTGACGCCAGAGGCCGCGGCCCACTCAAGACACGCGTAACCTTAAATTTTCATTATGTATGACTTAATGACAAATAGTATCGTAATGACCCCATCTGAAGCGCTAATTGCGTAAAGAACACTGTTTTACCGACATTGAGGAAAACAATTTTGGGACCGATTTCAACGATGACGTCAAGCCTTGCAACGCGTATTGCGACTTCACTGAAGAGATTTAAACTTATCTGCCACGTTGAAGAGCTTATAGCAGCAAGAAAAATAAAAAGTTTCGGTACGATCTAGCAAGTAAAAGAATAAATTTAAAAACCATCAAACGGTTTTTAAACCCTGAAGCTCACGTAATTTAAAACCAATTTTACTATTATCGACTAATTCAGCAAAGCTCATAAATCTTCAAAAACCGCAAAAAACAACGTTAAATCGTCAGCAGATACCTGAATTAATTTTTTTTTAAACAAATAATGTTGCTCGTCCAAAATGGCGCCCGGGTTCTTAGCGGCCGAAACCAAACACTGGATTGGTTCATCGCTGAAAAGAAGAAGTAGCGGCTTCCTCTCTTCCACCTTCCCTTTCCGATTGACGATCTGCAATTTACATTTGTTAACAAAAATTTTACGACTCCTGCGGAAATTGACCTGTGAAAGACATTCGGCTGCCGGATACTGGAAAGCCAGATCGTTCAGTAAGAGGCACAAAATTTGGAGTAACCTTCCGTTTTGGGCCATAATATGGGCCATTGACACCCACTCAACAAACCCCGTCAACGTCAACAGTACCACTTGAACGACGCGACCGTGCGCCCCCGCTTTCACCGTGTTGTTGGCTTCTCCGCACGCCCGAAACTGATTGACGTGCAACTCGATGAGGCGGAGAAAAAAATCGAAAATTACGGCCATGTTGGCGGTGAGGGCGTGATAGATGTCCTTTCGTCGTTGGTTCGATTCCAAGGTCTGAAAATGGTTATTTCTCCGTCAATCCCTTCGTTCAGTCAAATTCTCGACGCGTTAAGTTAGAAATTTTAGAATACCTGCAATAAGGCAACGTCTTCGACTAGGCGTAAAAACACGAGTAGGACCAGTTCGGTTTGAGTTTCACCGCAAGAGCAGGCTTCAGATAGTTCCGAGAGAAGCCCCGGCCATTGTTGGGGCCACTCTCGTTTCACCATCTCGACAATTACCCGACTCAGAGCATCCTTCATGTGGGGTTCCTCGTTGATCCCGCCAGCGGCCAACAACTTCATCGCGTTCTCCTGACGAAACAAAAAATTCCATTCGACACACATAACAACTAAATATATTTTTAGTGCCATTTACAGCGATAACAATTTTCTATTGTTACAAGTAAATGGTGTAGCAAAGCCGTTTTGTAGATTTCTGTATTACCGACACTCTTCTTTTGCTTTACTTGAGTCAATCTGACGTCTTCCAACGCCTTTTTTAACCGCTTCTTAAAACAAAAATCTGATGTAAAGAAGTAATGAAGGTAATGAACCCACCCTTACACTGGCGCCCAACGTGGGGGCAGCGAGGGTGGATAATATTTCCAGGCAAACCTACATCACACTTCGGTCTAAAGACACCTTAGTTCACAAGGTGGAAAGAAGACGTTGGAAAACGTCAGATTGAGTAAGGTAAAGCAAAAGAAGAGTGTCGGTAATACAGGAACCTACAATAATGGCTGCCCTCCAATTAAACCATCATTACGCTAATAATCGTTCGTGAAACCGGCCATTAATTTTGTACAGTTCAACCCGTTTAACGCTAAACTGTCAGTAGTATTTACATTTTTAAAGATAAAGCAACTTGAAAATGGCCAAAATTTTGCCTAATCTTTGCTGTCCCCACTCTCATTATTATCCCATTTTTTGGGCCACCCTTACGATAGTTGCATATTGGCATCAGCAAACTTCCTAATCTTAAATGCCCAACTTTTCCAAGCTCATTTACCTTGATAAAGATCTTCTCCTGTTGGGAGATCTGCGTCCAGCGGTACTTCACCGTGTGCTCCATTAGTTGCAGGCCGAAATGTCTTGATATTAGGGAGTGTTGGGTCCCTGCTGCCAAATACAGTCCGGCTTCTGCACATAAAGGCGAAGTCTCCTTGAAACTCTCACAAGCGTTGTATGCCTTGAGTCGGTCAGTTTGCGAAGCTCCCGTGCTCATTGTCAGTTCCACGGCTCGGGCCAAGTCTGCGGCCAAAGCCGCTACATCAGGACCAGCCATCCTTCGCGTCGAAAGCTACTAACTGGAAGAAAAACACCGTCACATGGCAAGAAAACAGCATGGTGTCAATGCTACGAAAATGTTGCAATCTTGCGAAAATCGCTTAATGCGTTAATAAATAGTGGGGGAAATACAGAGCGGGGGCGTCATTTACCTTGGTTTTGGGGCTCAATGGGGGTTCATGGCGAAGTACTATCAGTGAGTGAAGTTATTGAAATGAATTCACGTTGACGTTTGCGGGTTGCCGGCCATTCCCGGTCTGCGCCAGTACGCATCTAGCGGCACAAGCGGGAACCGACGAATTACAGATTTCTGCCGGCTGATGCATTAAAAACCAATTTATTATCAGCAACTTTTTGAAGATTTACAAAACTTGTGCGTAATTTAATAGCCTAATTTGATCCGAGATAATAGAAATAAATAATATTTGATTTTTAATATTGTTGCAAAAACTTAAGAGAAGCAAAATCCCTACGTTTTTGAGCGCCAAAGCTCCCAGCTGGCGAATGTTTTTGTTTTTGCTGTCAAGTGTCACACAACTTTTAGATTATATTTACGTCAAACAAGGGGGCGCGACCCCAAAAATGGATTTTGTTAGTTATATTCGCGACCAAAGCACTCGCCTTCATTCCCGTGATTATGTGGACGTTATTTGGGACGAAATCGAGGGCCACCAGTCCGATGAGGAAGCGGCAGCCTCCTCGATCACCGAATACACCAACCACCTTCCCGTTCTTCTGGAGCAATTTTGGGAATTGGCCTCGGAGAAACTGAACGAGGGACCGATTGACGAAATCGAACCCGACCTTAAAGTTTATTTATTAGTTTTGATATATCAGTGCACTACACAATCACAGGACTCGATGTCCCAAAGCACTGTTATGTACGCTTCTGAAGTTTACGTGCATCTTTTGACGACGGAATTGAGCGAAGACTTTTTCAAGACGAAACTTTACAGGGGGGTGTTGACTACGTTGCAGGGCGCGATCGAAGCGGCATCGTCGGATTTTTTGTGCCTTAAACTGATGCATAAATTGAGGAGGTTTCTCTCGAAATCAAAGTTACTGTCGGAAGATTTAGAGATTACCATGGCGGCCTTTGTTCAGATTATTTTGATGAAGACCAGGAGCATTTTTGAACAATTTGATTTAGGTCAGTTGTAGGCAATTTTTGGCATTCTCACTCCCATAGAATTGACTTCAACAATACTTCTGAGATGTCTTTTATTGATTGTTAGTTTAAAGAATTTCTAACACAAGACTTAAACAATTTGTTCTTAATTTGCAGAAAATGAGGCCGATTCCATTGCACATGAAGCTTTTCTGTCGCTCAAAACTTTGATTTGCAACGAAAATGTGCCCTCCAGGAGAACAACTCTAATAACTTTTCTGTTCAACGGTTTGCGAAGATGCACATCCACCCATCTAACCCCGCACTACTTCAATATGGTGCAAACCGGTTTTCGGAATTTATTGAAAAATCTACATTTCAAGTTTCGAGAGGATGGCTACAAGACCTTTATTAACGCCTTTGTTCATGTCTGGAAACATCCAGATTTTATCTACTATGGGGTAGTTGTCACTTGTATGAATTAGATTAGACTTCTGCTTGTTCTTGTAGAGATACCTAATTGTCTGATTAGATAAGAAATTTTACTCATTAAATTATGGCGATTACATGAGTAATTACTGTTGCAGGAAGCGACTCTGATTATGAATAACTTGAAAGAAAAATACTACAGATCTGTAATGGAAGTCTTCAACAAATTGGCCATGTCAACCGCTACACATAAGAATTTGCTGAAATTGTCCCTGTCTATCGTTTGCAATCCTTCCAAGCACAGTTCTTTGGAAAAGGTTCAAGTCACCAATGAAATAATTATTCGAAATTTATTGCTGAACTGTCTGTCCAGCAAAAGCGAAATTTCGAACGCGGCAATTGAATCAATTGGAGAACTTTTGCTCTCCCCGGATCTAGGAAAGACCTACGTCATGACTCCCGCCAAAGTTAGTTTTAGATTTATCACATTCACTCGAACTTAATTATGCGATCATTTTTAGAAGGTTTTTAATTGCGAGGCGCCGAATTTTTTGACCGTCCCAACAATTCTGCAAGGTCTCCAAACTTTAATGAACAAAAAGTGGTCGAGTCGGTCGAGAAACAAACCGCTTTTTGGCATCGTAATCTCTATAATGCTTTTAAGCGAGAAGGATTATCCAGAAGTTTACCAAGAAGTAGGTTGTTTCGCGATTTTAAATTTTTTTATACAAAAATTTTTTTGTTACATTTTTTTTGTCTACATTTTTTTTTTGTTAACAGGTATTGGGGCTTCTCAGTGAAGAGGCATCTCCTTTCGACTTGAAACAGTTTCTACAAGTTATGTCAAAACTTTACTTGCAGCTACATGAAAGGAAACACGAAAGGAGCAGTATGGTAGTTTTGAAAATTTTATTCAAAATGGCGCTGCATCCCATGGCGTCATCAACTGAGTTTGTTAAGGTAGACTGTTGTTTTTTTTTTTTGGTAAAAGTTTGTTACTTTTTCAATACTTTCAGCATCTCTACACCAATATGGTGTATCCTACCGTTTTCAAGGGAGCTCCGGTGCCAGGCGACGTTTTTATAGAACCCATCATTACCGACAATTTTAATTTTAAAGAGTTCTTCCAGAAATGCCACACCTTAGGGCTGATCAGGTAGTAGCTGTGGTCAAAATTTCGTTACAACGTTCAAGTTTTGCTTTTCCAGAAAAGAACACGTCGTCAGACTAATTGGCAACGTTCCAACAATGAACAAGTCGAATTTGAAATTGTTATGCGCTATCGTGCATCACACCGATTACAAGGATCTTTCCGTCATCGCCGACTATATCAACGACCACTTTATGACAGTAAGCGCCTACGAGTTTTTTCTCATATTATCGGGAGAATCGCGAAAAAGTCACGAAACCGCTTTTTCAGGTGTGCAACGAACCCAACTTACACTATCTCCTCGACATTTACGGGAAAATTTTAAAAAACAACGCCATCCAAACACAACAGGAACAGTCGCGGAGATGGAACGAGATAATGACTTGTTTCATCAAGCACCACCTGCTCAAGCAAACTTTTCGATGGGATGCCGTAGCCAACGCGTTCTCGTTACTCAAGGGCCTCGAGAACTTCACGAATTTAGCAGAAGATTTTGAGTGTTTGAGACAGGTATCCAGAGATGGCGCGGATTTTAACTAGAGTTTCTAGGTTCCATTTCCCCTCGTTGCTTTTTTGTTTTTACTCTTTGAGCAAGCTTTTAGTTGAACAATTCTAGGCGTTTCACTCTTCACCCTTCACCCTTTTTGTTGCAACATTTTTAGAATCTTTCACTATTGAAAATTACTAACAAAGTTCGTTTTTAGGAATACGACAAGAAGCTCGCCGATGCTTTGCGCACCAGGGGTAGTTTCCTCTCGATTTACTATTACTCGCGTTTAGTTTTGTTCGGCAAGGTAATTCCCAGCGCGGCCAACATCGACGTTGTTGTCAAATTTTTGCAAGACTGCCCCAACCAAACTCAAGCAGGTATTGTCGTATGACTTTAAAACTCGGCTTTAAGGGAGGTTTTAGATTCCCTGACGTACGGCCCGAAACTCTGGATAGGTTGCTTGCTCCTCTACACCAACATTGCTATAGTTCAACCGACTTTCGTCGAATCGGCCTTGGATGCTCTTCATCAAGGCTTGAACGCGCACATAGCGCCAGTTTGTTTAGCTTCGGTCAACATGGCGTTTGATTTATGCAACATGTAAGTTGATTTTTCCACCTGTTCAAAATAACAAAAATAATTCTACAGGGTGACTCATAATTTTGAAGACCTCATCAAGTTTATGTTTCGGCAATTGGTGGTCGGCGACGCAGTTTTCAAGAGGACCTGCTTGGTGAAAATCGATCGCCTCATTCGCGATGATTACCTTAAAGTCGACTTGCAACAGTACTTGGTGTTTGTTTGTCTTTTGGGAAATAAAGCGTTCGGTTTAGGGGATTACCTCCACGAACTGTTGTCGGAAAATTTCTACATGGTCAACTCTCCGCTGATTGCGAAAAATTTCGTACCTCTAATCGTCCACGTTAACGGATATCGGGTAATTCGATTAAAAGTGTCCGTTAAAGATATAAAGTTTTGATTCTAGAAACATCCGCTTTATAAATTAAACAACGTTGATTACGCTTCCGTTGAGGTGGTCGCCAAAAATGTTTCAGATAGGAGAAAAATTTATACGTTACTGTTGCACAGTTTGCCCGTTAAGTTCCGGTTTAATATCGTCCATGCAATAGCCGTCAATATTTTGGGTAAATCTTTGTCACTTTAAAATTAACGTAGTTAATTGTTGCGAGGTTATTTGTTTCAGATAAAACGATTAAAGGAGAGGTCAAATTCGACAATGGCTACTGGAACATGATTACAGATTCCATCTTTATCTTTAAGCTGATGTCCATCTCGATAGAAGATGAATCAGTTGAGGAATACTACAAGAAAGTGTTTGCAAAAATCAACAAATACTTGTTGAATAACGCCGAGTTTTCGGAAAATCAACCAAATCGAGTCTGTACTTTATTAAAGTTTGCTATTGTTTTTAATAAAAAATGCTTGATTTTTAGGAGCACCAAAAAGAAATTGTTCAATCGAGTCTTGTGTTGCAGAATTTGTTGTTTTTTAATGATAGCGATAACATCCAGAGGCACATCAGGATATTGTTGTTTGACGCAATTATGCATTGGACCGACTATTTGCTGGCAGATGTAATTTTTCGCAATTTTTTTGCTTGTAATAATATTAATTTTGCGTTTCAGCTCGTCCATATTGTCCACGTTGATAGAAATAAGGAAATTCAAAATTTTTATACCAAGATCGGCCCGTTCTACAAGAAGAATGCCGCGAGTCTGAACATTCAAGAAGAATCGTTCGAAACTTTGTGTACCTGAAATGAAGATTTATATTTTGCTTTTTTTACAAAATCTACTTGACAGTGGTAGAGTTATCAAATTTCTGGGTGAATTATTATTGATGTTTGACAAACCAACTTAAAACTTTTGCCATTAGAGTTTTTTTCGTAATATTTTCTACAACGTTTACACTTTAATTCGTTAATTTAAGGGAGGTGAAAGGAATTTTTAAACTTTTGTTAATTTTCCGAAACTTTCGAACATTCCTCGTATATGGACGTACCTCGTATCATCGCCAATTTTACAAAGTGCGGGAAATTCGAATCTGACAGCGGTCCAACGTGTCAGTCAACAACATTGATAACCTCATTACAATAAAACATTAATTACGGAGCATTTTCTAGTTTTATTAGTAATCTCAGCGAGATAACCGCGCAAAAATGGGCGACAACAGTCTAGTTCAATTCGTAAATTGCCGCATTCTCCGCAACCACAAGATAATCAAAGAGGACATTTGGGTGAGAAACGGCAAAATAGTGGATCCAGAAAAGGTGTTTTTTGACGAAAAAATCGAGTCAAACCGCAAAATCGATTGTGGAGCGAAAATTGTGGCACCAGGATTTATTGACATTCAGATAAACGGTAAATCGACCCAATTTGATAACACCTTCATTGACCCCCGTTTTTAGGAGGTTTCGGCCACGATTTCTCTTTTAACATCGAGAACGTCGAAGCGGGACTTAATTTAGTGTCGAAGAAACTGTTGAGTCATGGAGTCACCGCTTATTGCCCCACAATTGTCACGTCGCCCAAAGAAACGTATCATCGCATTTTGCCTAAGTTTAAAAAGCGAGCCGGGGGCCCCCACGGTGCCACAATACTTGGAGTGCATACCGAAGGACCATTCATTAACGTAGATAAAAAGGGAGCGCATCCCCCAGTTTGCATTAAGCATTTAGACAAAGTATTGGGTTCACCATACATTAATGCGGTTTAACTACAATCCTGCTCTTACAGGGTATTGACAGTGTTACAGAAATTTATGGCAGTTTAGAAAACATCAAGATAATAACTTTAGCACCCGAATTAGCGACACCTGAAGAAGTTATTACCAAACTCTCAAACATGGGAATAATTGTTTCATTAGGTAATATCAGATTTTTGGGAACTGCTGCTGATTAATTAATTGTAGGACATTCCATGGCCAATTTATCGCAAGGGGAAGCGGCGGTGAATTGTGGGGCCACTTTAATAACCCATCTCTTCAATGCCATGCTGCCGGTAATTATTCCAAAGACATCTTGAAGCAAGCCCTATTCAGAGTTTTGCCATTGAGTAGGAATATAATTTTTTGTAGTAGCACTATTTGGAGTTTCATTGGAACCCAAGTTTATTTAGTAATTAAATGGTCAAATTGCAGTTCCATCACCGCGACCCTGGTTTAGTTGGTCTCTTGGCATCTGATAACATTCCGAAAAACAAACGAGTGTATTTCGGCCTTATCGCAGACGGTCTCCACACCCATCCGGCCGCAATGCGGATAGCATATCGCGTTCACCCCGAAGGCCTTATTTTAGTGACTGACGCGATTTCGGCTTTGGGTCTGGAGGAGGGAAAACACAACATAGGACAACTGGAATTGGAGGTTCGCGGCGGTGTGGCTTACATTGCCGGCACCGACACTTTGTGTGGAAGCATAGCTTCCATGATAAAAAGTGTCAAGTTGTTCCGGGAAGCCGCAGGTTTTCGAAATTTACTTTACACGGTTTCAGTTTAACTCCCCTTTTTTCTAGGGTGTTCTTTGGAATATGCCCTGGAAACGGCGAGTTTGCATCCTGCGATGGCTTTAGGTATAGAAAACGTTAAAGGAACTTTGGATTTTGGCGCTGATGCCGATTTCGTTATGCTCAGTGAGGATCTCGAGCTGGAATCGACCTGGATTGCTGGAGAGCGAGTTTACATCAATTCTAAATGATCTCAACAACAATATAGCTATATTTATACATTATATTTTTATAAAACAATGTTTTATATTTACACACTATGCTGTAGTCGCATTAATATTTTAAATATACAAATATCACTAGAGTTATAGTTTTATTATTAAATTTTTTTTGGTGGCAATGCTATTTTTAATTTTTTACTTAATGTATTAGGTCACGTTAAGATTTTTCTTTTACTAATTTTAATTGGTAATTTGAGAATAAAAGAATAAAAATATTTAAATATTACTTTTTGAATTAATTCTTAAGAATTGGCGCTGTCATTAGACCTTCGGCGCGTCGGCGCCAAGTTCACACTTAAGTGTCAAATAATTGGCGGGAAACTTTTGGAGGTTAAATCACAAAAAAATAAAGAACATTATAAACTCTATCTTTGGCTGATTTGCCAGAACCAAGTGGCTTTAAAGCATTTAATTCAAGCCGAATCAACTATAAATTTGTTGAATTGAGTGAGTATGACCTCATCTTTTTATATTAATAAACCTGTCAGAAATATATATTTCTTAAGTTCTCCGGCGAAATGGACCCCCTGAGAGCCCCCGACAGCTTCGATTTCCCATTTACTCCTTACAACATTCAGCATGACTTCATGACAAACTTGTACAGTGCCCTTGAACACAAAAAGTTGGGTATTTTTGAGAGCCCCACCGGAACTGTGAGGGCGTAAGCAAATGAACGTTGCTCTTTTTAACTCTTTATTGTAGGGCAAGTCTTTGAGCATTATTTGCGGCGCAATCCGGTGGCTGAAAGACCACAATAACCGCGAAAAAGAATCACTTCGAAGCAAGATTGATGGCTTACAATCAAAAAAGGCAACAATTGAGGCAAATTCGGGCGATTGGTTGACGTCCCAGTCACAAGAGATCGAACTTACGAGACAAATCAACGAACTCAAGCTGGATCAGGACAAAATCGTCGCTTATGACAAGAAAATCGAGCAACTGAAGACCAGAACAGAGAAGGAGGCGCGCAAAAAGTGGCCAAAACCCCCAAACAAAACCGAGGAACCCCCAGAACTCGAAGAGAAGACCGTAGAGGATGACGACATCGTCCTGGAAGACCCCAAATTCGAAACTGATGATGAATCTGATGAAGAAGAAGATGTCAACAAGTACAAACCAACAAAGGTGGAAATTATTTTCTAGAGTCTCCTTTTTGTTGTTGATAACTCGCCACTAGTTTTTAAATTTTTGTAAAATCTTCAGTTTTTTAACGGTTTAATTTAATTTATTAATTTAATTAATTTTTGTAAATTTTTCCAACGTTTTCTAATTTTTTTTTCCTAGATTTACATATGCAGCCGGACCCACTCCCAACTGACGCAGTTTATAGGTGAAATCTGCAAATCCCCCTTTGCCAAGGATGTGCGTGTGGCGTCATTGGCGTCTCGACAAAACTACTGCATCAACCCTGACGTAACGCGGTTAAAAAACAATTCTTTAATTAACGAAAGGTGTTTAGATATGCAGAAAAAACAAAACAAACGAACCGCTTCCGACGGCAAAGTGGTAAAAAAACGTAAAAACGGCGACACCTGCAAATGTGCCTACTACAAACAGGGCGCTATTGAGGAACTTCGCGACTCGGCTTTAACGGAAGTCCAGGACGTGGAGGACCTTGTCGCCAACGCCAAACAATTGAAAGCTTGCCCGTATTACGCCAGTCGTTTGGCGGCCGAGGACGCCGAAGTGATTTTGGTGCCGTACAACACGATTTTGCACAAAGCGACGCGAGAGGCCAACGGAATCAGTTTGGCTGATAACGTCGTGATTATCGACGAAGCCCACAATTTGATGGAAGCCATGGCTCAGATGCACAATTCGGAATTGAGCCACCATCAGTTGCAGCAGAGTTTGCAGCAGTTAAAATGCTACAAACAGCGTTTTAACACGAGATTTTCGGCCGCCAATTTGTTATCGATCAACCAGTTGATTTTTGTAGCGACAAAATTGGTGCAGTTGCTCGAACGGACGGGAGAGGCCGACAGCGGGGTGTTTACCACCGAGAACTTCGTGCTCACCGCCCAAATTGATAACTACAACATGTTCAAACTGGTCAAGTTTTGCAAGAATAGCAGGCTAGCTCAAAAGGTACGACGTGACGTCACTTGGCGAGAAAAAAAATTTGTTTAATTTTTTGGAATTACTTAATTACTTAACTTCATGAATCCGCACATCAATACTTATATCAAAGTTTCTGCTTGTTAACATTTTTGGTTTGCTCTTTTTATTTGAGTTGTTTGTTCTAGGTGCGCAGTTACGCAATTAAGTACCCTCTGGACGCGCAAATTGTTGAAAAATGCCCCAAAAAGGGCCTGCAGGACTTCCTGAAAAGCATAGAAAGCAACAAGCAAGAAGACAGCGCCAGCAAGGAGGTCGACACGGGCCCAAAGGTTTTAAACACCGGTTCGCCTCTTTTGGCTGTAATATCCTTTCTGGAATCCCTCACCTACGCCTACAATGACGGCAGAATTTTCCTCCACTCAAACGTCGATAAAACCAAAAGCAAGCTACAGTTCTTGCTTTTGAATCCCTCGAAAAATTTCTCTGATATTGTCGCAACCGCCAGATCCGTAATAGAACCAATTTTTTTTCAACAATTATAACTTTTCGTAATTTTCAGGTGATAGTTGCCGGCGGCACGATGCGCCCAATTTCGGAATTTAGGGACAGACTTTTCGTGAATTCAGGCGCTGACTCCGAGAGAATCGTGGAGTTTTCCTGCGACCACGTAATCCCATCTCACAACATACTACCAATAATAGTCACGAAAGGTCCAAAGCAACAACCTTTATTGTTCAATTATGAAAATCGCATGTCAATGGTTCGTTACTATCTAATCTACCTCGTAATTGTATTATTATAAAATAACTTTAGGGTGACAGTCTTAAGGCCGTGATCCGGGAATGTTGCGATAAAATTCCGGGAGGCATCGTCGCGTTCTTCCCTTCTTACAGTTACGAGAACTGGGTTTGGCAACAACTTAAGGACCTGCCGATTGGAAGACCCCTATTTCGGGAACCCCAAAATTCGGGTTGCGTTGAAGCGGTTTTGAAGAATTACGCGGACGCTATCGCTAAGCCGTCGAGTTGCGGTGCTTTGCTCTTGAGCGTAGTCGGTAATTAGTTAATTGTACTAAAGTTGTATCAAACCAAAAGTCAACTCGTTTGGTGCAATTTGGCTCATTCACGCTTATTAATGGGAGTTTTGGATCCAGGTGGGAAATTGAGCGAAGGGCTCAACTTCAGCGACGATTTAGGGCGATGCGTTATCGTGGCGGGAATGCCTTATGCCAACGTCAAAGCGCCCGATTTGAAAGAGAAAATGAGTTTTTTGGACAAAAACGAGGTATTTATGTTTTTTTTTAACTTTGAATAATTATTCGAAGGAGTTTTTTTGCAGGGGTCGGGAGCTGGTAAAAGGTTTTATGAAAGTTTGTGTATGAAAGCGGTGAATCAGTCGATTGGTCGGGCTGTTAGACACCAGGGGGATTATGCAACGATACTATTGTTAGACGAAAGATATAATAGGATAAGCACCAAGAATTCGCTGCCTGATTGGATAAAGAGGTCGTTGAAGGTGTGCGATTTTCAGAGCACCTTTGGAGAAGTTGACAAAGTAATTGCAATAATTCTGTTTTATTGATTGCTGTAATCGTTTTTTTTTTTCAGTTTTTTAAGGAGAGAAGGAAATAGAAAACTGAGTCAATACAATAGATGAGTAATCCAAATTAACAAACAATTATAGTGACATGTATAAACAACACTATATACAGGGTGTAAGCGAAATAAGTGCATTAATTTTAACTGGTAATAGAACTCTTCAAGACCAAAAACTTTTCCTACACGCCACTGGAAGCAACGTTACTTAATCAACAAGATTACCTTATGAATTAAGTGTATTATTATTGTTTTTTGT
Source organism: Schizotus pectinicornis (assembly GCA_951805265.1). NCBI lineage: Eukaryota > Metazoa > Arthropoda > Insecta > Coleoptera > Pyrochroidae > Schizotus > Schizotus pectinicornis. The sequence goes on from OX638206.1 coordinate 3,241,120, forward strand.
TGGCTCGTCAATTTGTAGGGAAAAAAATGATTTAAAAAAATTCGATTCGAAAAAATGGTACATAGAAATTTTTTTTGTCTTGATAAGTTCTACCACTGGTTAAAATTAATGTACTGATTTCGCTTACACCCTGTATATTTGTTGAGAAATTTCAAATAATCCTACTTTCTACTTTATTCTTTAATCTATTTTATTCAAAGCATTGAAGTGCATAGTTTTTTTAAAATTATTAGTAACAAAAAATATTTGTTATGTGCAGTGTGTAAAATATAACTATTTTTCTTTGAAAAATCAATTCTATCGCCATGCGTCATTCAACCCACTCGTGTATGTTGCGTTGCCTATACACTTCCCCTTAATAAATTATTAATGCGGTAGCGGCAAGATTGTAATTTATTTATTTATTTAAATTTGAACTGTTGAAATCAGAGTTTTATTATATGATTATTTTAAATGATAAAAAATTAGTTTATTTTTGAAATATTATTTTGAAAGAAACGTTACCTTCTTCTCTGAGATAATTGGTTGGTCGGACGTCGGCCTCCGTGGCGCAATTGGCTAGCGCGTTCGGCTGTTAACCGAAAGGTTGGTGGTTCGAGCCCACCCGGGGGCGCACTTTTTTTTCTAAAATTTAACTTATTTTCTTACAGAAGATGGTGCCAAATGGTGAAGGCGCCGCCCGAATTTTGCTTGCGGTGTAACGAAACGACTTTGCCCTCAAATGGTCAAATAAACGAAAAACGGCCTAGTTGCGCCCTTTCAATGCGTCCGCGAGTGTATAAAGGGTCGCGCGTAAACGCGCCGGTCTTTGAGGGTAATTCGAGTGCATTGGAATCGATTAAGCATCGGTTATGTCGAGTGCACAATTAGGTGAGCATAAACACCGCCGCCGCATTCAGTCTCGCTGAAATCTTTCGACGATTAACGGAAAAACGCCAGCGATTGCGACCATCACCTTTCAACCCTCCTCTCGGTCGATACGTCTGCCGATAAAACTCGCTGGAGGAATCCCCAAGTTCGTGTTCGGAAGTCGAAGTCACCTTCTGGAAGAGCGATCATGAAAATGTACAATAACACGGGACCGACGCTGCCCGAATATAAATTCTTAACATACCTCAAACGGCTGTTATTATTTTCGCAAATAGAAATTAAAAATTATTCACGGTAGAGTAGTCACAAGGGATCGGACGGTGTGTGCCGGAACGGGGGCGCCCCGGGGGGCCTCGACAGTTCGATTGTGTAAACATTAGTCAATTGAGTTTTCTAATCGGCCGGATCCGCCGCAAAAACCCAACGGAACGACGACGCGCCTTTGTACGACGCCAGCGACTCCAAATGCTTATTTCGGGCCATTTAAGCCAGGTCGACCCCAATCACCGAACAACGCGCAATTCCGCACTTGCCACCCCAACCCTCAACTTTCAAGATCCACACTGTACACCTGTTTTGCAGAACCGCGCACCGCTTCGGGACAACACCAGAATTGACGCTCTTGAATTAAGAAGACATAGGAAATGGAAGGTTACCTATATGGAAGAGTCTCTGGTCTCTCGTGGACTCTTGATTGATAAACGTTAGAAAATCGAGATTCAACCAAGACAGAAGTATCCTATTTTCTATCTTTAAAAGCATCAACTAAGGACGGTATCTTAATGGTAACTACATAAACTGATGACAGGGAGTAATATAGAGTTTTCTAGACGTCTTCTTGATTGGTGTAAAAGGTACATCAAGCACCAAGATACAGAAAGATTGGCTGTGAAAGAAGATTAAAGAAGAACTGGCTCGAATTTCCAAGGGGTTGAAGAATTTGGTAGATAATACCACACCACGAGTATTTAGTTTTATTTGGAACTGCCGTTGATGCGGGATGCCGCATCGTGCGTCCAGATGTATTGTTGGTTGCATCTCCGTCAGCCTGTAATATGAACTAACTGGTATTAGAACTTAGGGCTGGTGCAAATAACAAACGGCATTTTACTCAACGTGCAGATACTGGTTACATGAAATTGAGGCAATGAGGCAAGAGTTGCACGTAAATTTCCAAGGAAGACGCAAGTCGCTCCTCTTATTCAATTCCTGCCGTGTCGCGCTTTGCGTTGCTAAATCACGGGTCGAGCCGGAGGAAGAAGGAAAGTTGTGCTCGTGCTGCTTGAAATTCATGTAAAATCGGTGAAATTTACGACGTAACTTTATAGGAATAGCCACAAAATATTACCTAGCAGCGCTGATATTAAACGTGACTTTACTTTGGAATTGGCGTACGGCCAGCCGGGGCCCAACTTTATATATCCCGAGGAGACGGACTTAAATGGAAAATAAGGGCGAGATACCGAATATTTAGGGAGATATATGCCCCCATAAACCATCCTTTCTATGAAAAAGTTTATTGCAATATTTATAACTCGCCTGCTTATGCCCCGGGATGAGGCCAGAAAATCCAGCAGAGGAGGACTCTTCCTGGAGTTGCCAGCACCGGTGAAAACCCGCAATCAATTTCTTAAATTTGAATGATCCCTTGATTGAAGCAATGGCGATTTTTAGAAATTGGGGGATGAAAGCAGTTGTCGACTTTCGGCGATTAAATCGGAATTTTCTCCTAATGAAACCTCCGCCGAGTCGCTTTTCCATTTCCCGAAATTGCTCCCCGGCTAAATCCGAATTATTTGCGGGCCGGTTTGCGCGCAAAACAACCCCACCCTTCCTCCTCCACGCGACTACAACGACTTTCGACTCCTGGAACGGAGGTGTATCTTATTAGTTGCCGACGAGACCGTATTTTCTGTTGTAATTATCTTTCTCAGTTCGTTTCTCTCATTATAAAGGCCTGAATTAAATAATCAAGGAGCGGAAAGACAAACGAACTGGAATAAAATTCCAAATAGGTGCGTTGCGGGGGCGACCCAAATAATTAACATCTCCGACTACGTTTCTTGGCAAGAAAGCCCGAGTCGAGACTCAAGAAGAATTTAATGAGCGAAATTTATGCCGTTGTTATGCACAATGTTCCAGACGTGTGGGTAAAGGGTGCAGGAAGCGGCGGGCGGAAGCCGGCCCGTCGCCCACTCCAGCAGCGTCCCAATCAGAAACCTAATAATTAACCCATCTGGTCCTTCGACCATACAACAGAACACAGAAAATTGCCCACATTGGGGTCAAATATTCCTCCCCTCTCAAATCCTCATTTTTTAGATAATTAATTAATCCTCGACTGAATCGAATAAATTGTTTTGAAGGCGCCACGTAATTTAAATTGAGTGACGCGTACTTAGGGTATTCTTCCAGAATAAATTTACCTCAACTTTACTAATAAACAAAGCTGTCGTAGGTTTTTGGACCACCACCAAATTGCACCACTTCAAATTCTTCGCCGTGAAAGGGGCGGTTGAAAATTAATAATAATTTTTCTTTTTTAGCTCACCAAAAGAAATATGGGACATTGAGCGATCCAGTGCTTGTTGCCCAATTCCTAATCCAGAATGGGAGAGTCCGAGTCCTAATGAAGATGGGGGGCATTTGGCAGACTCGCCACTGTTGACATTGAGCCTGGTCCTTGTTTGCCAGTCAAGTTGGGTTCGTTAGTTCTTCGCGCCATTGAAATTGGAGAAACACTTGCAAAAATGGGTCTAACCCTTCAGCACCTCTCGAGAAGATTAGCTTCGGTCGGTGTTCCCAAGTAATTAGTTAAGCGACGCCCGCGGCAGAGACTGGGAAAGCGTTTAGTGCGGATTCCCCGGATACCACGTCGAGGTGCTAACCGAAACTCAACGGGAAATCTTGTTAGAGGGCCGTGCGCCCCTTGATCCGGCTCGGAGCCGCAGGGGTTGGTGATTAAGAAAAGTCAAATAGCGAAGCACAAAGCTATCGTTCGCCAAAATCCATACCTGCATTGTTGGTTGTTGTTATCTTTTTTCGTTTAGATTGAATGAGAGATAAGGGTTGGTTTTCGGTTATATTGACTTTTGGTGAGTTTAATTAGCTTATGTGATGGAGAATGTGTCGGGGGTGTGCGAATGTGTGGTGATATTTCTGCGTCTCGGCGGGACGTCGGCGTTGTGCTCAATGATTCGAGCGGACATATATTATTTTTGTAGCGGAGGGTGTAAATATGATGTCACAAAGCCATTTGTTAGCGCGCTTCCTGGCCGGTTTGCCGACAGGAAAACCACGACCCGATATGTCGCTTCGTATTTATGGTCGCACAGAGCGAAAATATCACGTACATCCACGTATTCGCGCCCTGGCGCAGTTCTCGACCCCCAACCCCAAAAAACCTTCAAAATTGATTGTTTCAGCTTTTAGGTGGCAGGAAATGGTCTTCGAGCTCTAACCCCGCGACTCGGCGTTTCAAATTTTGGGCACTTCAGTTGGGTCTAGCAGGGTAGGTTGAAGGTCCTGCATTATCTGCGCTTGGTCATCTCCGAGGCGGCCGCGGTTGGAGGTCTGCGAATTTTTAATTACGCGGCAGCAACTCGGAAGAATCAACAAGAAAAACGTTGACATTTTAATAAAATCACGGGTCCGTTGGCGCGCACGTAATGAAGGAGTGGTGTGCAGAGAGATTTGGGGGAGATGGTGCAGTAACGCAGCCAGTTCGAGAGCCCGCCTGCTAACTTTTCAAGATAGCAGCGAGGAGCAGAGCAACCCCGGAACATATAACATTGCCACTAAACTTTTGCCATTTTCAGTTCGCTAGAATGAAGTGTGAAGCGATAAAGCTAACTAGTTATTCTGTTCGTCGTGTATAAGAGTCAAAGATAAGGGTAATATGTTGTTTCGCATAAAGCCAACCAGGACGTGAGAAACTTGTTTATGGGGGATGGTGATAGCGCATTTGCATTTTCGCTAAACTGCCCCATACAAAGTTCACTGCCGCATTAGCTACTAACTTACACAGCCGGTATCTGTTCTGCGGCGGTGAACACAAAACATGCTAAAAAGTGGGGCCGTTAAAATAAATTTACTGCATTTTTTCCCTTGACGCTTACCCAACGTTTGGATGACGATGATGATGGAAACATGGTTACGAAGCACCTATGTATTATAGTTACGAAACATGTTCAGGGGCTTATGAAAATCTTCGAGCGCAATCCTCGCATGGTTACGATTCAACGGTTTAAATCAATGGAAGTCGAATTACGCGAGTAAACGTTTGCAAAACAAACCCCTTGCTTCAATCGACACGCCCGCGTAAGCAAAGGGGATTTTTGTACTTTTTAATCGCTTTAAAGCACGTTCAAGTGGATTTGTGACGAGGATGTAATATTCCGGGACTGCAGAACCATTTAAAAACCACTTTAATCCGGCCAACGTTCAGCCCCCAACAAAGATTTGCGGGAGATAAAAGTGCGGGGCAAAATTTGAAAAAAAAGAGGGGTCCCCTTGTGTTCTAAAAATTGACCTCTATTCGAGGGAAAGGTAAAAAAAGCTTTTCTTACTAACGTGATATTTACGTCTTTTGACTCTTTGAATATTTCGTTACTTAGGGGTTGATCCAGAAATCCAACTATAGTGCTTGTACTTACTGCAATCACAAGGAGGGCCTCTTAAGAACCGTGAATGATGGATGTTCGACCTCTTGAACACGTGTTGTTGCCGTCCCGTCGGTTATAATATTGTAAATATTGCAAGGGGGGCTGGCGGGGGGCCAGAGTGCCCCGGCCGGGCGCATCGTTAAATTATTCCGCGGCCTGCACCCGATACTGGCTCATTCGACTGATCAATCGCCGTTCTTACCATCGACAGGGACATTGTTGCTCAAAGGCCTTGTTTACGCTCATTCAACCCCTCGCCGGCCATTTAAATAACGTTAATTATTGCTTATTCGTACGCGTTAATCAACGTGAACAGTTCCGGAAATTGGTGATAATTAGACAACATCCATACGACGGGTGTTAAAAATTTCTGTTCAAACTTGACGACGGGGAGGCGGGGGGTGGTTAATTATCTTCGCATCCTCGTTCTAGGATAACGCGAATGTTAATCCATCTCTACTTATTAATGTAATTGTTTAGTTGTGGCGTGCGAGACGTTAGTTTGAGAGACGTATTTGAATTTATACGACACTGTCAACCGGATTATCCTTTACGCCAATTACGTAACAGGCTGTTGACATGATACGGCAAGGGAGGCCCAAAGACGACCGCTCCCGCCTTACGCCATCAACACATTTTGGCGCTCTTCTTAACAACAAACAAAAATTTTTTGGATGATGGTAACTAGTTTTGGTGGATTTCTCGATGTTGTCCCTACTTCACCCAGCCTCTTGGTTGTCGCCATAGGGACACAAAAGCGCTCCTGTCGAATTAAAAATCGTTGCGAAGGTCCTTTAGAAAGGTGATGATGACAATAAAACCGGCATGAATGAGCACATATAAGTGTATTAGTATTAGTCGACTGGTAGCGTTAAAAGGACCCAGTTTAGGATAAGTAATGGCCCCCCGTCGACCAGGTCCGGTTGATAATAAGTAGGAATCGCTCCTGGTAGTACATTATTACTGTCGATGCATTTCGACATTGGGTGCATCCGTTGATTTCCGTTATGCGATTAACCACAATCACATTATGCCTGCACCCGGAATGGGTCTCGCCCATGGCCATCTTCCATTGTTGTTAAACATGAATTAAAGTGCGCCCATTGGTGCCCACTTGAGCTTGTGACTTGGCGAGCACAAAGAGTTTTTTAGCGGGCCTTCGCCGGCCAACAAGAAGTGTCAAAACAACAAACAGAAAGTTGACATTCCACCCCAAGTTCAAGCAGAAACAAAGTTCACCGAGTATCGCACAAAAAGCAATTTTTAATATTTTTCCAAAGAAGTGTAAAATCGTTAAATCGCCACGTGAAGACTAAAGTGTAAAATTTATAAATAATTTCCAAATAAAATTACAAAAATTGTTTTTTTTTTTAAATAATTTTTTTTTTGTGATTAGCTCTTTTTCGGCATTTACAAATTATTTTGGTGTGACCTATAGTTCATAACTTGTGATTTTTTTCGTAAAGTTGTCTGTAATTGCCTCTATCCAGACAGCTAAAGATAGTTATAATTTAGAACTTATAAAGTAATGGGAACAAATATAATGTACACCAAATTGAAGCATGCATCCCTTGCACTGTCCACCAGAAAATTTAATGAGCATCAAAAAATCTAAATGAAACCCAAATTATTATACATCAGAAAATGAGAACATCACCACTAAAATAACTATGGTGGGTATTGTTTTACCATTGCTTACATTTTAAATTCTATATGTCTATCAATTTTACTAAATGTTCACCAAATTTAGAACGCTCAAGTTACGCGTCCGTGCTGTACATGATAAATATTGGCGCTATCCATTTATATTTAGTGTTTCTCAAAAAAACTATTTGTGCGTCAAATAATTATTCTATTACTCCAAAAATGAAATATGCTCCCGCATCTCTCCTTGCCGCTTGCGCTTTCAGACAAAAGGCACGCGAAAAAAGTTTTGTACAGGGTCAGTTCAGGGCCCTGTAATTTTTTTTTAAAGCACGATTAGAAATCACCACTAAAAGAAGTTTTACGTTTTACATAATGCAAGCCAATTACAGCAAAGCATTTATATATTACGGCAATCAATATCTTTTTTTGTGCAAACCACTTCTATTTTTACTCTTATTTTCCTTTCCCTAGCACATCTACATCTATAATTTTGCATAAAATTATTTACCATTTGCACAACATTTTATTGCTTGTGTATTTTTGATCAACAAATAGTATTTTTAACTGCTAAATAATATAAGACACTGTCAAAAATTAAATATTTGGGTATTATGTTAAAATTAAATGCGAAATAAAATTTGGTGAACATTTAGTATTTATGGTCAACAAAAGTTATTTTGGCGAACAAAATATATAAGAGGCCAGCATTATGTCAATATTTGGTTGTCGCTTTAAGATTATGTAATTTCCTAATTTTGGTGAGCATTCAGTGTTTTTGGGAAATAAAAGTATTTTTTTGTATGAAAATATTGGGTAAATTTGGTAGACTGTTAAATACGACCCTAAAATAATTAATGGAGCTTTGAATAACCATCAAATCAGTATATTGCTTAGTTCGAATGCTTTTAATTTGATGTTCTGTTTCTACTATCTGCTATTGCAGCAGGACTTCTACAATAAGAAAAAAGATTCTAGGATCCTAGGAAGTGGAGCTTGATCCATGGGGATGGAGGATGGTGGTGGTGGTCGCCACTGTTGCGCGCCGTCGGAATTTGGAGCGTCGATTCGGTCGATTGTTTCTGGGTCCTGGTGGAGCGCCTCGAGGCGCTCTTTTTTCTCGTCCATTAACGAGCATAATTCTATTGAAGGCAGTCGTCAATACGTCTCCCCCCGTCCCGAATAGCGACACACAAAGTCTGACAATGGCCCCGGGACGTGTGTTGGTAATTCCCGTGTCCGTTCATTTCGCATAAACGTTTCCGCGCCCCTAAACTCCCGTGCAAAGCCCGTCAGAATGTGTTGGGTGTTCCGTGTGAACCAAGCATGCAATTACTGTAACGGAGGCCGCAATCACTGCCGACACCACGCGGCGTCTTCCCGCTGATGAGAACCCGCGCCCCATTATTCCCGGACCTGTCGATTTCCCTTAATTCCTGTCCTCCCCGTTTTTATTGGAACTATTGTCTGGCCGAAGAAACATTTAAATTCGGGGCGTTTTCTGAAAAGACCCGAGCTTTCGCTCGCCTTTTGTCAAGACCTTCCGGAACGGTGCAGCAAAGACCGGAATCTTTCGATTATTTCGCACTTATTTTTAAATGCGCCACGGCAACGAACCCCATTGTCCGGACGGGAATTCCGATTTTAACGAACGCCAAAGTCGAAACTGGAGCAAGACAAATGGCACCGGAAATGAACGGACGTCAATCAAGCGGAGCGGGAGACACACCGCGGAAGCTGCGAGGTGCCGCATCGACCAGAAAAGCCGCCGCCCCGGAAAACCGAAACCGCCAAAGCGACGGCCCCAATTTACGTCAAATTTAATACAATACGAACGGGTTACCACGAAAGGGGGCCCTCCAACCAGCGGGACCTGACAGTAACCACTGATGTTGCCAAATCCGTCTTAAATCGCTAATAAAGCTTAATTTTTTCTTCTAAAAATCAATTTTTTTAAATAATTTTCCGATTTTTTTAGCGCCAGTCCAAACTCCTCTTGAATCAGGTGCATCAAAACTAAACAATTGCTAGCTACCAAATTTTGGATTTCCGAAATTACACTAATTTTTTTATGGAACTACCCTTACCTGTCGTGGATCTACAACCCTGCTGTTGGAAAGTTTGGTGGCGGCGTGGGGTGTTTTTGCCGCTCGATAATGAACTGATTCCGGTCGTCCGGTGTACGGTTCTCTATCAAATGGCCATTTAATAGCAACATATTGCGATGCTCCCGAGATACGGCGTCCTCTCCCTCTGGACCTCTCTCCCTCATTACTGCCACACTTGCTCTCCGGAGACATTAGCCGTTGATAATGCGATAGCAAGCGGCGATAGCGGCCGGAGATAAATAGGACGAGATACCGTGAACACGAGATATCATCCCCCAAACACACCCCCGATGACAATAGCCGTTCGCCTGACATGTTCATTACGTACTCTGATGTGTATTAATGCGAGTCGAATTGCTTATCTCGTCAACGTTGACACGACTTTGATGAGTTTTTAAATAACTGTTAATAAACGCGCCGGACCGGGGAAAAAATCAAATTAACGCAATTTATTACGATGGGGCGGTAAATAAATAAATTGCGTAATTAACGACAATCATTTCCAATTAAGGGGCTCCGCCGGTTGCGCGAGAAAAGTTCGAAACGACGATATTTTGTTTTCTCAAGGAGACACAGTTTGCAGGAAAAACACAATTTGGATTCATTAGCTGTCAGGTTGGCAGTAGAGTTTGTTGTAAATTTACACATCATATCGAGGACATAAAAAAAAAAATGGGAATAGTCAATAGAAGAAAAAGGAGAAGATGGGATTAGAAAAAGGGAACAAATATAATAAACACCAAATTAAACCATACATCCCTTGCACTGTCCACCAGAAAATTTAATGAGCATCAAAAAATCTAAATGAAACCCAAATTATTATACATCAGAAAATGAGAACATCGCCACTAAAATAACTATGCTGCGTATTGTTTTACCATTGCTTACATTTTAAATTCTGTATGTCTATCAATGTTACTAAATGTTCACCAAATTTAGAACGCTCAAGTTACGCGTCCGTGCTGTACATAATAAATATTCGCGCTATCCATTTATATTTAGTGTTTCTCAAAAAAACTATTTGTGCGTCAAATAATTATTCTATTACTCCAAAAATGAAATATGCTCGTGCATCTCTCCTTGCCGCTTGCGCTTCCAGACAAGAGGCACGCGAAAAAAGTTTTGTACAAGGTCAGTTCAGGGCCCTGTATTTTTTTTTAAAGCACGATTAGAAATTACTACTAAAAGAAGTTTTACGTTTTACATAATGCAAGCCAACTACAGCAAAGCATTTACATATTACGGAAATCAATATCTTTTTTTGTGCAAACCACTTTTATTTTTACTCTTATTTTCCTTGCCCTAGCACATCTACATCTATAATTTTGCATAAAATTATTTACATTTGCACAACATTTTATTGCTTCTGCATTTTTGATCAACAAATAATATTTTTAACTACTAAATAATATAAGACACTGTCGAAAATTAAATAATTGGGTATTATGTTAGAATTAAATGCGGAATAAAATTTGGTGAACATTTATGGTCAACAAGAGTTATTTTGGCGAACAAAATATATAAGAGACCAGCATTATGTCAATATTTGGTTGTCGCTTTCAGATTATGTATTTTCTTAATTTTGGTGAGCATTTAGTATTTTTGGGAAATAATAGTTATTTATGTATCAAGGGAATAAACACCGATTTTAATCCCGAGAATGTAAGTAATGCACGAGGCGAAGCCGAGGGCATTTTCATTCGAGGGATTAACAATGTTTATTCCAGAGATGCATACAAAACTTTCTTTCCAACCGTTTAAGTTAATAATAATAAATTAGAGAAGAAATAATTGTTATAATTGACAGATATCTAAATAAAGTTGGCTGACGGTTATTATGGAAACGAGTTTTTTTATGTTATATCGGCATTTTTTTTACTTTATTTCCCGGTAATAAAGTGGCACTTTATTTCCTCACTATGGGGGAATAGAGTACCACTTTATTCCCGGTTGGAAAAAAAGTATTTTTTGGTATGAAAATATTGGGTAAATTTGGTAGACTGTTAAATACGACCCTTATAAAAATGTTAACAAAAAAAATTATTTTGTAGCAGCGCCGCTTTCTCTGGAGCGGTGGAATTGATTCTGGATGCGGCGGGATGCGGCTGATGAGACTTGAAATTTCCAATCCTACCTCGCGCCGCAAAATATTGCATTTTAATGCGGTCGCGGCCCAAAACAATAATCCCCATCTCCAGTGGAGTGTTGGTAACAAGTTGGCGCGAGAGCACCGGAAAGTTGGTATAATAATGCAAAAGGGGAGCGCCGCAATTCGAGCAAACATACCAAACATAGTGAAATATACATGACATAAATACCTAGGAAACGACCGGGTGATTAAACAAACTTATACAAACAGGCAAAGAAGAGCGGAATGAAGTGCTCGCTTCGCTGGCGACTCAAACAAGTGGAAAATGAATTTCCTTCATCGAATCCATCCCAGTTAATTTACGAGAAGCCTGTTTATAGACAGATATAAGGCCACATATATACAGGATCAATCAGTCCCGCGGAGCCAGTCTTGCAAGACGCCGATAAGATTTATACCGGAGGCGGCTAATGCGATCCGCCACGGGGCTTAAGAGGAGCACGCGGGGGCTTATAAAGCGGCCCCTTTCGCGCCGTAAATAACCGGGAAATTGGAGGAAGAGAGGAGGCAGCGCGTTATTATTGACGCCGCCACCGTCGACGATGGTGGATTTTTTTCCAACACCTGTCGGCGACGGGGGGGACGGCCCTCCTGGATGATGGAACAGGTGGTTGGGCCGGCGGCGGTGTAATGCAGTAATGTACAGTTAGTTGAGTTCGGCGATACGAGTGTAAAGTACGCCTGATTTGTCGACACCAAACGGTTTTCCGGTGAAATGACCACGTGGCGAGCCGTGATCAGCACCTATTAGTTCCGATACACCGGCACCAAGCGGCAATCCCTCAAACGCACCTCTTTCTGTGCCCTCTCGCCGCGTGTAAATATTAGCGCAGCTTTCAAGAAACGCCGCCTTTGAGGGGATTTGCAAGCGGTACGCCCACACACGCAAATTTTAAAAATCGCAACATCCCTGACCATACACCGAGGCCACCAGGCGCAAGAGACCCAAGATTTTTCTTAGGGTGGATTCTAAATTCTGGTCCTGCTGTTACACAAAAGCGAAATTGCTTGACTTGTAAGTAAGAAGTTTCGTATTGTTAAGATAGCAAGGATTGATGCTCGATCCCTTAAGACTCGCGGTAGCTGCGCTGCCGTCTGATTTGGGTACATACCTACATAGAAACTAAGTGTGCTCTTTTAAGCTAATGATAGTAGGAAGCTAGGGAAAGACTCGGAAAAAAAATAATATTGTAAAAATTTATAAATAATTAACAAAATAAAGTTAGAAAATTTCTAAAAAGATTATGATTGAGTCTTTTCAGGTATCTCGATCCCTCAAGATCCGCGGTGGCTGCACTGCCGTCTGGCTTAGGTACCTTTTAAGCTTCTTCAAATAGTAGGAAGCCAGGGAAAGTCTCGGAAGAAAATCAGATTATAAAAATTTATAAAAAAATAACAAAATGAAGTTAGAAAATTTCTAAAAAGATTATGATTGAGTCTTTTCAGGCAGCTGAAGACTATTTTAGTGCAATAACTAATACATATAACTTATGATTATAAAAAGAGAACAAATAATAGATAAGTTATAGATAAAAATTATATTAGAAAAATTGTTTTTTTTCTTAAAGAGGCTATAATTGACCCTTTCTAGATAGTTAGTTATTATTTTAATATGGGTCGTATTTAACAGTTTACCAAATTTACCCAATATTTTCATATAAAAAAATACTTTTATTTCCCAAAATCTACTAAATGCTCACCAAAATTAAGAAAATACATAATCTTAAAGCGACAACCAAATATTGACATAATGCTGGCCTCTTATATATTTTGTTCGCCAAAATAACTTTTGTTGACCATAAATACTAAATGTTCACCAAATTTTATTCCGCATTTAATTCTAACATAATACCCAGATATTTAATTTTTGACAGTGTCTTATATTATTTAGCAGTTAAAAATACTATTTGTTGATCAAAAATACACAAGCAATAAAATGTTGTGCAAATGGTAAATGATTTTATGCAAAATTATAGATGTAGATGTGCTAGGGCAAGAAAAATAAGAGTAAAAATAAAAGTGGTTTGCACAAAAAAAGACATTGATTTCCGTAATATATAAATGCTTTGCTGTAATTGGCTTGCATTATGTAAAACGTAAAACTTTTTTTAGTGGTAATTTTTAATCGTGCTTTTAAAAAAAAATTACAGAGCCCTGACCTGACGTAGTACAAAACTTTTTTCGCGTGCCTCTTGTCTGGAAGCGCAAGCGGCAAGAAGAGATGCGCGAGCATATTTCATTTTTGGAGTAATAGAATAATTATTTGACGCACAAATAGTTTTTTTGAGAAACACTAAATATAAATGGATAGCGCGAATATTTATTATGTACAGCACGGACGCGTAACTTGAGCGTTCTAAATTTGGTGAGCATTTAGTAAAATTGATAGACATATAGAATTTAAAATGTCAGCAATGGTAAAACAATACGCAGCATAGTTATTTTAGTCGTGATGTTCTCATTTTCTAATGTATAATAATTTGGGTTTCATTTAGATTTTTTGATGTTCATTAAATTTTCTGGTGGACAGTGCAAGGGATGTATCGTTTAATTTGGTGTACATTATATTTGTTCCCTTTTAGTATGATGTTTAGTTCACAACTTATAATTGTTTTTAAACGCCCTTGCTTAGATAAACTTGGAGAGGATCCATCCAAAAATAAAAATTTGGTTTGTACTTAAAATCTTAAAACACAGTTCTGATCATTAATTTATTAGCGTTTTCAACAAAATTTTGCAACAAATTTGTAAAAATTTTGCAAATTGTAAGAAATAAAAAAAAACAAAAATCGTTATAAAAAATTTATTTACCAATGGACAAGTTTTTCGGACTTGGAAACTTTTGTTCAGCATAAAACTTTTTTCTACTTTGGTTCTACAATGAAGCTATTACAATGCCCAAAACAGTGTTGTAATAGCTTTTTGGGTTTTGTAATAACGATACAATTTGCTTTTTACAGATTAGTAGTTGTGATTTTAAATGTCATCAAACATCAAAACGAAACGATTAAGTAGTAAAATTCAAAAGTAGAAAAAATAATAATAATAGAATAATAATAAAAATTAAAATAATTTTTTTTTTCTAAATAAAAGTTTGTCTATTGGAAATGTTTCTCTTCGATAAAGCCCTTAATTGGCGTGTTATGATTAAGTTATGGGGTATTACGGTTAAATTGTCCCGTTAACCCTTCGTGCTCGTTCCCCACAAAAACAGGCCAACTCCCAACACTGGCAACAATGTCCATTTGCGCCGGCTAAAAACATAATTTGTGCTAATTTATGAGAGTCGAGTGTGCCACATCCCCATTATTACCAATATTCAACAATGCAACCCTTGTCGGCCGCATCCACGTATTTGTCGTGTTCACCTTAGCAGCTGGGAAAGCTCTCGACGCCAGAACCATTGTTGTTCCTCCTCGACGTATCGGTTGTCACCTCCGATGATTAGTGGCGTTGAGGTCAATAACTACATGTAAATTTACGTTGGTGAATCTGAGTTTGTTGTTTTTTTTTTCTTCCCGTATTTTGGGCGAACACAGAATGAAACTCGCATAAATAACAGGAACTATCGATAAGCTGGAGTACTAGCGAGGCAAACACGCCCATTGATACAACTTGTATGGGTTTTTACCTGGTTTCGGGTCCGCTATTAATTCGGGAATGTTGGCAGATT
This sequence comes from Schizotus pectinicornis, assembly GCA_951805265.1. Taxonomy (NCBI): domain Eukaryota; kingdom Metazoa; phylum Arthropoda; class Insecta; order Coleoptera; family Pyrochroidae; genus Schizotus; species Schizotus pectinicornis. The sequence goes on from OX638206.1 coordinate 3,256,228, forward strand.
TTCGAGAGCTCTCGTACGTTTTGTTGGCTTCATACAAATATGGCAATAACACTAATACCCCATTATTGGACGTATAAAGGAAAACAAGTTCTGGCAGGAGTCTTTGTGCGCTCCCGGCCGGATTCCCATGGAATCGCTTAATTATTGTTGTATCGCAAAAACGACGGCGGTGTCCGTGTCTAATGCGAGATCTAATGATAGCGTTAATCGAAAAAATTAAAAAGTTAGACCGCAAGAGGCGGCCGAGCCGTGTAATCCGATACGAGGGACACCCGATATACGTTTGTTGCAGCGCGAAGGCATGCATACAGATGCATAGATAACTAGATACTTTATAAAAACCACCTGTTAATTTGGTCGAGGAAAGGCGATATGACAGGCCGACCACCTTGAAGGGAATAAAGAAAAAATGCGCGTCAGTCAGGTCGGATTTGCTTCGGATGGTGCCAAATTAAGCGAACCGATGCTATCTCCCAACAAACAGGATCGAGTTACTACCATTTTTTCTTCTAAGTCAACCGGTTGCAGAGGTGATGGGCGCGAGAAAAACGACCATTCAACGATTAGGAGGGTGTGAAGATTCCGGAAATTTGGCAGCTCCCAATTCGAATTAATGATTGATTTATTGTTTTCCCTCCCCTTTGCATGCGCTAGTTGAGGGATGAAACCATCATTCTTGGGATTCGAGCCGGTTGTCGCCATCTCCATAGAGCGTCAAGGACCGGAACCTATCGCGTTATGCGTAACTTTTATTGCTCGAACAAATGTCTCAATTCTGCTCAACCCCGACAAAGAAGAAGCGTCCCCCTTGACCCACTCTTTGTCTCCAACTTTGGCCTCCCGTCTTTTGCCCCCAAAATTCAACACCGAAGATAACGAAAAAATTTGTTTTTTCTTCTGGTGATTGCTGTTGTTCCTTGATCCTGTTCTTGCTTCTCAAAGATCAACATGGAAGATAACGATAAAATTGTTTCTCCTCTTGGTTAGTGCTTTGCGGAGAGCTTTTTGGTGGCGGTGCTGGTCCGGCCCCGTCGGGTAATTTATTTAGTTGCCGCGTTTGCAGGAAACGGCCGTTGGGGGTTGCAGGAGGGTGGCGGCGGTTCGCCCGCGCCATCCATCATCGGTAATCAGACGGCCGGTTTACATCCACGCCCATTGCTGAACCAGGCTGATAATGCACCTCCTGATTTATACCGCCGACCACCGTCTACACCTCTCTTGATTTACACCACCATGCATCACGCAATATCTACCAGTCGATGGACGACGGGGTGCGCGAATAACGACCTGCACCGACGGCATATCGCATATTCACCAAACCGGCCAACAATCGAAAAGAAACGAGAAGACCGGCAGAGAGAAACGGCGATTTTCAACCCCTCTGGACGGGGACGCGGAACAAATCGAATTTTTGATCCGCATGTTTAATTGAGTTGAGGATGGATTTTTGACGAGGTCGAGCCGGCCAACATTGCGGAAAAGTGCCGGGGAATGCAGGAGCTCATCTGTTATCAATTACACCTTTCATTGCCTTCTTTATTTAACTCTCCTGCATTTTGAGCGCTTAATGATCCGAAACTATATTGCTGCCTGTTCTCGCCACCAATCTCAACCTGTTACAATTGATTCCTGCATTTTCAAGACTCTTTACCAAGACCGCCATGGCTAATTTAATCGGGGCCTTGGCAACCTTTCTCGAGCGCAAAGGGACAAAAAATTTAATTATCCCAATATTGATAGAGGGCAAGACCGTGTGGATTTCTGTTTACAAAATTATCAAAAAATAGGTATACACCCCTATTCACACAATCGAGTTATAAGACTATGTAGTATTTTTTTCGGGTCGTATTTAACAGTCTAACAAATTTACCCAATTTTTTCATACAAAAAAATACTTCTATTTCCCAAAAATACTAAATGCTTACCAAAATTAAGAAAATACTTAATCTTAAAGCGACAACCAAATATTGACATAATGCTCGCCTCTTATATATTTTGTTCGCCAAAATAACTTTTGTTGACCATAAGTACTAAATGTTCACCAAATTCTATTTCGCATTTAATTCTAACATAATACCCAGATATTTCATTTTCGACAGTGTCTTATATTATTTAGCAGTTAAAAATACTATTTGTTGATCAAAAATACACAAGCAATGAAATGTTGTGCAAATGGTAAATAATTTTATGCAAAATTATAGATGTAGATGTGCTAGGGCAAGGAAAATAAGAGTAAAAATAGAAGTGTTTTGCACAAAAAAAGATATTGATTTCCGTAATATATAAATGCTTTGCTGTAATTGGCTTGCATTATGTAAAACGTAAAACTTCTTTTAGTGGTAATTTCTAATCGTGCTTTTAAAAAAAAAAATTACAGGGCCCTGAACTGACCTTGTACAAAACTTTTTTTGCGTACCTCTTGTCTGGAAGCGCAAGCGGCAAGGAGAGATGCGCGAGCATATTTTATTTTTGGAGTAATAGAATAATTATTTGACGCACAAATAGATTTTTTGAGAAACACTAAATATAAATGGATAGTGCAAATATTTATCATGTACAGCACGGACGCGTAACTTGAGCGTTCTAAATTTGGTGAACATTTAGTAAAATTGATAGACATATAGAATTTAAAATGTAAGGAATGGTAAAGCAATACGCAGCATAGTTATTTTAGTGGTGACGTTCTCATTTTCTGATGTATAATAATTTGGGTTTCATTTAGATTTTTTGATGCTCATTAAATTTTCTGGTGGACAGTGCAAGGTACCTATGTATGGTTTAATTTGGTGTAGGTACATTATAATTATTCCTTTTTTTTTTCAAAGTTCTTCTTAGTATTTAAATTTTTTATCTAAGCTCTTCATCTTTCTCCTTTGAATTGTTTCCCTGTGACAATTATTTCTATACAACTGTAACAAAAATGGTTAGTTAGAAGTTTCACTAGGCGCCTCCGCTTTTTCAGCGTTCTTACTCTTCAGGTAGTTGACTAGCAAATTGCTTCGATGAACGCCACACCTGACCCGAAGCTCGGGGCGAAAGCTCTCGTATAATCCGCACGTAAGCTCGATCAGGTGTGCAGATCTTATAAAAATTGAAATATGTGTGCGGACTCCAGTCGGGGAGACAGGTGAAGTCCAAAGGGACCGTGGCGAAGTAGTGAGTGATTCGATTAGGTGTTCATTTATTTGGGTGCGCTCCATTTGGTGGCCAGTGATCCACTCTCCACTATTGACGATGTTCACTCCTCTTCCCGGTCGTGTTTACCTTATTTACTCACTTACCGACAGCGCGTGCGTACTCTCACAGAAAAAACGCAATTGTATCTGGATAACGAACTTACACGGCCCATTAGTCGCGCATCAAGCAGGCGATAGCGCGGAAAGCTCGCCGTACGAACATAGGTTAAGGGCGCGAAGACGACAAAACCCCAATTACCACCCCCAAAAATATCAATTTAATTATTTAAATATATTCCACTTATATCTGAAAGTGTGATACCTACCTGTATTGGGGGGAAATCGAGAGAAGTGTGAGGTGTCGCGGGGATCGAATTGATGGGTAGTGATAGTGGGCAAATAGAGGTTGGCGCGGATTAGTCGTCGGGCGCCAAATTGATGCCTGTTTTGTTGGCGGTTTCGTCCTGTAACAGGCTGTTATGGTGGGTCTGAACACGGATAACACACGTGTTATCCAGGCGTGGTCTCTTCGGGAGCCGCCCTGACAGGGTAGATTAAGGATAACTCCTCCCATCTACAAGATTGCATTGCGCCTTTACATGTTTGGAACCCCCTGATTCCGACACCTATTTAACGTTGAATTTATACGAAAGCGAACCGTTTAGTTTGTGTCATCATAAAAGTCAATGTCGGCAACAATTAAGTCATTTGCATAAGTTGCCACCACGCATGCGATTCTATAATTCATCCCGTATGCGAAGCGGACGTATTTACATTTTTGATTCGGTTATGTATGGCGGGATTTAAATGATGGTCTCTCGTATGGCATATGGAAACATTATGTTCAACGGCGTTGAAAGTCGGTACTAACGTAACTGATGGAGCGTTAAGTCAAATGAATTTTATCTGAGGAGCAATTAAGGCCTGATGAAGCGATTGACAATTGACAAAAAGAAAATTAATTGTGACCATAATCATAAAAGAAGCAAAGAGAATTAAGGAAAGCTAAGAAGGGTGAAAAAAATTGAGATCCTAAGATGAGAAAACATTATTTTTTTTTATCTCTACTTTTTGCTTCACATTTGTTTTTTTTTTTAACGACTCACAAAAATATAGAAACTACTTCCTTTGCTCTTTGTGCTTAAACGTTGATCTCTTTTAAATCCTCTATTTCTTTCTTTTATGTCTGAGTGTTTATGTTTATTTTTATGTTATTTAGTTTTTTCTAATTTTTTTTTTCTTTTAGCAATTTTTTTCTCTAAATTTTATTTTTATTCTGATCAAAGTCAGGAGCCAGTGCGACCATGAGTTATAACTTAAGAACCAAGAAGCTGGTTTCACAGGAATTTTTGCACCTGCACCTTAAAACATTTTGAAAAACTATAAAATTATTTCAACTGTTTAATTTTTGCAAAATTTTATAAAACCGACTATATCTACTCCCAAATCCCCCTCGACATGTTATTATCCAAACATGTGCAAGTGCTCGTTTTAAATACTCAAAATACCCACAGATGACGTCGCTCCTCCGTAATCCCTTCTGCATGCAGAATTAGCGGCTGTCGCTGTCCTCGCCTGTAAACTGAAAGGAACACGTGAAATTTCTCAACGCAGCTTTGGCAGTTAAGTCATAGATACGTTTATGACCCAGATTTAAAATCGAAACAAATCGGGATTAGAGCTCACGGTGATTTGAACAGCACCCCCGGCCCTGTGTGAATCATAGTGCGACGTCGGCGTCGCCGTGCATGTGTCTGCAGATACGGCGACGTCGACGGCGTCCCCGTAATGTGTGCGCTGAGCGTCAACTGGGGAGCGAAGCATTGGACTGGACGTAACAGCTGATGTCACTCTTTCCCCTAAATTCAACGCCAGAATTTTCATTAAAATTATTTGTGTTCTTGCCGGCAATGCGTTAATTCCGTGAAATATGTATTCTGTTTCCTTATCTTTGTTGCGTTGAGGGTTCTGACCCGCCCTCGACTTGAGTTAATAAAAATAAAATCTAGTTTTGTTGTCAAAGTTGCAAAATTTAGTTTCTGCGTCTACATAACTATTGAGAGTGATGTATTTACGGATGATTTGCAGTTACGTGAGACTGTGTGCAATCATTCCGCATGTCTTACCCTATTTCCGATATGATTAGACCGCCCAAACCCGCACCGAATCGTAACAAATCCCTAGGCCGGCACGTTATAGACAAGTCTGCTGTTCAGGAAACTCATGCCGCTTACCAAATGCCGCGGCGGCATGTGAAGACGGGAATGGGGTTGCGGAAACCTCTCTCGCATTGTCCAAGACCTTTAAAATGCTGTCCATCATTCCCTTTTAAATATGTTAAGCGATGCGGGTGGAAAGATGAAAGTAACCGAGCCCGGAATTGCGCCCTAGTCTCTCATAATTTTCAATTACGAGTCCGACTTGTTTTCGACCCCTATTGATTCGCTGTACAGTCTACAAATTTAAGCTTCTTGCTAGCTGAAGAGTTCAACCGTAACAACAATAAATATAGTTAAATTGACTATTTTTCGAAAATCATGCAACAAACACCTAGCTGCACCTATCTCACAATTATTTATTTGCTTCGTTTCTAAATTTAAAACACCGTTAATCGTATTAGTTGACAAAATTTTGCTTACGAACTGTGGAGACCGGCTCTGGCGGTCGGCACTTACGTCACTCCATAATGTGGTTACGTATAGTTCCTTTAAAAAAATGTAAACACATTTTTTATTTTAGCAATAAGGATTTACAGGGGTAAAATTAGTCAGTTTGTTCGTGGCCCTTTACAAATAAAGAAATATTATTACGTACTTGTGCATCTGCATCTTTAGTAACTCAGGGTCCCTCAATTGCAGCCTCTTTGAAACTCTTGGAGGTATGTGACTCATATAAAAAAAGAGTAGATACTAATAACTGAAATTAGGTACATTATTGTAATTTTATTACAAAAGACACTTATTTAAATTTTATTCGTTATTAATTTTGATTTACTGTGCAATTTTGTATTTTGACTCGCTTTTCCAATCTCCAATTTATTGTAGATATTATATTTGTCTCTCTTCGGCGCAGTTTAGTGGGAATCTTGTTTACACTTTTGTATGTTCTAAAATTTTCATTTCTTTCGTCTTTTGTTTTCACTCTTCTCATTCTCCCAAGAATTCCACTCGTCTTCTTTATGCGAATACTACAATGCAAATAGGGCAAAGATATTTTTTTCTAAAGTTATAAAGTATAGGCACAATAATTTTTGTATTTTTGTTCTTTGTTTTTTTCATCTCTTACTTTCTCTTATTTTCTTTTTTACTTTATCTTAAGACACTCAATTATGACAGTAGGTATATCGAAATGAATTTGTCATTAAGTGACCTCTGAAAAAAAAACGGGTCATGTCTGAGGGTTTGTCGGATTTTATTATAACCTTAAAATGTTAGTTGGGTTGGGAACGATGAATAACGTTTTCTGCACTTATAATTGACGTCGATGATCTTAGTTCCGACATACTTTTACGAAAACAAAAGGTCCCCATGCCAACTTCGTTGAGAAGTTCAATTAGACATAGGTACACTCGCGAGCAATATTTAAGGCACGACTCGTGGAGCGAAATCGGCGATTTTGAAGTTGTGTAAATCGAGCTGTAGGCGTGGTTGATAGCAGCAGACGTGACAGTCTGCCCTATTGGACTCCAGCAAATTCTTATCGCCTAATGGTGCTATAAATAATAAATATTTATTTTTTTGCTACTCCAACGGTTATCTACCTCCCTTGCCCAGCCGCAAATCACTAAGTGGGTCGTAATGCTCTTTCCATCTTACCGAATAGAGGTGGTTTACACTGGGAAGAAATACTGTGCCTTAAATATTGCTTGCGAGGGTACAAGATTTCTATCCTTTCTATTGCTCTTTCAACAGAGCCCTTGTCTGTGTTTCTAAAATTATTTTTCTTAATGATTCTGCTTTTCTCTTTGGTTAATACAAACAAGGAGCGAAGTCCAAATATGAGGCAAGGAGATGAAGGAATAAAATATAAATTGTCAATATTTGTTGAAAATTGAAGCAAATTTCATAAAAACTCATATCTACACTTGTGGTATTGTGTAATACTTTACAATACTTACCAAAATACTTAAAAAGTATTAGATAAAAATAATGACACTGTCACTGTCAGTTAATAGGTAACTGATTTAAAATTATAAAGTCAAAATTCAAAAAAGACACATTCACACTGCACAGTGTAGGTACAGCTGACGAAAGATTCTAAGGGACAATTTTTTATGCCAGAATTGGGAATTTTCATCAATGTAAACGGACTTTTAAGGGTCTTCCAACCGCCGCACGTGCCGCCATACTATGGCCGTCACAAAACCTTATTGAAATCAAACTTTTGAGGCATTGGGTATAGTTCTTTAAATTCCTCCAGTAGCTGTACTCATCTGAATTAACTTCCTGAATTTTATCTTCTCATTTAAGTATTATATTTTTTTTAAGCAACTTTTTATGATTGAAATTCTATCTTTCTATTTTTTAGCGCTTGTTTTATTATTTTTGATTGTAGTATAGTTTTCGACTCCTTTCCCTCTTCTATAAATTATAGTACTACTCCCGGCATATTAATCTGAACGTTTTGAAAATAGCTGTGTGAGTAAGGCTATTACTGCACAATGTTAGAAACCGTAAAATTCTCTGTAAATTATGAAAGTAATGCTCCAAGTCCCATATTGTTATAAAACTGACGAACCCCCGGTGGAAGCCCGTTGCAATCTAACAAAAATTTGGCAACATCATCTGCTTCTCATGCAGCTTTGAGCATCGTTCAGATTAATATTTATAATATATTAGTGTTGTTTAAAAAAAAAAATTATTGCAAACTTTTCCCCCAAAACTTTCCTTTCTGATTAATTTCCCAGCCTCCCAACATCTTCTTTTTTAACCCGAAGGCCTACATTGTATTGAGTTGCATCCGGATCGCCCCTACCGCCATCGGCAACCCGATCTCTTCTCAATTGCCCCCGACTTCTCGGCTTTTTACCAGTAAGCAAACACCTTTACCCGCTTTTACCTGTCCTGGCGCAACTTAAATACCTATAAATAACCCGCGGGGTTGGCACATATCAGATTACCCGCTCTCCCGGCCGCCATCCCCCACTCTTGGTCAGCGTCGACGTGAGCTCCCTCGAGCGAGACCGACGCTCACCATTCCGGCGTCTGTACCGGTGGCGCCCTCTTCACGGCGGAACCGGATCACGCGCGAATGAGCAATTTCGTCTGTCCGGATCGATGTTCCGGTCACGGCCTACCGCCAACGTTATTGGAGGTGCACGAAAGCTCCGCCGTCGGATTGGTCGGAGAGTCGGAGCTTTGACAGTTGAACACACCTAGATAGGTGTAGGGCTTTAGGCATATGATAGATTTGAAGTATCAGTTGTTCTCGTGCTGTATGCACAGTAGAGTTGTTGCTTGACCGGTTGGAATTGAACGTGTCTTTAACGAACCATTGACTTTGAACAGTTCTAATCGAGTATTTGCGGATTGGTTAATTGTCTTCAGATAATTTTTACGGGTTTCGAACGGGACGGCGGGAGATTGTGCAATTTTTTTTTTTTTGATTAACGCGTGGTGGCCGGTTCGGGGCTGGTTTTGCCGGGTTTTCGGAACTTGGCGGCGGTGTACATGGTGCTGTAAGTTGGTTTCGACCGACTAGCGAGCTTGTTTGTTGACGTAAGTAAAACAATTTTTTTTTCTCGTTAGTTTGAAAATTTTTATTTTCGAATTTAGGTTGACTTTCCAAAAATTTACTTATTTTTTGAAATCTTCAAAACTGGAGACTACGCTTAAAATAGACTTATCTAGATCAAACCGCGTTTTAAAATCTCAACACCTTGATGGTAACGGCCTATTGTGTTTAATTAACAGATAACGACCTACAACCGGTGTTTTGCCGCGTAACATCAATTATCTCGGTGTTAGCGTTGCGCTGATGTGTTAAATTTAATTATTTTCGCACACTGTCGCGGCCCTTCATTACGTTACCGACGGAAAACGTTATGTGAATCGCGGACCTCTTAAAACAAAACCTGGTTAGTTATACAAATATTCATTCTACTCATATAATGAGGTTTCTTGGGGCTATTGCGCTTTTAAGCAAACTTGTAAAATTAATTTTTTTTATTAAAAAAAACTATGTCAGTATATATTTATAGAGAATTTGTTGCAATAGAACTACAAATGATTAAAGAAAAGGTGCAAGATTTTATCTTCCATCCCCTTAACCCCCTGCAATAATTCTACACTTTGTAGAGCTAAATTTAAAAAATTGTTATTCATAGACTGATCCTCAACCCTCAACCGACGAGCTACAATTTTTTCTAGAAATCTGCAATAAAATACATGGAAACTGTGTTAAGGTTTCTAAAGTCAAAAATTTCACTTGAACAGTTGTCGACGGCAAATTTGTTAAAAACAAAATAAGTTTATAAAATCAAAGTTTTTCGAAATTTCATTGAAAGTCTTTTTTATCAGTTCGTGAATTATTTTTCTTCGCACAGTTGGAAGCACCCTCAAAATTTGCAAAGTTATTAGCTCTACAATTAATTAATCTGTTTCGGTCAGATAAAGCATACAACGAAAGACGTTACAATTATAAAAAGTTGTCCAAAAAGAATTCAAATCAGGTAGCAGGATTTTTTTTTATAAAAGATGACAAAATATAATATTCTTATCAAGAAGAGTATCAATGCAAATTAAATGTTATTATAAACTATTATCCTAATAAGTTATTCAATTCAATGATTCTTGTTTTTATTCATGAATCAAGCCAAGAATTAGAATTAAACCTAATAAAAAAGAATAAAATAAAGAAATAATTTATTAAATTTGAAGATTTTAATATTACAATAAATGGGAAAAGTAAAGTAATTTCAACATCAAAAATTAAAAAAATTACTTCAATTAAAAAAATGTAGAAAAAAGTAAACATCTAAAAGATTTTGGGTCAAATCCACATTCAAAGAGAGAACTTTTTTCTTTGTATAAATGTTTTTTTTTAAATTAAGTTTAAAATAAAAATTAATAGTAAATTTGCCATCAACAATTTTTATAGAGACAATTTTGAAAAAACTTCTTAAAACTTAACTCTCTGAAAATGACTTTTTGAAAATTTTGTTCGGTTTGTCTTTATAATCTTTGCAAAGGGTCTTGCAAAGAAATGAGAATAAAAGATAAAAAGTTCTTAAATTACCCATTTCAAAGATCTATTTAGAAGTAAAATAATAAAAAGTTTTACTCTTCAAATTTATGAATTATTGTCTTTAGAAGACAATTTTGATGTAGGAGTAAATTCTTTAAGAAACATATTTTTGACAAATACAATAATATTGTTTTATTGTTTTTAATTTGAGGAAGAACAGTTAAAAAAATGGTTTTATTTCAAGATTTGGTGTTTGCCAAGTCTTCTTTGTCTCAAGTTCTTTTCCACAAAATATTTAAATTAGAATTAACTTTCTTGCACGGGTTTCAACATAATTATTTTCATTCTGCTACCCAGAAGAAATTTTAAGAATTTATGAATATTCTTTTCGAAGTCATTTTACTTTTCTAAAGCACAAACCTAACTTTCTTCAGTAGCATTAGTTAAGAAATTTTAATCAGAATTTAATTCTGAAGTCTCTTGGTCTGGGACTATTTGTCTAAAAATTAAAGTACCTAGTTATTGTTTTTATTTTTTGTCTTATTTTTTTCTGCAATTCTCTCTTAAAGGCGAATTTTTTCTCCAATTTTGCACCCTCTTTTAATTTTGTGAACTACATTTATTTTTATTTAGGTTGTCTGCTCTTTTGAAGTTTATTTTAAATAAAACGTAAAACTAGAAATAAATCCACAAATCGTGACTTGTAGACCGAAATCACAAACAACTCATTTCAATAACTGAAACGGAAACCAAAAAAAGAATCACTTGCGAGAATATAACGTTTCCACGGTTTTCTGTTTTATTATTTTTAACCTAATTATGTCACGCTTATACTGCTTCTATTTTCTTTTACTTCTTTTTTATTTTGTAGACGTTCTAAGTAATGAAATAAAGTTTTAGGGTTGTTTTTCGTGATTCCTTAAATGACATCTCCTTTTACATCGACTGTCTTGTCGCAATCTTTAACAGAAGAAAAGTTTAAAGAAACTAGAACTTATCTCATAAAGAACACCTTCTCAAATAAAGATTTTTAACGTTAAAATTTCTTCCAATAATTTTACAAAGAAGATTTTGTACTCTTTTGGAACAAAAAATTGTTTAAAATATAAGCTCCAGAAAATCGGGTCGGTTGGTAATGAATCCAAAATAAGTTAGTCCAGCGATGCCGGGACAAATAAGGAACGCCGCCCCAACGTTAAATTGTCACACTTTCTGACATAATCACGTTAGGTAAGCTATCCAGGAAATTTCCTTCCCTCGTTCCTTTGTAATTCCAGAGGTAAATAAACCTTCTCTCTAACCTAATAACCGTTAATAAAGAGTGCAAACGCTGGTGCGCTCTCCAGGTTACATAAGTAGTTAAATGGTTATTTATTACGCGATAAGAGGGGTTTGTTTGCGAGTTTGTTTCCTCGCTATTTACCGTCGATGGGCGAACTTCAAGCACCCATCCCAGCCAACAAAACCCAACCATCCACTCGTCATTGCCAAATAATCCAAATTAAAGCAACAAAAATTTCAAAAAAGTAATAACTCAAGTTTAAAAATTTCAAAAATTTGCATAAAATAGTTTTCTCGCGACAACTCAAGAATCGCATTAATAAGTAACGTTTTCCGTTAAAACCGATGAGTGGCTCTCAGTGAAGCTCTCCTCCGCACTAACTAACGAGAGCTTATTTTAATTCATCTCTAAATAAGAGACCGGGGCGCCGCATTGGAGTGGCTGATGTCATTTACTACCCGATATAATAAACACCTCGTCGCTGGTGGGGGGAATCCGTTTCCGGTGAATGTGGACGGCCGTCGATCGACGTCGAGACGCTTTGTATTGAATGCGAGACACATTGCGAAACGTTCGCTCCGCTTCCGTCGCCACTCTGGAATCTGAATCTGGGGGAGTTTAACTGCCTCTTAGTTTCATTGCCGATTCTGTTATTGATAAAGTTAATGAAATTAAGCCAGTCGCACTACTGGCAACGTGAGGGATGGCCGCTAATTAGACACCCCCGAACCACGGCGGGGAAATTGTCGCTTTTTCTTTACACCCCTCGCGGCGACGCCGCCACTGATTTTTGACTGCGAAATTAGGCTGGGCTATTTTTCTTTGTTGCAGGGTGTTGTACGAGGTTCAGTGATAATATAGCACCATCATTCTCCCGGCACAGCAGCTGGGGGCGGTGGCACCATGGCCATCCGCGATCACCTCCGTCGACGACATGGCACACAAAGGTAAAGGTAATTCAGACGCCCTAAGTATACTGTCACCCTTTGTTTAAGGGCGGAACCTGCAAGCAGGTTTTACGGAGCAACTGAGGTCTTCCTCTGGCTTCGGACTAGTTGGTCTCTGGTTTTTGACTGTTAACTATTAGAAAAAAAAGAGGGTGGGTCGCAAGCTATTGTTGGCTATTTTCAGAAAGCATTCATTAGCTTTCTAAATTAATTAAGTTTTTTGGTAATTTTATTTAAAACGTATCTATAAGTTTTTCTGATGGTAGTGGATCGAAGGTTTGAGGGGTGCTGATCGGTTCCTAATTCCACCCTTTCTCGGTTGCCCTTCACAGTGAATCCGCCATTGTGGCCGATAATTTTTAATTTTTCGCTTGTTCGTGCGATGGCTTGGCCAGACCCCTTCGAGCCGCCTCTTCGGATCCGGCTTTCGTCAGCTCGTAATGCCTCTTCCCCTCAGGATTTTTGCAATATTGCGCGATTTTGATTAAACGAAACAGGCGAGGTCTCCGTAATGTTTCTATGATTTGGCTAAATGAAAACGAATTTAAAGAGGACGCACCCGGCGGATCATCGGCCGCCAGTTCAACCGTGAAATTTTCATCTTGAAACAGAATATCGATCCAACAGAGGCCGGGAAAGTTCTTTATGATAACCTTTGGAGAGAGGGGCTCGTTCTTTCCATTTTTTGCCATCAGCCGCCGCGCGAGTGGACGGCGACACGGGCATACATCAGGGGGCGGCGAAAGATTCATGCATTTTAACGTTATCACCACCGACGCATTTTCTTTGTTACTTATGCTATTACGCGATTGCAGAGCCGCTCTATAAAACACAATTATTTACGGACGTTGGGGCTCGGAACCTCGCAGGAATCGTTACTGGAAGTTTCAACAATCGCCGCCAGCCCAACCGGGCGCTGCGGCATCAACCAAAGACCAGCGTCTGATTCCAAAAAAATTACCGTAGTGCTAAAAAAGTTAGAAATGTAGCAAATATGAGCCGCTGAAGACCAAAGTTATGCCGATCTTTCCCAACCTCGCCCACGCGGTTTTTTAAAGGGAACAAATATAATGTACACTAAATTAAACCATACATCCCTTGCACTGTCCACCAGAAAATTTAATGAGCATCAAAAAATCTAAATGAAACCCAAATTATTATACATCAGAAAATGAGAACATCACCACTAAAATAACTACGCTGCGTATTGTTTTACTATTGCTTACATTTTAAATTCTATATGTCTATCAATTTTACTAAATGTTCACCAAATTTAGAACGCTCAAGTTACGCGTCCGTGCTGTACATAATAAATATTCGCGCTATCCATTTATATTTAGTGTTTCTCAAAAAAAACTATTTGTGCGTTAAATAATTATTCTATTACTCCAAAAATAAAATATGCTCGCGCATCTCTCCTTGCCGCTTGCGCTTCCAGACAAGAAGCACGCGAAAAAAGTTTTGTACAAGGTCAGTTCAGGGTCCTGTAATTTTTTTTTAAAAGCACAATTAGAAATTACCACTGAAAGAAGTTTTACGTTTTACATAATGCACGCCAATTACAGCAAAGCATTTATATATTACGAAAATCAATATCTTTTTTTGTGCAAACCACTTCTAATCTTACTCTTATTTTTCTTGCCCTAGCACATCTACATCTATAATTTTGCATAAAATTATTTACCATTTGCACAACATTTTATTGCTTGTGTATTTTTGATCAACAAATAGTATTTTTAACTGCTAAATAATATAAGACACTGTCGAAAATTAAATATCTGGGTATTATGCTAGAATTAAATGCGGAATAAAATTTGGTGAACATTTAGTATTTATGGTCAACAAAAGTTATTTTGGCGAACAAAATGTATAAGTAGCCAGCATTATGTCAATATTTGGTTGTTGCTTTAGGATTATGTATTTTCTTAATTTTGGTGAGCATTTAGTATTTTTGGGAAATGAAAGAATTTTTTTGTATGAAAATATTGGATAAATTTGGTAGACTGTTAAATACGACCTATTTAAAATTACTTCTAAGCACTATTAAGCAACTGTTTTGATATCTTGGGCTTTGGTATGGGGAGTGTGGTGAATTTGCAAAGCTCGTTTTTCTCAATCCGCGATTCCTCTCTTATGATTCTAATGAGGAGCGAAATCTTTTCGCGCTGACGGCGATAAATCGGGTTGGTGCGAGATCTCGGTCTGGTCGCATCTATAAAGTCTCCGAGCTCGGTTTTTCAGCCCGTAAATATTCTTAAGTACCGGACGCGACACTCGGACGATTCACCGAGAAAGCGCCCGGTCACCCTCGAGCAAAATCACTTACGACATCAAATAACTAACGTCTTCACAAAAGCCCTCTGATGGACTCGCCTCGTCGGTATACTGTGGCAATTTTAAGGGCGACCAAAACGACGATTCCGGTCGCTTTTTCCGCCCCCGCGGACCGCATATGAAATCGACCAGATTACAATAATAATAATAATAAGAAATTTATGGAGCGCATGGGCGGTACTCCAATTTAGCTAACAATAGATAAGTGTGCTCGCAAATTGGCGCTGCGTTGTAAAATTGTCGGATTTACGACGACCACTTGCAAAACGGTAATGGGATTTGCATAAACAATGCACCATAAGTGCGATTTTACGCGGTGCTACAGCCGTAAAGCTCGCAATTTATTAGGGAATTAATGTAAACAAAGATTGCGGTTTTGCTCCGATTTCGATATCGGCAATTAAAACGCAGAATTAGGTGCCACGCGCCAATCCTGCAGCCAAGCAGCCTACGGCCACTATGGGAATATTTCTCCTCTAGAGGGCACCACTAGCGTTTCTGGACATAGACATCAATAAAGTATGAAAAAACTTTCTGAAATAAATGAAGAAGATTTTCTTCGTCTTTTTTTAGGGTCGTATTTAACAGTCTACCAAATTTACCCAACATTTTTATCTAAAAAAATACTTTTATTTCTCAAAAATACTAAATGCTCACCAAAATTAAGAAAATACATAATCTTAAAGCGACAACCAAATATTGACATAATGCTGGCCTCTTATATATTTTGTTCGCCAAAATAACTTTTGTTGACCATAAATACTAAATGTTCACCAAATTTTATCCTGCATTTAATTCTAACATAATACCCAGATATTTAATTTTCGACAGTGTCTTATATTATTTAGCAGTTAAAAATAATATTTGTTGATCAAAAATACACAAGCAATAAAATGTTGTGCAAATGGTAAATAATTTTATGCAAAATTATAGATGTAGCTGTGCTAAGGCAAGGAAAATAAGAGTAAAAATAGAAGTGATTTGCACAAAAAAAATATTGATTTTCGTAATATATAAATACTTTGCTGTAATTGGCTTGCATTATGTAAAACATAAAACTTCTTTTAGTGGTAATTTCTAATCGTGCTTTTACAAAACAACGTACAGGGCCCTGAACTGGCCTTGTACAAAACATTTTTCGCGTGCCTCTTGTCTGGAAGCGCAAGCGGCAAGGAGAGATGCGCAAGCATATTTCATTTTTGGAGTAATAGAATAATTATTTGACGCACAAATAGTTTTTTTGAGAAACACTAAATATAAATGGATAGCGCCAATATTTATCATGTACAGCACGGACGCGTAACTTGAGCGTTCTAAATTTGGTGAACATTTAGTAAAATTGATAGACATATAGAATTTAAAATGTAAGCAATGGTAAAACAATACGCAGCATAGTTATTTTAGTGGTGATGTTCTCATTTTCTGATGTATAATAATTTGGGTTTCATTTAGATTTTTTGATGCTCATTAAATTTTCTGGTGGACAGTGCAAGGAATGTATGATTTAATTTGGTATAGATACATTATAATTGTTTTCCTTTTTTTTATAAAATTTCCTCATTTCTATTTCATGGGAATCTTTTATTTTTCTTTGTTGCTTCATTGCCTTCCAAGTTTCTTCTAATTTGAATCTCGTAGCATTACCGTCGCTTCTCTCTTCTAACAATTTTTTCTTTAAAAAAATTCCTGGCGTTGATTTCTTCTTTGTTAGTTGAGTTAGTGAGTTCTTGTCATTTGGGCTTTCCTGAGTTGAAGATTTTGGTTGCGCCCCGTGTCGTTGGTGATGCCACCCTCGTTCTTGTGATCCGGCGATCATGTTCCGCGTCCTCCGGGTTAATAAATCAAGGCGGCGCTTCGGTCCAAAACTAACAATAATAAATATCAATGAGACATAAAGAAGCAGTGGCGGTGACAAGTGAGACTTCCTATGATAATACACACACAGTCAGGGGTGTCTTTGTGTTTGAAAAGCGACTTCTCCCGTCGGTTTGAATGGGACGGCAAGACGTCGGGGGCCCCACCCCATCTCAACAGCCGTCGAGATACGTAGGAATCCTTCATGCGTGTTCTGGATATATAAAAATCGAGGACTGTTCACCTTTCACTACCAGATTCCATTTGTCACGTGGAGATGCGAATAAAAGGCTTTTGTGCGGCCCGAAAGACTGATTTTACTGATTTATGGGGTTTTGTTGGAGGAGCTTCTTTATATTTATGTGGAATTTTTATCAAACAAAAGCCAAAACGGCGGCGATCGACCTCAACGCCGACGCGCAGCAATTTTTAAACCAAAAGCACAACTTTAGCGCTTTTGGAAGAGCCAACTCACAAGGGGTTGCCAATCCGGCGCAAAAACAAAATAAACATAGTTAGGATGACAGCTGCACAATAAGAACCATCTACCGGCGAGCTTTCAGCTTTTGGGGGATAATCACAAATTTGGCTACTTATTTAAATTATTTAAACTCTAGAAAAATTCAGACGAGCTTTGAGCTTTTCGCAGTCATAGTCATAGTTACGTTAATTCCTTTGAGCAAAGCTGGCCGAGTGAGAAGCGAAAGTGATAACGAAACTTTCGGGAGCTTGGAACTTTTTCAGGGATGCTCGCGGTTCTGGTTGGACGAACTTTGACCATTTTCTTTGGATGCGGTGCGTGTTAAAGCAGCTGAAGAACGAAGGTGATAACAGAAAAGTGGCGGAATTGAAACGTCAAATAAGCCCTCGTCGGCTTGCTGAAAACCGTAGCAAATTGTGACTAGACCTCTCACTTTTGTTGGACAGTTGTAAGCTTTTGTTAGACACGGTCTGTTCGTGGGGTGTTTTTATCCATCCATGCCAGCGACGGATTGGGGCACGCTTACCCTCCACCAAAATCAAAATTTCGCAAAAAAAATCTGAGATTCCAACTTAATCGGGGGCGCAATTACCGGTTTTGGTTCTGCGGCTGTTTGGGGCCGGGCGGGGTGGTAAAAATCGATTTAAAAAGCGCTTCAGCGTTCCGATTCTCTCGCCTTAGTGGAAACCCGGCGGCATCCCCTGCGAAAGCCGGGTAACGGACACGGTCCTGGATTAGGCCATTCATCCCGCGCTTACCGCTGTTTGCCAGCTTTGAAGCTGTGTAACTGTTCAGAACCCATTATGATGTTTGCTGCGTGTTTGTATTTATCGGCATTGGGTCATCGAAGCTGGACCACAGACGGATCCGTCTCGGTCTGTCTGATTAAAATTCACGTCAGAACGGGATGCGATTTCTTTCGGGGGAAAGTTTGTCGTCGTCGGTTTTATCAGCCAAGACCCGAGTGATTGACGTTTTCGGGAGAATTCCTCCGTTTCCCGTGATTTCGACGGGAATTCCCTCACACTTGTCAGTTCCTTTACTCGAACCAGCGACAGATGAACAACTCACTAGTCCGCGCACGTAGCGAAGGATAAATTGCAAAAATCCCGAGGGACATCCTAACCGAGATCCGATACCCCCGCCTCCGCCATTCAAAGAAATTCCGCAGAAAGTTCCCTAATTTATCACATCGCCGCCATTAGCGGCGCGGCGGTCCATTAGAGCCGCCACCAGTGTTCCTCTTTTAACCGCAACAACACAAGAGGTGATCTGAACAGAAGCTTCAAACTTTTACAAAAAATCAAATTTGAGACTTTCACAAATGCCAACAAACAGATCATTAAGATGGAAAAAAAAATGAAAGCAAAGCCTTGCGACTCCCCTCGAATTTTGATGAAAGGGGACATTTTGAGTTTTCTTGTTGAGTGAAGTTGTGCAACCAGTTTCTCTTTTGCAGGTAACCAAGATGCTGAGCCATCTTGCCGTGTTTTTAGGTAAACGGTGTTTAACGAGGACCCGGCCGAGGGGCGCCGGCACCGTCGCGACGACGCCCGCCTGCAGGGCCCTCGCGGGCCCTGGGAGCGGGTCTCTTGCGCGGTGCTGCGAAGTCGGCTTCTTCGGCCGTCTCCTCGTCCTGCGCAAGGTAGTCAGTTGACGAGATCATTCTTTAGCTCGTTACTCACACCGTATGATGTGCACAGTTAGAAAAAAATAATTTAAAAAAAAATAATTAAAAACAACAATAGTGTGTGTTTTAAAACTGTCGACTAGTGTCTGATTGGACTCTAACTCTGACACGACTGTGGACAGGTCATAGCGGTGTGAACCAGCTAGGGGGGGTGTTCGTCAGCGGACGGCCCTTGCCGGATTCCACCAGACAGAAGATCGTCGAACTGGCTCATTCCGGGGCCCGGCCCTGCGACATCTCCAGGATACTGCAGGTCTCCAACGGGTGCGTCTCCAAGATACTTGGCAGGTAAATTCAGACACCGAACCGAAGGCCAATGACCGTTAGAGGGCCAAAACTCGAACTTCCAATAGAATCTGGCATTTAATGCATATAGCCACGACCAAATTCTCCAAATTTTAAAATTGGGAATCTTTATTCAAAAGGCCTAAAGTAGAAATAATATTATCATTCGTTATAAAACTCGCAGTTTTGCCGCTCGTTTTCTAAGCTTGGACTCTTGCCATAAAGTTTGCTACAATTAATACAATAATACAGAAGATACAAAATCCGTTAACCCAACCAAATCTTTAACAATTCAGCTAAGAACCTCTTGATTAGTTAGATGGCCGCTACTTTTCCCCCCTTCACCCCTCTTGCCATCTATCGCTTTTGACGTTTTCCTTTGTCCTGGCCGGTCCTGCTCGTTTCGGCCTCGAGTCTTTTCGGCTTGTTGGCAATCCGATTCAAATCAGTCGGTATCTTTGCAGGTGTGTATGTCTGTAAAGCTCTTTGGCCTCTGTCCCCAGGTACTACGAGACGGGCTCGATTCGGCCTCGGGCGATAGGCGGTTCCAAGCCTCGCGTGGCCACCGCCGAAGTGGTCTCGAAGATATCGTCCTACAAACGAGAATGTCCTTCGATTTTCGCCTGGGAGATCAGAGATCGGCTGCTCCAAGAGGGAGTCTGCACCAACGACAACATACCGAGCGTAAGTAATACACCCCGACATCTGTACCGGCGGTGATGTTATGGTTGCTGACGTGGAAACGGAGACATGCATGAGAACTCGACAACCATCGAGATAAAAACGGCCGACGTTGTAATTATGCCGAATTAATTAGACAGGACCTCTAACCAAAAATTTGATGGAAAAAACATTTTTTTTCTATTTGTTGCTAGTTGAAGACGAGAAAAAATATTTGAAAGCGAAAAGTTGCCAGGGGAGGCGAAAGCGGTTGATTGTTGCCTCGGTGGAGTTTGGCGGTGGTCGTTTCGGTTGGTGGTGGGTGGATTTGCTTTGGTGGAAATTTCTGGCGGTATTAGCCGTGATGTATTGCCTTTCAGCAGCGCCGTCGCGTTGTTTACCGCAATGATTTATTCGCGAACGCAAATCCTCCCCGAAAGTGTTTACATAAATTTGAAGTTTCCAGTGGAAAATGCGACGTGCAGCGATCGATCAGCGCCGGGGCCCCCCCGTTGAAGTTGGCGCTAAACGGAAGCATAAGCTCACGATAACAGCATCGGGTGCCGTTTAATCAGTTTGTAATCATCGGTTTAACCTGCGTGACGAGCCTCTTATATAACTTCACTCTTCCGCATATTAGACGGTGGCGTGGCGGCCTCCCCCATCGCCCTCGTCCCCGCCCCCGAAGTAATAAAGGAGCAGCTCTTTAAACCGGGAAACTATGAAAGAATATTGCAGGGCCTGATTGCGCGTCATTTTTCACCGCTTTCGGGCGTTTCATCAAATTTCAAGGAAAATTTAATAATCGTCCGGAAAAATCGCGCTTTTCGCGCCGAACGCTCGCCCTAATTAATTTCGGCGACTGCTCTCTTCGGGGAAGATGAGGGACGGTACGGGCCGAGTCCTGGCCTCGTTCGCTCCCGAAGGATGAGTAAGTCTTCTCAGTACAGTTTATTGGATGCATGCAAATTTCCATGGCAACGTCCCTCGACTCGCGATGCCTCTATTCCCCAAAACAAAAACGGTATAGATTTTTCTGGCAAAATGCGCAAGTACCTTCCTCCATTACTCGCCGCTAAGAGATCACCCGCAACTTCAATAGCTGGGAGAGCTCGCGACGTCAAAAGAGTACACGGACCGACGCCTCGCCGGCGCAAAAATGCTCAAAGGACGCCTCCCCAGGCCCACCGGCCGACACGCGAAGAAATAACGTAAAGTGCACATGCAGAATCTTCATCAACCAAGGAGCTTCTACACATGGAGGGTTTATGGAATTGGAATTTCTTAATAAAGTTTTTAAACGATTCAACCTAAAATAAAATTGCGCCTCTCAACTTCTCTTTATGGTCTACGCATGGACCGTTACCAAATGGAAGAAAATGGGTTGTTGGGTCTTTTGGAAAAAATTGAATTTGGTGGGGTCAAATTTGGCGCGTGCGGCCGCAATAAACGGGCAGAAACGGGGCCATTAGCCGGTTCCTGCGTAAAATCGAATTTTTAACAATCGGAAAAGCGGGCGAAAGGGTCCGATCCGCGTTCCTAATGTGCAATAATCCCGGGCGCCACGTGTGCGCCACGTGTCCGCCGCGCTTAGCGATATTGCCGGTGCTCTCGACCAAAAACTGATTACGCCCTCGACCCCGGGATTAGACAGACATTTAATAAAAAAATCCCCCATCATCATCATCATCAGCGTTGCACCAGTACAACTCAATCTCGTCGAACAGTGGCTATCTTGAAGTAGGGGTTGAAAGTTCTCATCGCGATTACATCGGTATTCTCGAAATTAAAACGCAAACAATCGGACTGTTTAACCCCGATCGCGGGGCCGTGAGTGTAATTCATCGCGCTGTCGATGCCGTCGATGCATAAAGCCCAGCAGGACGTCCTCTATTGGCACTCCATTCTGGGTCGCCCCACGACACCCATTATATGACCTTTTCCTTCGATCTTTTGTAAGGAAAGAATGCAACTAGCTTCGACAATATGAGAGTTTTCGAGTCGAAATTTCCCCGCGCCGTGCGCTGCTGGTCCTTGATTGTTTTTGACGGGGTAAATTGACGTGGGGCAGGTTTTTCGATCGCGCATTGGTAATTTTCGATTCCCAGGCAAGGTGGTCCGCGGCATCTCGACGCGTTTGACGTCTGTCACGGCCCTTTCGACGTGCTGCCGCAAAACGTTAAAAGAAAAGTTGCGGTGATTGTATAACTTCCAGCTTGTCGAACAATCATATTATAAAAGCCGGGAAATAAATCTTTGTTGTGGAAACCACTTCGGAACCACTTGTTCGCTTTGTGTCGCCCAAATAATAACGCTCCAAATTCGATAATGGGTACATGAGACCGTGTCGCGCCACCACCGAAACCGATCGCCTCCACCAACCCCACCTCTCCACCACCTAAATTGACCATCAGTTTGTTTCGAAATTCCGAATCTTCTTACCCGTCGAATAACGGTCCATTGTCTTCGTCGACGCGATTTCCGGTCGCTTTTGGAAACGTCCTCGCGCGCTTTCGTTTTAATCCCGCAGCGGGGGTGGCGTAATTAAACATTAAACACCCCTCTGGCGGGGGTTCGCGCGTGTAGCGGCTTTCGGACAGAGTTGCTGCAGTTTCGGTGCCGTTTTAAAGTTGATTCCTCTCGCTTGACTGGTCGGGAGATGGTCCAATCAATGCGGCCGTCCGCCGCCCCCGCATCATCCAGCGCAGATACGCGCCCCCATCAAATAACTTTATTCGAACGGTAATAGGGTAGCGGCCCTAGCGGAGGGCTAAAACGCTTTTTGGGCCGTCTTTAAATTCGCGCAGAAATTAAAACTTTGGCAACTACCCAAGCTTCTTCACGTTAACGCGTCGGCGTGAACAAATATTTTCTATTTCAATTTTTTTACCACACCAACTCTTCCCTCATGTAGTTAATACCCCAGCATATTGACAACAATCTGAAGATAATAGACTAAATTTTAAAACAATTTAAACTACAAATATAATTTTTTTTTAAATCCTGTTACCAACCCTCTTTGTGCATCACCACAACTTGGCGTCAGGTCTTCAACATGTATTGCCTATGAGTTACAAAATTCATCTGTTTAATTAACTATGGGAACAAATTAATATAATGTACACCAAATTAAACTCTACATCCATTGCACTGTCCACCAGAAAATTTAATGATCATCAAAAAATCTAAATAAAATCCAAATTATTATACATCTGAAAATAAGAACATCACCACTAAAATAACTATGCTGCGTATTGTTTTACCATTGCTTACATTTTAAATTCTATATGTCTATCAATTTTACTAAATTTTCACCAAATTTAGAACGCTCAAGTTACGCGTCCGTGCTGTACATAATAAATATTCGCGCTATCCATTTATATTTAGTGTTTCTCAAAAAAACTATTTGTGCATCAAATAATTATACTATTACTCCAAAAATAAAATATGCTCACGCATCTCTCCTTGCCGCTTGCGCTTCCAGACAAGAGGCACGCGAAAAAAGTTTTGTACAAGGTCAGTTCAGGGCCCTGTAATTTTTTTTAAAACCCCCATTAGAAATTACTACTAAAAGTAGTTTTACGTTTTACATAATGCAAGCCAATTACAGCAAAGCATTTATATATTACTGAAATCAATATCTTTTTTTGTGCAAACCACTTCTATTTTTACTCTTATTTTCCTTGCCCTAGCACATCTACATCTATAATTTTGCATAAAATTATTTACCATTTGCACAACATTTCATTGCTTGTGTATTTTTGATCAACAAATAGTATTTTTAACTGCTAAATAATATAAGACACTGTCAAAAATTAAATATCCGGGTATTATGTTAGAATTAAATGCGGAATAAAATTTGGTGAACATTTAGTATTTATGGTCAACAAAAGTTATTTTGGCGAACAAAATATATAAGAGGCCAGCATTACGTCAATATTTGGTTGTCGCTTTAAGATTATGTATTTTCTTAATTTTGGTGAGCATTTAGTATTTTTGTGAAATAGAAGTATTTTTTTGTATGAAAATATTGGGTAAATTTGGTAGACTGTTAAATACGACCCATTAACTATTACAATCTTTCCGATTATTCGCATCAACATTTGCACCCTTAATGGAAGGGTTTTTATTTTCCATCCCTCAATAGATTGACGAGTTGCTATTTGCCATTTTGCTTCAGGTGATTTTCATATTGCCGAGCAATATTACTTTTTTTGCTGACTCGTTAGACTTAACTGCATTAAATCACCCCTTTTCGTCAACATTTGAAATGGTTACATCCCGTCGCGCATTGATTATTTCGGTCCTGCAGGACGTGCGTTAATATTTGGTTTAGGTCAAGGATGGGCGCGGGGTTGTCGTTTTCTTGGCAAACAGGCGGCAAATCTATGCACCCCTCTTGTGACTGCACGCTCGTCTTTACGGTTTACTGCGTATCACCCTCTCCGCCTTACATTACACAGCATAATTTCGAGCCACACCAACGGATTCGATTCTGAACACCCTCGCTTTATCTGACAATGCTGCTGCGAAATTTTAAAGCAGAGATTCTTGCATCAGGCCCGATAATAAGACAGTTGGTGGCTGAAAACGTTAAAGCCGCCATGGGGATAATGGGTTTGCATCATCCGCGAAACTGGGGGCGCAGTTGCTATGCAAAAACTCTTTGTACAGGGAGCGATTTTAAGTTTTCTCCAAAATGTTATTAAATTTTTTAACCCCCGTTTGGTGAAGCTATTTGTTAATATCTACCGTATCAATTGATTTTTGGGGGTCTCGAATCTGGAAGGGGGCTGATTTTGTTCTTTGGTTGCAGGTCTCGTCGATAAACAGGGTCCTGAGAAATTTGGCAGCGCAAAAAGAACAGTCGGCCCAGAGTCCTCCGGTTTCGTCCGGAAGCGACAGCGTATACGATAAACTCCGGCTGTTGAACGGAAACCAAGGAAGTTGGAGACCGACACCGTGGTATTCGCCTGGAAACACTTCCTTTCCCCTGCAACCGCTCAGCCCGCCCCCCGCCATCTTAGCCGACGACATCGCCAACAAAAAAGGTAAAGACCCGCTTCCTGGGGCTTAGAAAAAAAGCAGAGGGACCGGATTGCAACGGAGATTCTCAGATTCTCCCGGCGCATCCGCCATATGCGAATCGTGACCGGCCAGTCGCAAACATTTTTTCACCCCTAATTCCTTAAGAAAACTATAAACGAAAATGGGAAAAATCAAGTAAAAGTTAATATTTTTTAAATTCGTGACTATTTCCTCCAAAAGTCTTATTATTGTTTTATTATTTTATTTGTTATTTATTATTTTTATATCTAAGTCTTATTATTTGCAATGATAACCACTTGGAAGAGAAGCTTGGGGCAAGTTGGTGGAAATGGCGTTCTGTAGGATGTTTTTTTTTCTTTCTGGACTTGGGGGGTGGTCGCGATTTTTCCAGGTAGCCGGCGCTTGCTGACCTGTAAATCAAAAAGCGCGCAATTATCGCGACGTCAAAAATCACAAACCCACCGATTCGGCGATAATTCGTTCGAGTGGCGCCGCTCCCGACCGTGCACAAAGCATCAAATTGAACAAATTTTAATTAATGCGTAATAATTTCATTAACGGCCCGTTTGTGGTTGCGTTTGGAAATTGAATCGGTTAAACGTTAAAATTTCAATTAGCTCACGACCTGAGGCCCCCCATTCCGCCGCCGGTGGCGGCCGTGTGATGTTTGCATTTTTAACAAAAGTGTCACTTGCAGCCTCGCCATCATCCCGAACTGATACAGTGTAACAAACGCCGTTCCCCGGGGCCAGATTAGTCCGGCCCCCGCAAACTTGGCGGCGGCGAGAGCCTTTGATTCGAAACCGGCCGCGGATGCGGTAAACAGTTGTAACTTGCCGAGCCGGGGTTACGGGGTGCCGCTAACAAGGGGCACCTGCACCCCGGTGCATCGCCCCTCGAACGGTCGATAAGGGGCGGAAAATATGGAAACCGGGATTTTCGGCAAATGCGAAAAGTTGGTTTTGTAACTGGGTGTCGAGAACAGCAGATTTTAACTCTAAACTCTAAACGCGAATATTAATTATATCACCGGGGAACTAAGTTCCTGACAAAGACACTTACGAGGCCACAGCATAAGTTTCAAGTAGAGTTCCAAGGGCGGTAAACCGTTACTCAAATTTTCAATTCAAGCACTTTTCGTAAATGTCGGAAGGAGTTAGTTAGGTTAGGTGACTGTTGTCCCTCTACTTCATAAAAATAGTTTCTTTTTGGAAATATTAAGGGAAACAAATATAATGTACACCAAATTGAACCATACATCCCTTGCACTGTCCAGCAGAAAATTTAATGAGCATCAAAAAATCTAAATAAAACCCAAATTATTATACATCAGAAAATGAGAAGAGCACCACTAAAATAACTATGCTGCGTATTGTTTTACCATTGCTTACATTTTAAATTCTATATGTTTATCAATTTTACTAAATGTTCACCAAATTTAGAACGCTCAAGTTACGCGTTCGTGCTGTACATAATAAATATTTGCCCTATCCATTTATATTTAGTTTGTCTCAAAAAAACTATTTGTGCGTCAAATAATTATTCTATTACTCCAAAAATAAAATATGCTCGCGCATCTCTTCTTGCCGCTTGTGCTTCCAGACAAGAGGCACGCGAAAAACGTTTTGTACAAGGTCAGTTCAGGGCCCTGTATTTTTTTTTAAAAAGCACGATTAGAAATTACCACTAAAAGAAGTTTTACGTTTTGCATAATGCAAGCCAATTACAGCAAAGCATTTACATATTTATTACGGAAATTAATATCTTTTTTTGTGCAAACCACTTCTATTTTTACTCTTATTTTCCTTGCCTTAGCACATCTACATCTATAATTTTGCATAAAATTATTTACTATTTGCACAACATTTTATTGCTTGTGTATTTTAGATCGACAAATAGTATTTTTAACTGGTAAATAATATAAGAAACTGTCGAAAATTAAATATCTGGGTGTCATGTTAGAATTAAATGCGGAATAAAATTTGGTAAACATTTAGTATTTATGGCCAACAAAAGTTATTTTGGCGAACAAAATATATAAAAGGCCAGCATTATGTCAATATTTGTTGTCGCTTTAAAATTATGTATTTTCTTAATTTTGGTGAGCATTTAGTATTTTTGGGAAATGAAAGTATTTTTTTGTATGAAAATATTGGGTAAATTTGGTAGACTGTTAAATACGACCCAATATTAAGTAGATAGTTTTCACCAATAAATTCCACAGCTCAAAGATATTTTTTTGGTCTGCTATTCCTGCATTAACATTTATTAAGGGCGCCTCTTAAAAAATTGCAAAGAGGGATCTTATGTTCTAGTTTGCCTTAAAGAAATTTTATTTTCTCCCTCCTTTTTTTCCTCAGTAACTTTGACCTTCTCTTGTTTTTTATGAGTCACACTGTGATTTTTGTTCTCAAACTTGGCTCTTCACTGTCTATGTTTGATTACTTGAACCAAATAACTTAAAAAAAAATTTCATTCTTGTGTAACATAATTTTCTTTTTTGTAAGTAATTTGTTAACTTTTCTCTTCGAATTAATAGAAATTGGAAAATAAAAACTTCTGCGGATAAATGTCCTTGATGACATAATATAATATTAGGGGGTAAATGTTGGTGGTAGTTGTCTTCTCGGGGATGAATGTTGGCTGGCGGAATTATTTGGCGGCGATAAATAAGTTTGGCAGGACGAGTTGTTTTCGGAAGTGGTCCTGCCCGAATCCGGCGTAAGAATCGGACATGACGTCACGGGTGAGTGTCTCTGGGGTATTGATTCTCCGACCCTCCCTCGCTGTCCCGTCTAATGTCGTTTGTTTGTTGACACTTTGATTCGGAGGCGTCAAAGGCTCGCCCCCGGAGTTCTCGCTTCCGGGCCTCATCGCGGCGCGATTTTTTACGGAAACTGATTAGGCGGGAGACCGCGTAGGAAGAGCTCGGGGGGCCCTGGGTGCATGTAAAATAGTTGTGTTGAGTTGTTGGCACCGTTTGTTGGTTGTCGGCTTGATAAATATCTTAACAGTGGCTGAGATCAACGGGTAAGGTTTAACAAAAGAGGCTCCCACGTTTAGACAGCCGGATCCCTGGCAAGTCGGGCTTTGTCAACCGATTCCACTCCACTCGAGAACTCCGGCAACGCTCAAATGCCGGTTTATATCGCGGATACGGCCATTATGCGATTTTAGACACAATAACTCCATGGGACGCCAATTTGTAAGTGGATTATTCGACGATCTGCCGCAAAAATAGCTGGAGACGACGTCATCTGTCGAACCGAATTTCTTTGCGTCAGCAGCCGGATTAGCGGCTACGTTAAAATTGTTCGGCTGCAATGAAACCGGGAAGAATCTTGCTTACAGGAATGACGAGGCACTCCGGGAATGTATTTGCGTGGTGCCGAGGCAACTGATTATTCCCCATTCTGCGCAATCTACAGCGGATTCGGGACCGCAAAATTCCACAAATTTAATATCTGCACTTTAGCGCAGCCGGACGGGGGCTCTAAATAGCTCGCCCGGGTTTTATCCGCCGGTCACTTCCCTCCGGAGCTTTTTACATAATACGCGAACTCTAAGAACTCTCATCAACTCGAATCTAGTCACTAATTAACTGATTAGTTTCGATACTCAGATGAGGGAAACCAGTCAACCTCAACAAAGTAAAAAATCTAAAGAGTTTTGGAATTTTTTCATATTTTTTTCTCACTCAATTTATTTTTTTCCTATATCAAACCATTCTATCACTGCCTGCACGTATTTGTCGCTTTCTCTGTGTATTTCTTTTTGCCCTTTTTCTGACCCTTTTTCTCAACCCTTCTATACGACTCTGTTTCTTACTCTATCTGCGTGTTAAATTCAAGTTATCACTGTCCTCCAGTCACTATTCCGATCTACTTTGCGGTAAATTAATTTATAACGCAAATTATCTCCCATGTACTTGTTAACTATCTATGATAGCCTCTTCTCACAAATAAAGGAGTCGTATTTAAAAGTCAAAACCAAATTTACCCAATATTTTCATACAAAAAAATACTTTTATTTCCCAAAAATACTAAATGCTCACCAAAATTAAGAAAATACATAATCTTAAAGCGACAACCAAATATTGACATAATGCTGGCCTCTTATATATTTTGTTCGCCAAAATAACTTTTGTTGACCATAAATACTAAATGTTCACCAAGTTTTATTCCGCATTTAATTCTAACATAATACCCAGATATTTAATTTTCGACAGTGTCTTATATTATTTAGCAGTTAAAAATAATATTTGTTGATCAAAAATCAAGCAATGAAATGTTGTGCAAATGGTAAATATTTTTATGCAAAATTATAGATGTAGATGTGCTAGGGCAAGGAAAATAAAAGTAAAATTAGAATTGGTTTGCACAAAAAAAAATATTGATTTCCGTAATATATAAATGCTTTGCTGTAATTGGCTTGCATTATGTAAAACGTAAAACTTCTTTTAGTGGTAATTTCTAATCGTGCTTTAAAAAAAAATTACAGGGCTCTGAACTGACCTTGTACAAAACTTTTTTCGCGCGCTTCTTGTCTGGAAGCGCAAGCGGCTAGGAGAGATGCGGGAGCATATTTCATTTTTGGAGTAATAGAATAATTATTTGACGCACAAATAGTTTTTTTGAGAAACACTAAATATAAATGGATAGCGTCTATATTTATCATGTAGGTACAGCACGGACGTGTAACTTGAGCGTTTTAAGTTTGGTGAACATTTAGTAAATTTGACAGACATATAGAATTTAAAATTTAAGCAATGGTAAAAGAATACGCAGCATAGTTATTTTAGTGGTGATGTTCTCATTTTTTGATGTATAATAATTTGGGTTTCATTTAGATTTTTTGATGCTCATTAAATTTTCTGGTGGACAGTGCAAGGGATGTATGGTTTAATTTGGTGTATATTATATTTGTTCCCAAAATAAAGACTCTTTCTTTGGAAGAG
This sequence comes from Schizotus pectinicornis, assembly GCA_951805265.1. NCBI lineage: Eukaryota > Metazoa > Arthropoda > Insecta > Coleoptera > Pyrochroidae > Schizotus > Schizotus pectinicornis. The sequence goes on from OX638206.1 coordinate 3,286,128, forward strand.
GGTGGAAGATTCAGGTACTTACATCCCTAAAAAATAAAGACAATTTCGGAAGTTTCGTTGTATTTCAGTCAGCCCTAACAAGTGTGTGATGCAATAAATAAGCCCAATTAGCCTTCGGCTAACGCGCTATTTACCTAGTGGTAAATTTGGACGTAGGACGCACTAAACGGGGTAAACACGGCCGAACTAACCGCCGGTGGTGGCAACGTTTGCAGTCGCGCCAGTAAATTACCCCTGGCCACCAGCGCGGCCCTTTGTGGATGAGCTCCATACACCAAGCTCTGTCGCTGAGGCACCACCACATAAAATTGACGTTCTTTCGGCTGATGGGGCTCCTCCAACTTTTCAACGTCCTTCGGCGCCGCCTCCGCCGCCAACCTCTCAACCTAAACCGCAACCAAAAATAAAATTAATAAAAAATTAACGAAGAAAATAATTTTGAAAAATTTAATAAAAATAGTTGTGGGGATGAATTCCGTAAAAATGTAGACAGTAGACATAGACTAAAAAAAATTAAATATTAAATTTTAAAATTACCTTAGTTTTGGGGGGTGTCTCCGTGGTGGTTGGAGCTTCCGTGGTGGTCGTCGGGGCTTCGGTGGTGACTTCGGCTTCTTTGGGCGGCCCGTAGGCCGTTTGCGGTTGAATGGGGGAGTAGGGTTGGGGTTTCGTTCTCAACGGCAAGCTGAATTGTTGTCCTGAAGGACGCCATCCCGCCGCCATGTACGGCGCCGTTAAATGGACTCGATGTCGCGGAATTTCCGCAGACACCATGGAAACCACCACTAGAACTACAGCCACAGTAATCTGAAACGGGGTTGTTATTGGTTTCAAAATTTTGATTTAAGGGGTGACTTAATACGTCGATGTTGGCGTAAACTTGTTCGCGGTCTGCATCGCAGGCGATTTGAGTTTTGTTCATGGTTCGAGGAGTATTGTGAGAATGAGAGGTCGCGAGTTCGATTTGGTGGGTTTTATATGGGACTCACCTTCATTTTTGGGTGTTGTGGGCAATTAACTGGTTATCGCGAGCATCTGACCGTATTTATATATCGAAGGATAATCGGGAGTACGTGAAATGGTTGCAGTGTTGATTGAGGGTTCTTGAGGATGCGGAGGGGACGGCGGCATTGACCCATTATGTGTACCATGTCATGGAACATTGCGGAAAATGGTCGCGTTTACCCATAAACAAACAATCGATGTTGCTCGGTAGTGGCGAAACTTTTGAAATCCACGTTTTCGTGGAAATTGAAATGATGTAAGGTGTTGCTCAAGACACCTTGATTTAATTAACTTTTCTTTCCACATTTGCCATAACCTAGAAGCATCTGGCAATAAAAACAAAATCTATAACAGACACTGACCTGCCACAAATTTACTTTTCTCTCGGGTCAACAAGCAGAACAGAAAGACTAAAATCCATTGGCAAACATTTGCAATTTTTATTACATCACTATCACTAACTATTAAAAAAGGTGCTAAGACTGGAAATCCGCCCCTGTACCTGCTTGAAGCGGTTTTTGTTAATTGGCGCGTTGGTCCCTCGATGGTCGTGCTGGGAGTCCATATCGCTCAGGAGTCCGGCGAAGCGCGAGCTTCGTTTCAATTGTCGAATTTTCGGACAGTAATTAAATTAGACGCTTCTCTTGCCGAAAGCACAAAGGCGCCTTTTTCGGCCCTCTTAGCCGCCGTATCCGTTTCCTGCTTGCTGTCGGCAAAAATTGGATGATTTTAAGCCCGTTTCAACAACCCGACCGCCAATTGAACTACTAATCCGGGCTTTTGAGCTTTTTAAAAATTTTGCCAGGTAACATTACAAAAAGCCCTAACCGCTCCTTATCGAGTTGCCGTTTATTATTGTTTTTTTTTTTTGTGGAAAGGAAAGTGAGAGTTTTGTTGTTAAATCGGCGTTTAACGAGCCGAACGCCGGTTACCTGGTCGGAATAGTAATGGTGTCACGTATAATTGCGTGGCGATGGTGAGTACGTGATGCAGACGGGTTGTTGGTGTGGGTGGAAGCTCGGAGTTGATGAATAGGACGTTAAACATGCACTGTAGGTCAAGGCTTGTTGAACGTTCACCCTGTATGGAACCTATGATGGAGCCCTAGAGAGTCTTCTGCAAATAAGCGAGTCATTATTGGTCTATTAAGGGAGCACGTCGAGGGGACACAATCCCATTTTAATCGGATCCGAGGGCGAGCGAACAAATTTTTAAACCCACTTCGTCAATGAATTTTAGTTGGACACATTCCCCGCCACTCAGGAAGTACCCCAAAGAGCTGTGATGTCTAAACAGCTAATTTTTTTATTGTTGAGGTGACAGGTCTAGGTCGTTTTGGAAAGTTTCTTAAAAGTATTGGGGTGGTTGCTGCTAATTATATGTAAGTATCTTCTTTTCTTCCATAATCATTGCCAATCATCTTTTCCTGTCATCGCCATAAAGATATATCGTTGAGAAGAAGTAGCATTCCTCTGTGGGCATTCTAAAAAAAAATTGTTATTACAGGTTTCTTTATTCTAATATTACTTACTTAGTAACAAATGTTTCTATCCACAGTAGCTTTGCTAGCTATTTTGTTTCGTTCATCTGTCGTACAGTCGAGTTAAGCATGGTCTCTAGATTAATTTTTAAGGGTAGTTTTCTAAATTCACCCTATTGCTAACACTAATGACCAGCAACTGTTCGATTGTTGAATGGGGCAGAAACGAGTTGAATGCTGCAATATTCCGTTAGTTGGGCTAAAAGTTTTTTCTGGCTCTCGTGCAGGTTGTCTGGTCCGGGGCGGGCATCTGCGGCCCTGGCAATTTTCCCGGCCCGTCCATCTGGCATTCGGCTTTCCCGACTTTCCTCGCACCGGGCCCGGTTCGCCGATAAAGCCCGTGATTGTTTTCCCTAGTTCCGCCGGAAACCATCTCCGTCTCTGTCCGTTGTCTGTCTGTCTGTCTCGCCGGTTATCTGTGCGTATCAGATACATGCATGTAACTCTCTGACGGTGGCTGTGTAGCGGCAGCCCTTCTTTTGTCCCGATATTGAAATGGAACCATTTGAGTGTAAATAATTTGCTTTGGTACAGTGTGCCGTTACCGTCGCGTATATCCCCCTCAACCTCCCCATCTCGAAACCTGACAACTTATTAGCGCGGGGCCGGGACCTTCACCACCACCGGCCGAAACGCCATTACGACGACGCTCTATCTACAACCGGAATCGGAGAGATGACACTTTGGGAACAAACACGGCGAGATAGCAGCTCGAGCTTTGAGATTGGGCTTTTAATAGCGCCCTCCGACGCAATTTCGAGCAACAACGTTTGTTAACGCGACATTATTGGTTGCATAACCGGCAGGCGCGATCGGGAAAATTTCGGGGTTTTGGGGAAAATTCGGCGGTTGGGGCGTCGCGACGTGCGCCATTTGTGTAATTCGACACCGTTAATATTGACGTATCAATATATCAACGGGCTCTCGAACGAAGGAGAGTGGCGAGAGGCGGTCCCTCGCCACCCTTTTTCTAAAACGGATCGCATAAAGGGCCGTAAGTATCAGTTATGAAATATGGCAGCCCTCATAATAATAGATTATATTCCTGTACCAAATTAGCATTGTCGCTGACAACTGGCCGTGAATGGCCGTCTAATAAAGCGGCACTAAACGGCGGCACAAGGGCCGCGCTCAACAATTACAAATAGGAGCAATTGACATCGAGAACCCGAAACGCATACGGTTTGACTTACGTGCCACTCCTGATCAATTGTTGGCGATTTTGCAATTTGCACCCAGCGAAATAAAAAAATTAGGTGTCGGGGGCGAATTTTGCCGGGCTTTCGGAGCCGTTGGAGCCGCTCGGAGGGTCCCGGCTAATCCGGGCTGTTTCTATAGAAAAAACATGTAAACATACCCAAATTTCACAGAGAAATCGTTATTAATGCCGGAACAAGGGAAACGTTCGGAATGGTGCGCGCTCGGTGCTGAACACATGTCCCTAAGTCGGTAGAAAAACTGTTTTGGGTTTGGGCAGTGAAGCGAGAGCGGCTAGATTGTGAATATAATTGAAAAAGGTGCCCGTTTAATGGGGGATTTTCAAATAAATTATTGTGCATTGACGCGGACGCTAAAAAATGCACTTATTCCACGCTCCGGCTTTCGACGGGGCGACCAGCAGAAGCAGAAAACTGCCACCCTTCAAAACTCGCCAAAGGTCGATCCCATCATTATTAATATTTCGCCAACACCTCATCAGCTGCGGCCAAATCCACCGGCATCAACCCCCCATCGCCAGAACCGCAGCAGTTGGCCTCAAAAAACTTTCAAATTTTTACCCCTAAAATTTGACATTTTATTTCTTAGGGTTGTGCCAATTTTAAAAATTTTAGCGACACTTGGCTAATAATCTACCAACCCTTGGCTGTTAATTTTGGTTGTAAAAACTTCCACTAACCCTTGAGTGTCATTTTTCGCTTAATTATTTGGGGATCGTGGGCGGTAAACACACACGCGTTCGCGTCTTGTTTGGGCAGATTAACCGGGTTGGGAATGGGTGGTGGCGTCGGGGAGCGATCGGGGTTCCTCTCTCGCTTAGTTCGGGGTGGGCGTCCCGCAAGATAAGACATCCCGATCTGCGTTACGGTGGAAGCAGCCATCCAGAAACTGACGATAAGGACCGAAGGAAAGACTCGGGACGCATGCAGGGGCGGCGGAGACTGTTTATGTACGCGGCGGCGGACACGCTAAGGGACTTTTTGCGGGGCTAAAACCGGGATACCACTACCGATTTATGGCGGATTTAAAGAAGTTTGGGGAATCCGAAGAATTACTGCGAAATCCGGAATTTACTACTCATAATCTCGAGACCCCAACTTGGGGTTAATCAGTTAATTTGTCTTCCATCGTCAATTGGCCAAAGCGGTGAACACAGTTCAGGATAAAAATTCATAAAAAACTACAGAATTAAATTACAAAAATAGTGATTTTTTCTCAAAGAGACTGTAACTAGCTCTTTTCAGAAAGATAAAAATTAATTTAGTTCGACACCTAGTTTAGAACTTATGATTTTTCATGCACCAGTTTCTCAATAAAAAGTTTTTTTGTTCTCCAATTTCTGTTTAATTATTATATGTATTTAAACATTTTGACTCTTCCAGTTACAGACCTCGATGGCGTTCATTCCGATGAAACAAACTCGGGCGACAATTCCAACGCCGGTTCGAGTGTAGGTCCAGACGACGACCAGGCCAGACTCAGACTCAAGCGAAAACTGCAAAGAAACCGGACATCTTTCACGAACGACCAAATAGACAGCTTAGAAAAAGGTATGTAACAAAAAAAATTGCGACCATACAACCAAACTCTAACAAAGCTCAAACAAAGACTTTCTAACTGAAATAATTGCTAATTGCTCTACTCTAAGCCGGCATTTAGAGACTTCTTGAATTATAAGTGGCGAAAGACTATAGCGCCTGGGGTAGAAATATTATTTTGAATTTTCAGAATTCGAAAGAACCCATTACCCGGACGTTTTCGCTCGCGAGAGGCTAGCAGCCAAAATCGGTCTTCCCGAGGCCCGCATCCAGGTGTGGTTCTCCAACAGGAGAGCCAAGTGGCGGCGGGAAGAAAAATTGCGCAATCAGCGAAGAGGCGCTCCCGCTCCCGCTGAACATCCAGGACCGGCAGCGTCGCCGCCACGTCTCCAAACCTTCAACAACACTTCAATGTACTCACCAATACCGCCTCCAATGTCGATCGCGGACACTTACAGGTTCTTATTAACCACACTTTAACATTTTACTTATTTGGTTTTGTGTTGTTTAATTAGTTAATAATTTTTTTTTCTTTTTTAGTTCTATGTCGTCGATGCCAACGTTTAGTCATCATGGAGGTCTCAGCACTACTATGGGGCCTTCGCCTGGGGCATGTTTGCAACAACGCGAGAGTCCCAGTATGGGTGGGGCGATGAGCGGTTACTGCATGGGTCGTCCGCCGAGTTACGATCTAGGAATAGGGTACGGGTCGAGGCCTTCGCCTTGCAGCCCTTCGCAACCCTACCAAATGAACGGCCATCAGTACAACACTAACGGTACCTCTTCTACAGGTGACTTCGCGCCTATCTTGTAAAGTTGAACGTTCCCAGTAACTTGAGTTAGTTACTAAGAGTTTTCAACTTTTCAACAACTCAATTACTAATTGTTGTGTTGCAGGTCTGATATCGCCGGGAGTTTCGGTCCCTATAGCGGTTCCAGGTCAGGCTGATATGGCGTCACAGTACTGGCCTCGCATACAGTGACCATGGTGGACCTAAATGAATTTGACTAAGTGTTGTTCGGATCTTGACCCTTTCCACTTTAGCATCGTTCAAATTTAATGCAATTCATGCGCGTTTTACCGAACTATTGTTTGAAATGTTGCAATCTACCCGCCAACCCCAAAACGGATCTCAGTTCAAAACTAGACGGCCATCTGCAAAAGTTTTAAACTTTCATTGATTCACTGGCGCTGCAGCGTGCCAAAGATCCTGTCAGCAGCAAAACTTTAACATTGATAGCAAACGTTCCAAGTGTTTGGAAGTAGTCAACTTTACTGAGATCCGGTGGAACCTTCACGTTACGCACCCGGAGTCGCAGCGCCAAATTTTACGGCAGTTCTCGAAGAGATTCAAATTTGGCGATGTGATCGGTGCCGTCACAACCATTAACCCAAACAGTTTGTGTACCTACCTACACTGGATTCGCAGTTTGATCATTATTTGTGTAAATGTGATCTATTATCGATAATTTAACAATGTAAACTCAAAGTAACGATTTCTTTCCGGTATTCTGTGACGACATATCCGATATCAAGGTGAAACGTTTGATTTTAAAATAGGACATATGTGCATGTGATTTTGTAAAAATATTTTTAATGTGAATATTAGTTTAGTAATTTATAATTGTTTCTAAGAAATTATTTTTTATTGTGTGTAAATAAACCATTCAGATGAACGCTGCCTCAATTTTCCAATAATAAAAAATTAGTTAATTTTGCTAAAAAGTAAATAGTCGCGTAGCGCTAAACAACCGGAAGCTCACAAATAGTTGTTAAAGAAAAAACAATCTTAATAAAAGTAATTTTAATAAACGTTTTGAGAGGATTAAAAACTTAGACAATTTTCCGCTTATTTACATCCATCTTCATCTTCTTAACCTTACGTTAAATCTAAATGCAAAATTCTTAAAAAAAACTTAATTTCCAAGCATATCATCATCACTATCGTTCAAGAGTTCATCTTCGCCTTTAAGACTAACGTTGGAGCTGTCGTCATCATCTTGCAACAACAACACTTCATCAATAGTTTTGCTGGATTCACTTCCAACAGGCGATTTGTCTTGTTCCCGTAACCGCTCTTCAGCTGAATCAACAATTTTCTCATCAGCGACTGCCTCAACTAACTCCCTCTCTTCTTTTTTCTCTTCAACGTCATTTCTTCGTTCAAAATAAGCGGGTTTTCGTTGCAACTTCACCTTCCTCTTCGGCCGACTCTCCTTCGTCTGATCGGTTTCCGTGACAATATCGCAAGTGCTCGTTACTGAACTGTCACAGACGTCTATTGTTCGATTTGAATTTTCTTCAAACTTTTTCGCTCTTTCAGCTCGGATTTCGTCCAAAGTTTTGATTTTGATATCGTTGACGTCTTTGGAGTCGGTCTTGAGTTTCTTGAAACGCGTCGACTGCTCAACGAGGCCGTCGAGGTTGGTCTCGAAGCCGCGCTTCTTGGGGTTGGTCTCCCCTTTTGTAGTGAAGCGATCCAGAATTCGGCGCCGCAGATCGTCGGCGTCGTGGGGACTCTGAACGGAGTACTTTTCAGCCTCTGCAACAAGGGAGATGAGCCATGGAGATTATTGAAAAAACTCCAGATAATGAGTTCGTGACAGAAAATGGCCAGAGTTCCCGATTTGCGCCTGCGCTTTGAACTATTAATTATTAATTTGCCAGAAAAAAGTCGGTTTTCGGTTATTTTCTCATTCATGTACGTTCAGAGCCTTCGTACTTTTTCAAGAGCAACTCAAATGTAATTTTCAAATTTTTGCAGACTTTTGAAAATAGAAGTAATTTTTTCTAATGGTTAAAAACTTTAGCGCACTTATTTAGGTATCGTGTTGCAAGGGAGATAAGTATTGGTCAAATTTATTAATAGAACGTGACCTTATTGCTTTTACGTGCACTTGTTGCAGTTGCACGGGGAACTTACCGGGGAATGAGTAATAGGCGGCGGATTCCGCTTGTATTTTTTCCAATTTGATTTCTTCCAGCGTTTTCACTTTAACCACCCGGTGGCTGGCCTTTACAGGCGAGTTAGCGGGACCGGATTCATTGTCAGATTCTGCAAGAATACATCACTTAAAAAACAAAACAAAATTGTGCAAATACAAAAAGAAAATCGGGATGCATTCTTGCAGTTTTTCAAAGGAAACACAATGAGTTGGTACAAAACAACTTTAATTCTTTCTCATATCATACAATAAACTAAAACATTCTAGAAGTAAGTACCAAAAAAGATGTTAGTTGATTCTTTTCGAGACAAACATCATATAACAACAGTGGTAGTGTATATGCATATAAAAAAAATATAACTAAACTCTGTCCCAATAAACGCCTTATAACAAACAAAAGTAACAATTATTTTATTACAGTACAGTCAGGATGTTGTGCATACGGCAAAACGTTAGTCAGAGAAGATAATTTTGCTATATGTACAATAACAATTTTTGTTTGATGCGGTTACATACAATTATACAAGTAATTCTAATAATAAATACTACATAGCTATATAGTTATATAGACCTTTCCCTTCCCGGTAAAAAACAAATTATACAAGAATGCACCTCGAATTAAATGGAAAATATTGCATAAATATTTCCCTATTATATGAAATATTCTGTTATCACAAAAAGTTCCCTCAAGGAACAGCTTCACTAAAAATTAGAAGAGATAAGACACCAAACAGTCAAGTAATACTAGTAATTTTTGAGTGAATGCTGGAAGAAAGCTTTGGTATACAACGACCGACTCTTCAAATTTTTAATGAAAAGTTCTAGGCTCCCTCTCACTCCAAAGGCTCGAAAAATTGATAATAGGAACGTAATAACGAAACGAGTATCTTACAATAAAACGCAACAACACATTCTGCAAAAACTACGAGTGCTACTTGTCTTTTAGAAAAATTACTTAACAAGCGGCATACCTTCTTCAAAATTAACGACCAGTGAATCGACCGGCGCCTTCTTGAAGCTCTCGCTCATTTGGTTCAGCTTCTCGTGCATCGTGTTGTCGGCCGACTCTGCAACCCCACCAACAAAAATTTACCAAAAAAATTCCCAACTAACGCAGTAATTAAAAAGAAGAACAACCAACGGGGCAGTTTGGGGAAATTATTGACGTTTTAAGCCACATACCTGTGCCTGAGTCTGTTTTACTCTCGAGTGACTCGTCTGCAGAGCTGGGTTTGGCGGTTTGGTGCATGAAGGGACAGTGCGGCTTCAAACAGCCCCCCGGTTGCGACTCCCAGTAGCACTGTATGACTTTCCGGTTTTTCTGTAACTTAAGGATTAACAACTGATTTCGACCGGCCAGCCAAAACTCACTCTGAGCTCCATGTGTCTGAAATTACAGTGTACATTGACGCATTTGCCCTCCTTCCAGAACGAACACATAGTTTCACAGCCAAGCGCAGACGGTTCATGGCGAAACGTGCAACTGTCTCCCTAAAGAACGAAATTAACTTTCACATATGGCACAAAGACTTTAAATGATTATTTACCTTCGCACAGGTGGAGTAATAGTAGAAGTAGCAGTCGTTGTTTTTGCGGGGTGACTCCAGGTCTGTCATTTTCTTGAAGAAATTGTCTTGGCTGCAAACAGAACGCAACGTGTGAAATTGGAAAATTGAGGTTATGTTACGTGACGAAAATAGGTTCGTCGTCGGTCCGGGCCTATTTTGTACACGAAATTCGGCCAATAACCGACGCAAACAGACCCGGCACAATAACGGGACGGTACAACGCGAATTGTTTAATTACCAATAATAATTCGAAGGCATTTCGGATTCGGGGGTCCCAAAAGGGGGCGATTAAACTGCGACTAATTGACAATTCGGCCGTGTTTTGGACGAAACCTTATCTATTTAGGGGAAAAAAACGATTTACGGCTTACCTTATAAGAAAATAAGCGACCTTTTTGTTTTTTGTAAGTCTTCCAGCTCCCCCTAACTAAACAGGAAGTGAAGTGATCGACCGGAAACGTCAAATGGCGGGAGGGGCGCCAAATTTGAACGGCGCCACTGCACCAAAGCGTGAATGCACCTCGGTCTTTGACAAGGTCGCCGATTATCTAATGCTGTAAAAATAGGAAATGACGACCGAACTTTATTAATATTTTCGGTTAAAAATAAACAGCAAATTCGTAAATAGAGGAGGTTGGAGCCAATTTTAAAATACTTTTTGTAAAATTTTGTAAAGTTTGTTTTGAATGCCCGAAACGGGACTTTTTCATCGAGAAGAAGTAGAATAACTAACTGAATAATTCTATTGATGTTTGCTGACTGGGAAAATTAGATTAGTACCAAAAAACTTTGCTGCCTCTTGGACCATTATGCTCATGTTACGCCACTGATATTAGTATGTTGCATGCTAAGTAAGGAGCGGCAATAGGCTGTGGTAATGGGACTCAAAGAATATTGGGTGAGCGGCACGTTGGGTTTGCCCGACAATTCTTTATGTTATTACTACTATTCGTCCTATACCAACTTATTGCCACTGGAACCGGAAACTGCATTATTATTTGATCTTTAATCAAGTAACGTATTAAGGTTCATACTTTTGGATTTTTTTTCGAGAGAAACTTAATTGTGAAAGCGCCGCCTTGTGTTATCGCTTTTATTGTAATACAGAGACCAAATTGGACAAAGTCTCGTAATCTATTGCGATAATAGTAAGTTGTTGATCAATGATCTATTTTCGCAAGATATGATCCCCATTCCCCTGTTAATAGGTGCGAAGTTGCCTGCGACTCGCTGATTGGTCCTTGCATAATTCGCGGGAAAATCGAACCAATGGGGGCCGCCCCCTCCGACTTAGGTTCCCCATATGTTTTCTTCAACCCGCAATTTGAGCGAGAGGTCAAAGGACGTCACGTTTATCATTGAGAACCCAGTGATAACTCTCGACTGGCACCTTGAACGACTTTAAGAGTCGACACCGCCACTCAAACAACTCCACTTCAACCCTCAACCATGGTAATTATCGATTAGAGAAAAATTAGATTTAACAAAAAAAAAAAAAACGCGAAATTAATTACTAAAATTACATAATTGCAGTCGGAACCGATCCGTGTCGTCGTCACCGGAGCCGCAGGCCAAATCGCCTATTCCCTCCTCTACTTGATAGCGAAAGGCGACGTTTTCGGCCCCAACCAGCCCCTCATCCTCCACTTGCTGGACATCCCCCCGATGATGGGGGTTCTAGAGGGCGTCGTGATGGAACTCGCCGACTGCGCCCTACCTCTCCTTCGAGGCGTCGTTCCCACCGCCGACCCCGCCGAAGCCTTCAAAGACGTGGTCGCCGCTTTCCTCGTCGGCGCTATGCCCCGCAAACAAGGCATGGAACGCAAAGATTTACTGGCGGCCAACGTAAAAATCTTCAAAGTTCAAGGCGAAGCCCTCGACAAACACGCCAAAAAAGACGTGAAAGTTTTGGTGGTCGGCAACCCCGCCAACACTAACGCCATCATTTGCTCGAATTACGCCCCCTCGATCCCGAAAGAAAACTTCACAGCCATGACGAGGCTGGACCAGAACCGGGCGCAAGCCCAAATCGCGGCGCGGGTCGCGGTGCCGGTAGGGGACGTCAGCAATTTGATCATTTGGGGCAACCACTCGTCCACGCAATTCCCTGACGCTTCGCACGCCGTCGTTTCGGCCAACGGCCAGAAGACTCCGGCGAAGGATCTCGTTAAAGACGATGTTTGGTTGCGAACGGTTTTCGTGGAAACTGTTCAGAAGCGGGGGGCTGCTGTTATTAATGCTCGCAAAATGTCGTCGGCGATGTCGGCCGCTAAAGCCGCCGGCGATCACATGCGGGATTGGTTTCAAGGTACTGCTGATGGCCGGTTTGTTTCGATGGGGGTCGTGAGTGACGGCAGTTACGGGGCTCCGAAAGGCGTCGTGTTTTCGTTCCCGGTCACCATTGCGGGAGGCAAATGGGAAATTGTTAAGGGGCTGCCCATCGATGATTTCGCCAGGAAGATGCTGGATGCCACCGGCAAGGAGTTGGAGGAAGAGAGGGCCGAGGCGATCGCTATTATTGAAGCATGACTCGTAAATAAGCTTTAATCAATCAGACTAGAGGGGGTGTTTGGATTAGCTGCAACACCCCGATGTTATTAGACTTCAGAGACAAGCGGCATTATTACGCCATCGCATACCTGCAAAGTTCCTTCTTTTTGGACCGCTAAATTCGGCGATTATACTCATTTGGTGCTTGCAACTGAACTAGTTTGATTTTTTAAAGCTTAGGTGGCCTGTCAGCGCTGGAACAACGCTCAATTTGTATCCATAAATTTTTTAGTATTCCTAGGCATGGGTTGGCGGAATGGTGTTGTTAAATATACTTGTTTAACAGAATTTTAGATTTATTTTATCCTGAGTCACGCGGTATTTTACAATTATACGGAAAATGACTTGACAGTAAAAATAATGAACATGATGAGTTTACAACAGAAACAAAAGGAGTAGAACCGCGCCCAGATTGATGCAGGACATGGTTCAATGTTTCCAATTCAGCGGGCGCATTCAGCAGAATGAACAGTTGCCAATCTTCCTCTTGACTTGACGTTGGACAACTGTCAATTGCGCCATTTTTTTTTTTTGAAACGTGGTCTAAATGGCGACCTCTCTGCAAATGCGCCAGCAAAAAATCAGTAACCGTTCACTCTGCTGAATGCACCGCCAGTTCGCCCATAATAATTAACAACTCTTACAATAAACAATTAAAAAACTTATTTGTAAAACTAGATATGTACAATAAAAAGCGGAAAAATTACCGCATAGCTTCACAATAGGTCTCGAAGACGGCTTTGTGCCTTTCTTTGATGTAGGGCTCGAGCCCGGGGATGATGAACCGAACCTTTGGCAAACTCAAGAAAATTCGGTCCAAATTGTTCTTTAGCACGTCAAAATCGGCGTCGCTCCTGTAAGCAGTCATAGCTTTAAGAAACCCTTTAAAAGTCGCGTCGTCTAAAGCCCCCTTTACCTGTAAATCACGTTAAGTAAAAATAAAAAAAATGCGCCGCCACTACTAAAGCTACCATAACAATATACTCTCTGATGGAAGTTTCCAATGACGTAGCGGTATCGGGGTTGGGAACCAAAGAAATTTTCTTCCTCTTACTGGGATTTATCAAAGTTTCGGTGGTTCTCTTGTGGATGTTGACCAAACTTTCATCAGAACTAGTCGAGACGGAACTGGTGCTAAAATCGAAATTGCCTTTGCGATAAGCCGTTGACGTGTCAAAAACGGCTGGAAGTTGCTGACTCAAAACCGCTCTACTTTTCGGTTCGGGCAACTAAAAATGTTGCTTTAATTTTTTGTTGGAGTTTTAATAAAAATTACTTTTTCTTGGGCGTTTCGGAAAAATCCCCTTAAATCCCTGATGATTTCCCCAAAATTCTGCACGACTTTGATGTGTTGTTGCAGCCACACTGACATTTGGGCCTTGATTCGGGGGCTGTTGAACCGGGAATCTAGCAAAATTATTGCGCCGTAGTCGTATTGGTGCCGGATCACCCGTCCAATGGCTTGGTTGACGGCGCGAGAAGCCTCCAAACTGTACCAGTCGTCGCCGCGAAGAAACTGTAACAAAAAAGTTCTAAAACGACCACGAGACTTTGTGTTACGAATTAGTTACATCTTTATCTTTAGCATTGCAAGCGTCCAAATATCGTCTTTTGAGTACTATTCTAGGGTCCTTCAATGGAGGATACGGAAGTCCGGTGATGAAAACGGCCCTGCCGTTATTATCGGCAAAATCCAGACCTTCTGAGACTTTCCCTCTGATTACAGCCATGAAAATGGCGCCCTTAAATTGGGGATCGTTAACTTTCGCGTAATACTCCTTCATTGCGGTGTTGAAAGAATTCTTGTCTCTGGGCTCCACGAAAATTGTCTAGAACAAAGCAAATGTACCAAGTGCATAGGGGGCATTGGGGCAAGTGACTTTTTGTTCGTTGATGCTGCCCCAAATTCCGGATTCCTGCCAGCACTGCTGGGACTTCGACATGATGGGGTAGGACGGGAAGAAAATCAGGATACCGCTGGGGATGATCCGGGTCAGGTTCAGAATCGTCCTTCCTAGCGACGAAATGTATTTGGGGTTGTCCCTGCAAGAGCAAAGTAAAATTTCTGAAGTCTCTATCTCAAACGTTTTAAAAGTCATATCGATTTTGGAGTTTTATCCAAATTTCATTGATTGAGATGGGAAAAAAAGTCAAAAATATTGAAATTTTTGGCATCGATTTTATGGCTCAATATGGCAGATTTCGGACCGCTTAACATGAATCTGGCAGTCGTTTTCATGTGCAACTCGTACTTTTAAGTTATGGCGATTTGAAGACTTTGATTCAAAATTTTCATCAAAATCGACCAAAATCGCAAATATCAACTTTCTTATTATAAGTCGTAGATATTCCGTTCTTGCACCATTCGATAGCCTCTGAAATACGGATAAATTTGATGTATTGCGACACGATATAGTGTCTCCGTTCAAAAGTTACAAGAATTTGAAACTTGAGAAAATATTGACTTTTGTGGTTTTTGGAAATTTACAAGAAATCTATCGGTTCTAGAGTCAAATTGAGTTCAGATTTGATTTCAGAGAGGTCGATTACGCAAGAAAACGTCAACTTCCAGACCCTTCTAGCAACGATATCGATTTTAGGATTTTTTCGAATTTCTATCGATTGGGGTAGGAAAAAAAAGTCGAAAATATTGAAATTTTTTACATCGATTTTATGACTTATTCTTGTAGATTTTGGACCGCTTAACAGGAATCTGGCAGTAGTTTTCATGTGCGACTCGTACTTTTTAAGTTATGACGATTTGAAGACTTTGATTCAAAATTTTCATCAAAATCGACCAAAATCGCAAATATCAACTTTTTTATTATAAGGCGTAGGGGTTCCATTCTTGCACTACTCGATAGCCTCTAAAATACGGATAAATTTGATGTATCTCGACACGATATAAGTGCCTCCGTTCAAAAGCTATAAGTATTTAAAAGTTGGAAAAAAAGAGAACTTGGTGATTTTTAGAAATTTACAAGAAATCTATCAATTCTCGGGTCAAATTGATTACAGATTTGAACTCCGGAAGGTCGATTACATAAGAAAATGCCTATTTCCAATTTTCTGCTGCAACGGTGTCGATTTTAGAAATTTTTTGAATTTCTATCGATTGGGGTAGAAAAAAAAAGTCAAAAATATTGAAATTTTTGACGTCGATTTTATGGCTTATTCTGATAGATTTCGAACCGCTTAACACGAATCTGGCAGTAGTTTTCATGTGCGAGTCGTACTTTTTAAGATATGACCATTTGAACCTTTGGACCTAAAAGTTTGTTCAATTTTGAAAACTTCTACTTTTTATTCAACACTTAGGCTTTCCAATCTTACAGCATTCGATAGCCATCGAAACGCTGATTAATTTGATGTATCTTGATCCAACATAACTTTGCTCATTCAAAAGTTACAAGAACTTGAAAATTAGCTTCGTTTCTTACTCATGCGAAGAAAAGTGACAAACCCCTGACACAAGTCGGAGTTACCTGTTTTGATAGTTGGAGTTGAGAACTTCCATGTCGGGTCCTTTCGTCAGAATTTTAACGCAAACCTGATCTCCTTTGACTATGTGCGGGTTCTCCAACCGAACGTCAACTTGGAGTTCAAGTTCCGAAATTAGCGGCTTCAAAGGAGCTAAAGTACCGCTGGTGAGAATAACGCAATGGACCCCTTGCTCCATTAACGTGTTCATCCTATTGAAAAAAACTTAGGAAAAAATTTGTGGAAAACTCAACAATTACCCAAATCCTGGACTAAAACACCAATAACTCAAAACTCTGCAACTCATCTTCGACGTAGCTTTCACCAACCAGTTGTTCGACCCCCTCTTCTTTTGCTCCTCAAGCGCGATGTGTACCTGCACAATCATTGTGAATGAAAATTGTTCAAAGCGGGAGACCAAAGTTACTTTATAGCACCGCTGAATTTTTTGTTTGAACTCAGGAGAAACTTCAGCAAACGCGATGATTAGGAGGTCCGAGAATAGTTGTAATGCAGCCCCCTTCCTCTGGAAAGGCCCCTCCGTCACTGTCGTTAAAAACTGGATCAGCTTATCCAGTAAGGCAGCAACTGCGTTATGATTGCCGTCATTAATCTGCAACCGGAGAAAGGTACAGCAAACCATTTAAAGTGCGACATACGTTCTGCGGTAAATTTATATAAAAGTTGATACGTTACAAAATCTTTACAAGAAATTTCTACTTTAAAATATAAGAGAAAATACCCCCGCTTTCGACAACATCTCAAAGATGTAGTTGCCTTCAAAAGTGGTGCCCTCTGGCCCACTCCCTAGCTGCACCTTGTCCAATTCTTTTTCAAAATCAAGAAACATTTGTTTTAACACGCACAACTCATCGGCAGTGAAGTCTTTTGGTGCGTCCTCATCGCTGAAAGCCTGAACTTCTTCAGTGAGCGCCTTCATGACAGCCGTGATCTCCTCTATAGCCAAAGTGATGTCAGTCGATTTTAATTGAAGAGAAGCCGAGTCTTCACACATTTTCTCAACATTGTGAGCTTCATCCAAAATTATCACGTTATTCACTAATTCGACGCCTGCAATAAAAAAAAGTTTAGAAAACGCCGGGGTGGAAAATAGAATTTATACCTAAAGCTTTTCTAGCTTTTGGATCCAGGAGGTAATTGTATGGCATGAAGATGATGTCAGCAGATTGCTTCAACTCTTTGGCCATGTAGTAGGGGCAAAATTTGTGGGATTGTCCAAGTTTCACGATATCTTCAATATCTACGATATTGTTGTTAAAAATGTTAGGATCATCCTTCTTTCTATCAACTTTATTATAAAAGTGACATGATTTTGATTTAACTTTTATGCGACACAAGTTAATCTAAAAAAAATAATTTAATAAACACCCCTCAATTACCAAACCGTTACCTTCATTGCTGAAGTTTGTTCATTCATAACTTCAGGATGAATACACATTTGCTCTCTGGACCCCAGCACTGAAGCCCTCATGTGGGTATAGGAGGTGCGTTTTAGTTCCTTCATTGCTTGAGACAATTGCGAATGCGTTCGACTGGCATAAATAATCGTCGGCATTCCTAAAAAAGCTTTACTGCTTTGAGACGTGCCTGCGCCTGAGTCAAGTTCTGATTTCAGATCCTTCAAAAAATTCAACTCATCATTGTCTGAACACGCTGACACTCTTTGCGCTTGAATTTGGGCCTTCTTTACTTCCAACCAAGCGAGAGATGAACACAGTAACGACAACGTTTTCCCGGTGCCTGTGGGCGACTCCAGGACCCCGTTAAAGCGGTTTTGGATGCAATCAATCACCTTCTCCATGTAGTTTTTCTGAAGCTCGTAGGGCTCGAAGGGAAAATTGATCGGGATGCCTCTGATCGTACAGGACGTCATGGTGGCTAGAATTTACGCAAAACCAAACATTACGACGAAATTTTCAAATTGAAAGTACCTTTTGAGAAGTGAGGTTAGAGTTGCAGAAAGTTATAACCCTAACCGAGTTGGCTTGTCTTCGGTTTTCAGACGCCACAAGTGGTTGCCGTTTACCGAAATCAGGCGGGGAAATGGCTCAACTTTCCCTAATTTTGCGCTAACATTGAATCGCAAAATTTACCCGCCTTTTGCTTACAAACAAAGTCACCACGAGTCAACTGTCAAACGTTCCGATTGTTTGTCTTCGGCATATTGGCAACACTGCTTACAAAAGCAAAAAAGTACCAGAAGTATAGTTCAAATGTATAATAAACTGTTATTTTCGACATTTTTTATTATAAATTTAATATGTATATAATATAATTAATTATATTGATAAATTAGTAATCTGGAATATAAATGTCTAATACATAATTGGCGCCGTGTCAACGCTGTCAAGTCAAGTTGTCAAAAACCAGGGGCACCACCCATAATGTTGTAAACGTCAACAAATTGAACAAACGTCAAAATGACAAAGATTTAACAACGTGTTAATAGCTTAATTTAGGCGATTAAACAACTTGAGCGAAATGGAAATTCTTCTTAAACCCTTCCTTTTTTTCTCTTCAGCTTTTGTGGCGTCCTTCTTCTTGGCGGTGAGTGTGGCAATTCTAACCTCAAACGTCTGAAACTCAATTTCAGTTCTGCATTTACTTGATCGTCACATCCAAAGGCTACCCCGTTGTTAAACGAAGCAAAAAAGAAAAGTGCTTTATTGATCCTGCCACCGGAAAATCGGTTTCTTTTCCCTCAATTAACGACGCCGCTTCCTTGGATTTGAGCGTCATAGTGCCTGCTTACAATGAGGAAAACCGACGTAAAATTTCATCACTTTTTCACTCTCGAACATTGGTAGTTTTTCTATTTTAGTTCCATCAATGTTGGAGGAAACCGTCGAGTATTTGGAGGGAAGAACCAAAAAAGGGGGTTTTTCTTATGAGATTATTGTAGTGAGTGATGGCAGCAATGATAGAACTGTTTCGGTTGCTAACGAATATTGCAAGCGGTTAGGGGTTGAAAAGTTTCGAGTTCTCGAATTAGACCCGAATCGAGGAAAAGGCGGAGCTGTGCGCTTGGTGATTAACCTCCCAAACTTCCCAATACTGTCGATAAAAGAGAAATTTTAGGGAATGCAAAGTGCACGTGGTGCTCTTCTGTTATTCGCTGACGCTGATGGGGCCACAAAATTTCCCGATTTTGCCAAATTAGAGAAAACTTTAGCAGAACTAATTGATGGTACAAAAATTGTGTTAAACTCACATTTTAATTAATTAATTGTCTCGTTTTAGCTGACTATTTAAAAAATCGTGATGCTGCAAGCGAAAAACTTGCATTAATAGCTGGTTCCAGGGCGCACTTGGAGAAAGATTCTATAGCGAAAAGGAGTTTTTTCCGCACTGTTTTGATGTATGGGTTTCATTTCTTGGTGCGTTTATTTGCCGTTAAAACTGTGAAAGACACTCAATGCGGTTTTAAATTATTTACTAGAAAAACTGCCAAGATTTGTTTTGATAGTATACACGTGGAACAATGGTGAATTTCACACGTCTGAATTGGGCGGAAATTTTAATTGATTTTTGTAGGGCGTTCGATGCTGAGCTTCTTTACATTGCTGAAACTTTGAGAATTCCAATTGTTGAAGTTGCCGTCAACTGGACGGAAATCGAGGGATCAAAACTGACCCCGGTGTGGAGCTGGGTTCAAATGGCCAAAGATTTGGGGCTCATTTGGCTGCGGTACACCGTGGGGGCCTGGAAAATTAAGGCCCAGAAATCCGACTAAAAACCAAGACTATACTGTGCATTTAGATTTTATTATTTCCGTAATATTAAATTAATACACGCCACTAATAACATAAATCCGAATATAACGTTTTTTAACGAAGTTTAAAATTGAGTGTTAAGTGGTTTGAATGTAGCGTAGTGGTTTGAATGCGATGATTTAGTTTATCTATCTGCCAAGATGAGCACCAAGGGCGTGAGTACGTTTAAGAACCTGTTTCTGAATTGTTTGCTTTCCTGGAGTTCTTTAGTTATATACTTGCTCCTGTTAAGGAAACAAAACTCGTTGAAAGATTCCAAGTCAGCTACAACAATTTTAGATAACTCTTCCGAGATATAGACGTGACTTCCGTACATAACACATTCAACTAAAGCAACACATTTGTAGTAATTCAAACTTTCAATTAACGAAACTTTTGGAAATATGGAATTGACGTCTAAATTGTATCTTTGCACTTGGTCACTCAGCGACTCGTAGTAAATGTCAATAAATCTCTGATAGTTTTTTTCCAAAAATTTGGCTTCAACATTGAGGAGTAGCGCTATAAGTACGTCGGCAGCTGGGGGCGTATATCTAACCAACTGAAAATCGATCAAAAGACACTCTAAATCTCGATTGAACACCATGTTGTTGCACCAAAGATCGTCGTGGGTCAAAACATTTCGAAATATTTTCGAAGGCTTAATCAGATCCGGCAGCTCCTCAAAAACAAATTTTTCGAACTTTTCACAAATTTCGTTGACATTTGGCAAATCGGGCAACAACTTAATGCAATCACTCACACATTTGACCACAGTAACACACCACTTTTGCCTAGGATGCCCCTCGACGAACGAATACGACCCTTCTCGCACTTCTTCCTTGAATTCTTCGCCAATCCTGAATTTCTTCCCGTTTTTCGAACGCTTCTCTTCGTAAATCAGCGAAGAAGCGTGAAACTTGCCCAAAGTTCGCATCAAAGCGGCGGCGTGGTCAAAATCGAAATAGTTTCTCTCAACCGACTGGAAACCTCTCGACGTCAAATCTTCAAGCACCAAATACTCATCGAGTTTTACGAAAAAGCATTGAGGCCCAAATTTGGAAATCTTAAGTAATTCGCTTAATATATTTTTGTAGACTAGCACTTCTTTCCTGAACACTCCCATCGCTTTCACGTAATCCCTCTGGTTCTGGTTAAATTGAGGGACGGTTTTGAGGAAACAAGTCACTTGCTGGATGTTGTTGGGAGCAGTTTCGTTCGAAAATTCCAGAGTTAGGCGGAAGTGGTCGCCGAGGTAGCCCACAACTTGGTCGGCAAATTTGACAATTTTGTAATTGACCAATTTCGAGGGGTTGGACGAGATTTTTGTCAGGATTTTCTCGCAGTCTTCTTTGGTCAGAATTTGGCGGAGAGCAGCACCCTCCATCTTGCCGGTAACTAAAGTTTTGTTACGATTATTGGGTTTTATAACGGGGAGGATCAAATTGTTCAAACAGGATTACTTGATACACAAAACTTTCATTGTGCTATTGTTATATCGCAAATAAAGAACAAAAATCGTTTTGAGGGACACTTCTATAGGTAAGGCATATTTGTATCAAGTAGTCGAACAATAGGTACCGGCAAAAGTTCCATCAGACATTTTTCACGCTGGACGTAACATGCGCATAGGAACCTTGAGAATTCGAAAATGTAAGTATAGTTAGTTGTAAAAGAAACCGGACGGGGATGGCTTCTTCGCTCTTATTTATGCCCTACGAAAGGGTGGTAGAGATATGCCTTTGTCTGGTTTCTCTTGCAACTGACTGTATTAAGTACCACGGTTACAATCTTCATCTAATCTAGTTCTAGGACCCTGGGACTGTTGGCACTCAACGTTGCATTTCAACGTGAAGAGAGACGGGTTCAACAAGGAAGCGGTAGACTTTTCCAGATATTTTGTCATAATTTTCTTCTTCCATGTTTCTTATTCTTTTATGTTTCTTTATTTTTCCTAATCATGCGTTAGGTTCGCCGGGCCTTTGTCATTGCCTACATTTTGAACCAAAAGCTCCGACCTTCTAAGATTTCCCATTTCTTCCAACCGTCCGCCTTCATATCGCCCTGAATAGCTAGTCGCTGGCAAATTGAAATCAAGGCACAATGACGTAATCCAGACAGGATCTAGTCTCCTGTTAAACCTCCCAGTTCATTACGGATGCGTCGCATAATAACAGTGAATTTTCATGATTTTCATTAAACTTCCTATTAATTCATCCCCGTGGGTGGTCAATTATGTCGATAATAACGGACGTCAGCTGTCTCCATACACAAAAGGGTTGAATCCAAGAATAGCCCAAGTAAAAAGAAATTATCGGAGACGCTTTCGTCGACTTAAACTACCCCGACATGCACCGATTTCTTGATGGTTAAAGTTCTGGTCTGAATCCTGATAAATTTGTAGGTCACGGGCTGACGGGCCGCCCCCTTCAACCCCAATCAAGGAAGAGGCAGGCCAAAGTTCCGACCCGTCTCAAGTTCTGTCCAAATTATAAAAAAATTGGGACGTTAAATCGCATATAAAAGTAAATAATTGAACAATAAAAGATTGAAACTTTCCAAAAGAGGCCAGCGGCTGCGTGACGATAGGATGTATGGGTGAAAATTGTTATCGAGACCGTGCCAAGATCAATCGCTGACGTCACTCGTCCTGACGTGGCAACATCGCCCACAGGGCGTCGCGACGCCTCTCCGCCGCGCATGATCGTCCTAACACCCGGATCATTCCTCCAGTAAAATCCAGAAAGCGACCAACTTCGCACTCACAAACCCAAAAATGCCTCAAAGGCTCGTCGCCGTGACATAAACTGGTAAGTTCTATGTCGAACCACCCCCGAAAACAACCCCTGCAGCGCCGACCCCCAAATTTTCCAAATAAAAGAACAACACAATTACAACGATTTTTCAGTTCGAAGCTGCGAGAGAATTTTAGCGGTTTTGTCGCGAAAACCCCGCGTTTCGTGCGCCATCCGCCATCATCCCCTAATTCGCTAGTCGCCACATATTGATCGGGGGGCATACAGCGGGATCGCTCCACTTAACGACCGGAGCGGCGAACCCTAAAATAGAGGGACGCCAATATTTTTTTTTATAGTGTTTACCGAATAATTGTCAGTAAATTTCGATCTCGATCAATATGTTGACGCAACACTGAAAACGTAACCGTTTTATGCAATTACGCAAAAAGAGGCAACTCGGTTGGGGGGGAAAATTGCGCAACGACCCCCCCGGATTTTCGACACTTGTTGCGTTTTCGACATCGATCTCGGATTGTTGGCCATTGTGTTAAAGATTTGCACCTCGGGGGTGCGAACATTCAAAGTAGGGCAATCAACTCTCGCGAGGTTCGTTTGAGAAACAACAAATAATTCGCAAAAAAAATGTTAATGGCAAATGATTGAAATGTTGTTGCAAAGAAAAATTGTTGTACGTGAAAGGCAAGGTAACAATTAATTGTTTTGAAGATAATGGGGAAAGCGGACCGAAATAGGTGAATAGAGTGGCGCGACATTGATAATGCCCGCATGTTACTGATAAACTATCGCAGTTGTTGCTAATACTTGTCGAGTTGGACACTAGAAGCTGACGGGTAAGTGACTCTTGGGCGCTGCTATTGAAGCCATCAGCCGCTAATTAACAGACACTTGATTGCTTAAGAATAATTACCTAATTGGTGGAACAGCACAAAGTAATTAGCCACAAAAGTTCCGAGACCCCAACGAAACTAAAACGAGAAGCTGAGGGGTGGAAAAAAAAGGAGAGGTGTCTTCGTTGTCGTGAACTCTTTTTTTCCACCCCTCAGCTACTTTCTTGTTGATTTTGGGACTTTGTATCAATTCTGCGGTTGCGCCTCCAATGTTACCTAAGCTTTTGCCTGTTGCCTCAAAGCTTTAGGCCAAGGTCAAACCCACTCGGCACTCAGTATTTGCAGTTGTTGCGAGAAATGATTTTTGTGTTAAATTTATGTTAAACTAAGCACCTAATCCTCTTATCACGCATACTGATTAACACATCCGCTGTTGGTGCACGCTAAACCCACATTATTGTGCGTGTGTGGGTAATGGCGCTAAATTTAGTACTTGCAAAAAACAATTGGTTGTC
The DNA here is from genome assembly GCA_951805265.1 of Schizotus pectinicornis. Taxonomy (NCBI): domain Eukaryota; kingdom Metazoa; phylum Arthropoda; class Insecta; order Coleoptera; family Pyrochroidae; genus Schizotus; species Schizotus pectinicornis. The sequence continues at coordinate 3,309,847 of OX638206.1, forward strand.
TCTACGTAGCCTTTGGGGCTCATAATTCCCATTTTTGCCAACAACCCCAATCCGTCCCGGGAGAATTCTCCTGAAAGTTTCCAACTAAAAGTCCGGCGAAACGACCGAAATAACGTCAGCAACCGGGCGGCTTAAAAGCGTTAGGACTCGTAATTGCCCCCAACGCGCCTCAATTAATTCCAAAACAAAGGGAATCCGCCCTCAATTCGGGTCAACACCAGCCGTAGCCCCAATTTCGTTGTATTTAATTGGTTCTGGCAGCCTCCAGTGCGGCCGAGGATGCTCCAGTTTCGACGCTGTTCCGGGAGGTGACGTGACCCCAGGTCGCCATGTCCCTGGACGCCGAAAGGCAGTTTCTCTGCCCCCGACTCATAGACTATTTGACTATAGTCGGGGCGCGTCCTAGCAATAACGCTTCAAGACAAAGCAGTTCTTCGATACAACCCCCCGAACTCCTTCGACGCTACCCGATTCAAGACCACAAGGACTTCCCGATGCCGCTCGACATGGTTTATTTCTGTCAACCGGAAGGTTGTTCGTCAGTGGGGCCTCGAAGAACCGCCCTCCGGGAGGCCTCGTCTTTCGTTTTCACTCTCACCGACAAGGACTCGGGCAAGACGCGCTACGGGATCTGCGTCAATTTCTACAGACCTGTCGAGAGGCTAACGGGGGGACTCACGGCGGGGGGTCGAAGGACCAGCACGAATTTAAGACGGGACTCCTGGAGGAAAAGCATGGAAAAGAGTTCGGATTCGGCGTTTTCTAGGTAAATTTGCGGGAAGTTCTCAAAAAATTAATAACCGAGCTCTCAGTGATTATAGGAGTAGCAATGTTGGGCCGAGTGATTCCGAGAAAGACTGTCCAAGTCGAAGAGATTCAGAAACGACAGCTTCGACGATCCCGACGCCGCGTTTAGGGGTGACTGCGCCCTCGAACGATTCGGAGAGTGGCGGCAGCCACTCGCCTTCCCCCAGAGCGAGCCGAAAACGTCAGGTGCGTTGCGATTTTTTTCTTGTAACTTTTCGTGATTGATTCGATTGTAGAGGATCCGCAATCACTCTTTGACCTCGCTGTGTTTGCTCTCCCATCACCCGTTCTTTACGATGTTTCGGGAATGTTTGTTTATCTTGAAGAAACTCATTGATGCCTGCAACGAATCATCAAATCCCAGGAGGGTTGGAGGTTCCAAACAAGTTCCTAGGTATTTGCTTGAAGACTTTTAACAACTAACAAACTCATTGACGTTTTCAAGGGATAGTGTTTGGAGTGTGTTAACGGGTCAGGCTGGCGAAGGAGCTTCTTCGATCGTGCTCCATGACGTTAAGGAAATCGAGACCTGGATTCTCAGATTACTCTCAGCGCCAGTTCCAATTCCGGGAAAAACCAAGTAATGAGGTTAATTCGATGGGGATTGAAGCTAATTGAATTTTTTCAGGGTTGAAGTGGAAGTTCTATCTCCGAGCGTCTATGATCCGCTAGTATTCGCGTTGCCAAGCCACACCAGATTCAGCCTTGCCGATTTTCCTCTACATTTGCCTTTAGAACTGCTAGGTACCAAAACTCTTAAGCCACCAACTCGACAATAATTATTCGCAAATTTTTGCAGGTGTGGAAACATGTCTAAAAGTCCTAACAATAATTTTGTTAGAAAACAAAGTCGTTTTCCAGTCCAGAGATTACAATGCTCTTTGTATGTCTGTGATGGCGTTCGTAACCATGATTTATCCTCTAGAGTACATGTTCCCGGTTATTCCATTATTACCAACTTGTATGAGTTGCGCCGAACAGGTAAGTGACGCAACCTGACGGAACTTGACCAACTTCCTGCCCGTTTCAGTTGTTGCTCGCCCCAACGCCCTACGTTATCGGACTTCCAGCTAGCTTCTTAATGTACAAAAAGAACTTCAAGCTTCCGGACGACGTCTGGTTGGTGGATCTAGACGCTAACAAATTAATTTCAGCCTACGAAATTCCGGCGCTACCGGAACCAGAAGGAACCATTCTAAAGAACCACCTAAAGCAGGTACTTGATTTTGCACAAAAACTTTGAAACAATTTTCAACTTTCACTTCTATCAATTTTTACACGACAATTCTGTCTTGTTGCTGTATGTGTATTAACTTTTTCTTATTCTCTCCGTTTACTTCAGGCGATGCAACTTATGGATCAAGTTGGCACCGGAGTAAATATGTTATACCTACTACAGCACCTCCTGTTCTGAGAAACTTGCAACTTGCATGCCATTGCCCTAATTTTAGAGCTTTGTTAGAAACCACCTCTTTACTAACAAACAAAAGTTCCTAGTAGTATGATTAGAACTCTATACTATACTGGGTGTTTCACTTTAGTGCGTCATCTAGTTAAGGAGTTATGATTTTTTTAAGTAGCTCTTAACCAGACAATCTTTAAGTCCATCAAATAGTCACATGTTTATTCTACATCTCGTTCCTCATAAACAGAACCACCTGGTATAACACAAGTCTAATTTTCCTTATTGTTTGAGGACAACTGTACTATACGTGGAATTTCATAGTAGTTTGGTGTAGTACGTGTAGTTGAATGCTTGTGCGGAATATTGTCTATCCAACCCTCTTGGCACCTTTCTCTAGTATTTGCACTTGCATCTTGAACATTCTTTGTGACATAATATTAACTTGGCTGACGCTATGACGTCATTGTAGATTCATTTAGCAACAGTCGTTCTGAGATCTTTTTGTTGATTAAGCAACTTACAGGCTTTGGGCAGCTTATCAACCCCCAGCGCTTCCTCCAGCCAACTACAACCCTCCAGAAGGGAGAGTATACCGACACTGACTCCCAACACTTTGAGGTACTCATAAACTTACAAAAAATTCGATTTTAAATAACAGTTGTTTTAGCATATCGAAGCAAAAGTCTCCAGAACCGAGTCCCGCGCATTCCCCCATAATTCCGAATACCAGTCAAAAGCTCTACATGTCCCCTCAAAGCCCCCAAATTTCCCACCGCACGTCCTTGTCTCCCACTCCACCAGCAGGATTCAATCCTTTCATCTACGGCAATGACGTCGATTCTGTGGACGTTGCCACTAGAGTTGCGATGGTACTTTTCATTTCTGTACTTTAAACTAAATTAATGGGAAAATTTCAGGTGAGATTCTTCAATTCCCAAAATCTTTTGGCGAACTTCTCGGAACACACCAGGACTCTGCGGTTGTACCCACGTCCGGTGGTGGCTTTTCAAATTAACAGTTTTTTGAGGTCGCGGCCGAGAACCACGCAATTCTTGAACAGGTTCTCAAGAACCCAAGCGGTTGAGTTTTTGGCTGAATGGTCCTTAACGCCGACAAACGTCGCGTTTCAGAGGGTTCACACCGGGATTTTGGATCCGGCGCAAATTGGTGATAAACCCAAATGGTACTTGCATACCCTCGAAACTATCAAATTCAGCGTTTGGGACGATGGAAGTTCCCTAAATGGCGCCTTGAGGAGTCTCCAGAACCCCGAACACCAACCAACAGATGAAAGCGGTTCCGATTCGGAAGGTGCCGAAAGTACCAGTTCGAGCTATTCTTCGTTGAGCGATTTCGTTTCTGAAATGGTTTCGTCTGATTTATCACCTGGTTGCTCTTCGTACGCGGAACAGAGGAAAGCGTCAGCGCAAAACATGTCGTTGTCGTCAAACGTCGATGTGGAAACTGTGTACAAGCCTCCATCGAAATTACAATATCCAGATGGGGAGGTGCCTGTTGACAGACCGGAATCGCCGCAATCTTCCTCGAGTAGCGAGTCGGATCTCAGTTCGCCTTCGTTCAATCGCGATTCGGAATTGGAGTTCGGTAATAGGCCGAAAACGGAAGAGTTGCGAGTCGATAAAGAGGAACCGGAAAGTTTCGAGAACGAATCGGACTCCAACTCGACGACAACTCCCAAGACCATCATGAGCTCGAACACCATCAAGCCTGATTCTCCAGGAAGCACCACGAGCGAATCGATGGAGAGGCCGAGCACTCCCAGAAAAACCCGACGATCAATAACACCGGTAATTGAACTATTTGTAGCTCCCCACTTGTATTAATTTTAATTAATTTAATTATTAATTAATTATTTTTAATTTTAATAATAAACAGGTGCCGCCAGTGACTCCGTTGTTGCAAAAGCAGCCGAGCGTCGGAAACGTTTTGGCAAGAACTTCTAGTTTTGGGTCTTCAGGTAACGGTAGTCCTGTCCCACCTTCGTCAGGAGGTAGCGTTCAAAGACAAAGCAGTCAAGGCTCGTTGTTCGAGCAATTTGCCTCGCAAGCTAAAGAATTAGTTAGGGAAACGACGAGGCAAAGCAGCCAAGACGGGTTACTTGCCCAAATGGACAAGGTAATAATTGCCAACGTTCTCTTCTCCAAAAGTTCAAAAATCTTTAATTACAGTTTAAGATTCAAGCCAAAGAGAAATTGACGGAAGCTGAGGAAAGCCACATTTTTGCACCCTTCGACAAGGTTGGTGATTTAGTGACGAAACAACCAATTTAACCAATAAAACTTTCAGCTAACGACTCACGCGAAGAAAGCAGCGGAAGAAGCGTCCAAAAGTGTTCAAGAAGCAAGCAAAAGTGCTTTGGAGGCCAGCAAAACCGCGACTGCCGTCAGTAAAAACACTCTTGAAGATTTAACTTACGTCGGTAAATCTACTTTGGGGGATTTGACCAAGAGCGCGAAAGAAGCCGCCACCAAGAAGGGTCTATTAAGGGTAACTTTTCAACCTCCCCGACCCCGTTGAATAACTCCCGGTTTCAGGCCGATTCCTTCTCCAAACCTCCATCCGATTCACGTCGAGAATCCACGAGCAGTTCCACGTCGCTAGTAGCGACATCTAGCGTTATCACAGGAGCAAGTCGCGATTTCTTTTCCAACATCAGTTCGGATCTTAACGGAATCGCAGCGAGTACCACCAGTATGTTCTCAGATTTGTTTGGAAGCAAGAAAGAGCAGCCGCGACAAGAAGTCGTCCACCAGAAACCCAAAGATACCAAAAGCGGAATGTTCGGACCGTTTCCAAGAGGTCCTCGAGGTCTGGTCGAGAAAAGTCCTCTAATCAAACATGCACCTCGAAGACAGGACGACATTCAAAGAAAGCAATCGGTTGACAGGTCAGCGACTAACAGTGAGAACCAGGCGTTCCTCAAGGACGTCGTCAATCAAGCTATCGACGGCGAGGGTGTCGGCTGGCTGAAACTTAACAGGTTGAAGAAGTTGATGGAGGACGAGTCCTACCGGAATTTGGTTTTGAGCAAGCTCAACAAAACGTTAGATAAGAAAATTGCGCCCGATGATCACATTGATGATGTTGTAAGTTAACGGATGTTGCCTTGGGGCAGGGATCTTCAAAGGCTTAGAACCTCCACTCTCTTGGCCCTTTAGATTTTAGACCACTTGGTTCAGGTCATTTATTTTTCTATCCAGCCAAGGCCATACATTTTTTGTAATCAGTCTTAGGGCCGTTTCTTCTAACTTCTAAACTTCTAATAAAGTTTCTAAAAGAATTTATTAGAAGATGGAAAGACCGGCCCTTAATCGTTTAGAAGATTTTGAACGTTGTCAGCTGGTCTTCTTTTTCCAAAAGTTAAATTACCGGAGGTTTGGCCCCAAATTTTGAAACCTCTGCAGGAGCAGGTGCTAGCCCTTTAAAATTTCAGTGCGTGTCCAAGCCCGTCTGGAAGGGAATGTTGAAGGTGGTCTTGGCAGTGGTGCACGGTCTGGAAGTTACTTACGGAAACTACGGCTTGGGCGGAATGGCGTCGGCGTTTCAACTGCACGAAATTGCTCACACTCATTTTTGGACCAAAGAACTCGTCGATTATTCCACGGACATGACACAAGTACAGGTGACGTTTCTTTGAAACTCGAGTTAAATTTCGGTTTGTAGAGCTCAAGCCCAAGGTCTCCCCAAAGCCCGCGGTCTTCGTTACAGCTCGACTGGGACATCTCTAGAAAGTCGTCGCAAACAGGTACTTGGTGCTAGATCTCCCCCAAAATAGGGTTAACGGTTCGCTTGTAGAAGCTCCGGAAGTTCGGTTGATTCAAGGTGACGACTCCGAAGCGGAGAGTCAGCAGTCGACCGCGGACATGTTCAAAGACATGATAACGCAAAAGAAGAACATGTTGTTGAGTAAACTGACTTCTTTCGATTCTGACGTAAGTGTAGTCGGTGTTAGTTGCATGTAACTAAAATCAGGCATATTCTTTGTCGTTAAATTCGAATATGCCTGATATTGTGTGTTGTGTGTCTCAGGCTGAAGGGACGTTGCAAGGCTCTGGAGGTACGGTTTCTCCTTCTGGGGGTTCAATAACGACAGGTCCTGCGTGCAGTCTTAACAGAGGCGGAACCCAGGCATCTTTCCGCTCAACAGTTTCAGACACGGAGGTCGAAACTCTCCAAGTAAGTCGCTTTGGTGTTGGCAAAACTTTCGCTTAGATAAAACGATCGGGGCGTAATGTTGAACCCCGTCTCTTTGTTGCAGTTCCCCAAATTGCCTAAGCAACGCACCGCCAGTGTTTGGTCGAGCAAATCGTCGTTGAGCACGGGCTTTCGCTATCATGGCGGCCACATGGTGAACACGGTCACGTCGCCGTCACCCGACGCCGTCAGGACGTACCTTTTCGAGGGTTTAATCGGCAAGGACCGGTCGTCCCTGTGGGACCAAATGCAATTTTGGGAGGACGCGTTCCTCGACGCGGTTTCCCAGGAGAGAGACATGATCGGAATGGACCAGGTATTGAATACAATCGAATCGTCCAACGTTAATTGACTCGTTTCCAGGGACCGAGAGAAATGATGGAGAGGTACAAGGCGTTGAGCGACACGGAACGGAAACGTTTAGAGCACGAAGAAGACAAATTGTTGGCGACGATGCTCTACAATTTAACGGCGATCCTCGTCATGTTGAACTGTAATAAAACGGAAGTGAAGCGGAAAATCCGGAGGCTACTCGGAAAAAGCCATATCGGCCTCGTTTACAGCCAAGAAGTCAACTTGTTACTGGACCAAATCAATAACTTGGTAAGACGCCCTAATCCTGACTCCCAACGCTAAACGCGCGTTTGCAGCACGGCAACGATATTGATTTAAAACCTTTGGGCTCGAGACTTTTGCACCGTCAGAGTTTTACTGTCCATCAAGGAGTTGATGGCGGGGGCGAATTGAGGTTTATGGAAGTTCGTGATGACGGTCTGGTGTTACGGTCCGTTTCTGGAGTTATAGTCGAGAGATGGTGGTTCGAACGATTGGTTAACATGACGTACAGTCCCAAGAACAAAGTGTTGTGCTTGTGGAGACGCAACGGCCAACAGACCCAACTGCACAAGTACTACACGAAGAAGGTGAGTTAACGGGCCCGGTTTACGACTTGATGGTTTTTATTGTCTCGCGTTTCCAGTGCAAACAGCTTTACTACTGCATTAAAGAAGCGATGGAAAGGGGAGGAGTGGCCGGAAGTGCCCCGGAGCTCGGGGGCGAATTTCCCATTCAAGACATGAGCTCGGGGGAAGGGGGGCTGTTACAGGTTTGCATGGAAGGGGTGGGCTTGCTCTTCGCCAACAGCAAGGTGATACGACAGTTTTGAGGAATTCTTGAACTTTCAGAAATGACAGTGTACAGTCGCGGAGAGCAAAATGAACCGACTTTTGTAAAAGGGTCATTTTGGTCTTTGACGTTTTTTTTTACATATTCATTGTTCCGTGTTGTTGGGTGCGCTGTGATATGTGCATTTGTCTGCAAGGACCACTCAAACTTTCTGACTTGCTCTGCCACTCGCTCGGTGCCATCTTTGTTCTGCATCTCGTTTATTTATAGTTCTCTTGTCAAAGTCAACTTTAGGTTATTGATTTGATATAAACCAGGCGCGTCGTCGGTAAAACCGTCTCTTTCGGAGGCTCTTACTCAGGTAGTAATTTTCCTTATTTTACGACTTTTTACTTTTATTTTGAAAGTTTTTTGACTTTTTACTATAAATGTTTTTCTTATGATTTCCTTGATTGCATGCAGCTCGATGTGCAACAAACTCTTTTTAAAATAGCTGGACGTTCAGATTTTTTTCTTTTGAATGTTGGATGCTCTATTACCTCCTTTCTATCTTTCTTTTTTCTATCGATGTCAATGAGTGGTCATGTTTGGCAAGTTTGGGGCTCTCGGCGTCGCCGTCGCACTTTGGCGGCGCGGGGGGGTCCCCGAGGCTTAGGAACTTTTGAGATGGTCCTTGTCGGTTAAGAACTCGTCACTAATGTTGTGTTCTGTTGGTTTCTATTTCCGTTGATCTGTCCACGTCGGTCGCTGGCTGCTTGGCAGGACTTTGAGGTATATAACAAATCTGGTCTAATTTGGTCGTTAGATTAGTTATAGTCTTTGTTTAGTTAGCGCTTATTCCTGTAGTTGATTTGCTGCATCCCTCCTCACCTAGATCCTTCCTCGATTTACACGAAAAAAAATTTTTTTTTTGGTTGTTCTTTGACTTGTCTAATCCAAATATGCAAATCCAAAATTCAATTAACGACACGAGTTCCGGACTCGGAATGCTGCTGGAGGATGTTCGCATTTACGTAGTGTAGAGTGCTGCTTCTGGCGGGGACCGCATGGCAACTCACACCTGCACAACAGACACATATATTAACACACATATCACACCATTACCAATTTACAATTTTAGGCCCATCATATACATTGAGCAAACCATCTCTGAAGTTGCCTAGAGCTTCACGCATGACACGCGATTGCCGCATGATTTTCTATTTTGCTTCGCTTCTCTACTTCGCCCTCAATGCCTGACCCCCTTCTCCACTAACCGAACGCCTGTTGCAGTTCTTCGTCCGCATAGACCACATCCGCAAGTGCTTCACCCAGAAGGGCGGCATCTTCGTCATTGAGGAATTCAGTAAGTCGCTACCGACCAGCACCAAGATCCAAATGCAGACTCTCGACTCGGATCAAATTGCGCTCGTGCGATGTCACTTTGTTGGGGCTGTAATTGGGGGTGGCAGAAGGGTTAGAGAGTTAGTTTTTAATGTAGGTAGCAGGAAATTGTCGCGCCGTTCTGGCGCGGAGGGATAAGGACGAAACAGTGGAAATTCGGCCGTTGTAAATTGCTCAATGGCGGCGAGATTGGTGTTTGGAGTGATAGGGTATTTGGGCCCCCGAGGCCTCGTTTGCTTCTAAATCCAATTTGGCCCAAAACGGTTTCGTTTAGATCATGTGCTCGCCGTTAATTCGGGCCAGTTTCGCGAACGAATTAAAAACGGGGCACCCGGCATTACCGTAAAGCCGGTTTTGATGAGGGGGCGCCGTAGTTTTTAACTGGCGACGTTTACGCTTTCATCAGATCGAGTCTCGTGCTGTTTTAGTGTCTGCGATAAAATTTATGCAAAATGTCAGGAATTTAATACGTTTCAGGGAAGGCATCGATTTCGTCGTCATACAGTTGCAAAAAACCCAGTACCATGCAAATATTTAATATGCAGACAACATTCTCGGAAATATAATTACGAATGCCGCTCTAACATAAAGCTTTTATTAAATCCGGCTTGCATTTATAAAGACGCGATTTGCAGGCGACGTCTAATGAACGTTTCTGTTACAGATCCCAAGACCCGGCAAGTTATTCAGCGCAAATACAAGTCGCCCATGGTAAATTCCCCACTCATCCAGAATTTTCGTTGTTACTTTTCCTTTATTTGTTCTTGCGTTATAGGCTAGCGAGATGTTGTTATTATTTCTCCGGATCACCTCCATTTGCATGACACAACGAATTCCCAACGCCATCCCCCCATCTGCATGACAATTTTCCTTTCGTCACGTAAGACTTTTAATTTCGCCCCCCAACCTGAAAATCGCAAATTCACCCCGCCCCCGTTCCAGGCGGACCAAATCTGCTACTCGGTCCTGTGCGTTTTCTCCTACGTGGCGGCTGGTTCCGAGAAGAAGCTGACGAAAGCGGCGGCTCCGTCGAAAATGCCGAGTTGTCTCCGCCCCCCGGTTTCGCCGCAAGAACCCCAAGAAACCAGAACGTTGCCACCGCCGACGGCGAGTCCGGAGATGGTTACTCCTGTCGGCGGTCCGCCAACTTTCCCGCCACCGGCTTTGCCTCCGGGAGTTCCTCCGCCGGCACCGCCTCCGGGAATTCGGAGTTTTCCGGTGCCGGCGCAGTTGGCGACGAGGCCGGCCAAACCGCCCCCCGTTCCCAGCAGGAATTTGGTGGCGAGGCAGCCGTCGTCGCCGCAGCCGCCGCCGCGTCCGAAGTGACGACATGGCAGGTATTCTCTGCCCTTTATCTACGGAGATGAGGCGTGTATTCTACCTTCCTGTCTTCCCTGGGTGTGAGGTACCTTCCCTTAAGACGATTGAGAGAGTGGGATTTTGTTGAAGCATATCAAAGGCGAGATTGAGGCGTTTTATGATATTGTAAATTACTTAGACACACCAAAGAGTTTCCTATTGTGTATAATAACGTTGATTAGGTATCTTTGTCTGTTCTGTGTACGATAAAAGACGATAGGCAATAAGTTGTATAGTATTTTGCTAATAGGGAGGCCCCGGAGGGTTGTAAATTGAACTCTCGACGGCCGAGGAGAGGATCCTGAATAATAAATACTGTGCCTACAGAGTAGTCATTTCTGTAAACTATGTAAATATAGTTTGTATCGTTTAATACTTTAACTGTGCCGGATTATGTTGTTTGGCAAGCAATATTAGCGTTGTTGTTAAATCCCGTCGCCATAGAAGCTTATGTAAGAGACATTTTACATGTTGAAATAAATTTCCAAAGTTCGCCCGGCGTCATTTTTCCCCACCCCTTTGACTGCAGATAATTCCGACTGAAAGCTGGAACTTGATGGACATCATTACATGTATAAAAGACTTTTCTTTTTTCGAAATGAAACGAATATGCAAATTTTTATGCAAATCTGCGAGCCTTCTCGACATTAGTATGCAAAGCCCCACTGGCTTTTAGAAGCAAACGTTTAGATGTTGCGATAACTGTCATTTCCTTCTTTGAGGTAGCAAAAATGAACATTTGGATACAAATGGGATCGTTTAATCGCCACAAAGAAAACTGGCTCGGTAATGTGTAATATAGTGACGACGTGGCTAATTAACTTTGTGTGGGAAATTTAGAGAGAGCCCCATTAACAAGTCGTCCGGAATTCACCACGTGTAATGGGTGGCAATCCTCGATTTTCCCCCAACAACGACGAGAGGGGTTCCAGTGAGGATTATTTCGGCACTTATTCCGAATTGCCATGTCGCGCCAAATTTCCCAGCCCAATTATGGCTAAAGACTGCAAGTTTTTCTCGCAGAAAACGTCGCCAAATTGCACCAAAGAGTTAACGTTAATTACTGCAGTTGCAGTTCTTTAAAAACACAGTCGCACTTCCAACGGATGAGACTACCAAATGGAACGGGCTTAAAGAACGGAGACGTCTCGAATACCTAAATTCATTCGACGTCATTATTGCATTTACACCACTCCAGATCAGATTTTACTATCGACCATTCGATTTTGTCACCCCTTCATAACTCTTCAGAGGTCTTCGACTATCTTCTCACTTTGTGAGAAGGAAAAAAAGCTCTTTGGACACCACTGACAGTTGTCAACCATCAAATGCATGTCTATGGCCTGCCCAGAGGAAATTAAAGTAAATTTTGATCAACATGGCGAGACGGTGAAATGGGCGATTCTTCCTTTCGTTAGTTTTCCAACCCTTTGAATTGGAGACGGATAACTTGATCCAGCTGTAGTTTGGTGAAAAAGGCGAATTAGCCAAATTGATTATTCGGCCATAATTACGTTGCTGTTCACCGATTTTCCTGTTCGGCGCACAGCGAATGTTTCGATTACCGACAAAGAGGAATAAATAAATTTCCAACAGTTATGAAAATATTTTGCTAGCTGCACGGAACAACTGCGCTAACAATTATTCAAGCTCAAGTTGTTTCCATGAGCTCAATTGCTCGGTACACCTGTAAGACATATGTTGGCAATTTCTTATTCTTGTTGGCCGTCACGCTCTTAGCGTTTCAACGCGAAATTAGAGTTAACTGATGTGTTCGCGCTTGGAGGATAATCGCGAGTTTCTAATTTGTTGCTGTTATTTGAGCATGAATAATAGTTAATTTGCGATCAGATGAAGAACTCAAAGGCGTTGGCGGTTAATGAGCAGGTGAAGCGAAATTTTCGGCAATTCCCGAAGATAATTTCGCGTGTCAATTTCCGTACTAAAGACTCGTTGCGTTTGAAATTTCTAATTTAATTACGGAGTTTGTGTTTGCTTCGCTCCGTCGCTTCCAGGTGGTAAATAGTTGGACTTCTTTGTGATGTTGCGCCAGTTAAGATCCGTGCATGGTTTTTCGCTAATCTAGTTATCGGGTGTTTAGGGATTTGGGCGAGTTGGCGCTGCCAGGAGGGGGTGGTTTTAATATTCCATCGAGACGGTTTGTTAAGATTTCACAAACACGTTTCCTAGTGAGAAAAATGCACCGTATTACTCAGTGATGCAAATTCGTATTAAAATTTCTGTTGGAAAGGAGCGCGAGGCGAGTGAGGGAATAATAAATTAATTTTGAAATTTCTAATTTATCATGGCAACGAAGGCGCGCACCTACATGTAGACGAACATCGCAGGAATTTCCCTTTGCTGCGATAAATAACGTTTTTTTATTCAAATTTCCTGCTGTCTTAAAACGCGTTTTTACGACGTCGCAGTAAAATCGGAGTGGCTGATGCGGCGCGACCGAGGAAAAAATCTTAAAAATTTCTTCACCCTAATGTACTTTGGCGTTGCTCAGAACAAAGTAGTCAAAACTTAAAATGTCATTACGGCAAATCCCTTCCTCATATCGGCTTAGCATGGTCGGCACGAACGCGCGCGTGGCCTTTCCATCCCTCGATCGCTCCCTGGTCTCCTACGTATCCAGAATTTCAGCCACCGCAGCGAAATATTTGTGTTCCAACACATAACAAATTTAATCTCCTCTTCGCGCCCCCGTCCCAGCGCCCCAAACCAAAAAACGCCAGAATCCTCCCGCCGTCTAACACCCCAGCAACCTTTAGAAAAATACAACTAACATCTGGTCCTGGTGGTAACATTCCTCGACCAGTTGGCAATTGTTTGCAAATTTCATCAATTTTCGTCACTTTCTACTACTGCTAAATAGAATTTTCTATTGACAAAGTCCCACTAGAATTTACATGACACTTTCTACATATCGAGTTCCTATTCGTGGCCCTCCTTCATTTCCCGTTTAATTTCACAAAGACAGTCGGGATTTCCACACTCCATACGGTCCTCGTTAACGTTTTCCGTTTCCAAATCGTCGGAATTCTCTGCAAACATTAAACAATCAAGCAAAACCCCAAATAAATTAACAACAACGTTTCAAAAAACCTTGATTATTACGATTCGAATCTTCGGGACCTCTTCTATTCTCTCTTCGATCATCGTGACTTCTAAGAGTTTTCCTCCGACTCCCACGTCTGCTTCTACTTCTGCTTCTGCTTCTTTTCGACCGCCGCCTTCTTTTCCTCCTTGCCGCCTCAACTACAGCTACTTGCTCTTCAGTCGGTGGTGTTTGTTTCTGCGGACTTCTACTCTTGACACTATCCGAATCAGAGGCTGGGCTATGCCGACTTTCTGACTCTGACGAGGTCGAAGCTTCCGATCCGTGTCTCCGGTAACCTCTGCGACTCTTCCTCCTGTTTTTTGCTCGTCCTCGCTTTCTTCTGCGACATTCGGCGCATTCTTTCAGAGGATCCACGTGCTTTCTTCTCGTGTTGAGTTGGTAACGTCCTGAACGTAAACGAAGAACTCCGTTGTCGACGGCATGTTGCAAGGCGCGGCCCACTTGAAGCGATAGGGTTTTCGAGTTTTTCATATTGGAACAGGACCGGACGTGAGTTGTGATGCTTTTAATGTTTGAACCACCGGCATTGTTGAGTTCGAGAACCGCCTGGAGAATGTCGGGGAGGAGGCGAGGAGGGCGCAAGGATCGACGCATTTCCGCCCAGGATTTGCCACGAAGGTCCAGGATTTGTTGGAGAAGAACCGAGGGTGCCAAGCGGTCAAAAGGGACGCGATCAAATAACACTTTTGACAATTTTGATGCTAATAAGGCGAAATTGTTAAACAAATTTGGTTGTCAGGGGTATTTCCAGCGGCGAAGCGATTTTAGGTCAGACACTAATTTTCAAAAATTTTGTTGGAATTCTTTGACATTAACTGATTAAAGAGTGACAATAGAGCAAGCAAATGACCAAGTTACCAAATTTTAAAATTTTGCAAAATTGATTATTGACTAAGTAACGAGTGGAAGTAGGTCAAACAAGTGACCCAGTTTCCAAATTTAGAAAATTTTCAAAATTGTTACCATTGATTGACTAGAGGGTAGCGCAGGTTCAAAATAACTTCCAATTTTGAAATTTGTGGCCGAGATTCCTGTGTGAAGGTCTTCATGATTTGGGAGGGCTGTGTGGGGACGGTCGGAAGGCCTGAGCCAGTGCCGAGTTTCCACCTTTCGGAAATGCAAATCCCGCAATAATTTTCCATCTTAGGGCCCGAGTACACGAGCCACGTATGAATACGAAATTAAGACTTAAGCAAGAATTTATGAGGTAAACAGAGGGAAAGTTACGCAAAACGGTTGCTTTATAGCATTACCCTAAGTAAATATTTGGCCATCTCCCGCTCATATTTATCGAGACAACTTGCATGAGGCATGTAGCGGCACTTTTTCGTACGGTCCCCGCCAAATATTTGCCCATTTTAAACAGCTCTTAACGTCGGTAAAAAGTCATCGCACGAAACGGAAACGTAATTTTCCGTCCAACTTAATGGACAACTATCTTTGCAGATAGAAGGGTAAATAAAACCCGCTACGCGTTCGAAAATAATTATTTAATTAAGGAAAAAAGTTAATGGGTCGAATCGCCCTCGTTGAGCTACAAACGGACCTTTGTCCTCGCCATGCGAGATCTGATAACCTAGCGAGTAGAGGCTAGAGGCTGTTCTCAAACGGACAAACGAATTCCGAAATAATTAAATTAACCGGATAACAAAATTGGACTCTTAAGGGCTTTCAGCTAATCTACGGCGTTATTTTATAAATCCGAGGCACAGAAATTAACGCCCGATGGGCTTCTCTAGTGGCGCTTCGGCAAATTCTCCCAGTACCAGGGCCCTCTCCAAAAATGTAATTGCCATCCTCAATTACTCTCCGCTTCATAATTGGTTCCGATGCCCTAATTCGGAAAATAAAACAGGATCAGCAAAGTCCGCAGCACAAGGCAGCAATGACAAGCAAGAACGCAGCACCACTTCACTTATAGCTATTAGGGCATATCTTCTTAAAAAATAAAAAAATAAAATTAACTCGTAAGTATGAAGGTAGATAAGAGGGAAGAAGTTAGAAATATGTATCAAATGTAGAAGAAGAACCACAAAAGAAATCAACTAGAAACGGTTCCAACATGTTTCAATTTTTTTTCTATTCCCACCTATCTTCATACTTTCTGACATGTTTTTATCTCTTCTTCATTGGCTTCCATAGTTGATTCTTTTGTGGCTCGTCTTCTACATTTGAAGATATTCCCAACTCCTTCATTCTTTCTATTTCTCTATGATTGATTTCTTTTGTAAATCTCTTCGTCTAACCGAACTGTTGCTGTAAAGCGTCCGATTTCTTGCTCGTCTGCCGCTCCCATTGCCGACTCTCTTCTTTGAGGTATCGAGGTTCCGGTCTTGTCCCAAGATGTCTTTTTGCGCCCCTCCCAGGTGAGCGCCGTTTCCGCTCGCAACTACCCCCGATCGGGTCCCGTCGCACCGCAGAACTTCATTAAACAACCGCCATTGCAACCAGCTATATCTGTCGAGCAGCAAATTAACTCTTGTATAATAAGCGCATAATTTACACGTCATACATAGACCGGCTGCCGGCAGCTGTGATATTCGCGAAATTCCAATTACTTAGAGGAGGCGGTGATGAATGTCGGTCCGTACGTTCCGCGGCGGCTGCCGTCCGCAAGGGGGGGACGTGGGGCAACCCTGGGGGCGGCTCACTCCCCAGAGGGCAGTTCGGCCGCAGAGCACGTGGGCCCCGAACATCTTATTTTAGTGCTCACTAACTCGCGCTCTTGCCCGAATCGCAATGCCGCGTATTGACCCGGTCCGCTGCCTTGCTGACCCAAAGTTTTTGCCCATCCGGAGCCGGCCCCAGGAAATTCGCGATTTAACCGTATTTAACCCAATTTTGAAAATGTATTACTGGTTGTCTACATTTTAAAGTTTAGGGGAAAATTTAATCTTTAATCACCCTTAATGTTGAAGAAAATTGGACGATCTTCAGTGAAGGGTGGTTCGGCATTAACATTAGAGTGGTGCTGATGAGAGAAGTGCATTGAGTGTAGCTGCACCGCAACCAGGGGAATTCAGAGTAATTACATGTACTAACTAATCCCTTTATAATTGTTGGCTGTTTGACAATAGCGCTGAGCCCGCACTGGCCCTCCGTCCATTTTGCAAGATAGAGCTTCCAGGCTGCACAAACCCGTCATATGGAGCTAAAGTCACCTCGCATTGAGCATGCAAAAATAGACACCATTCTCCTTCCCAGTACAGCACTTTACCAACATTCGAAATTATCTTTCTACCCTTAAAGCTTCTGCCAGCTATTCTCAGTATAATGACCAGAATTCTCTTTTCCATAATAACAATTGTAAGAAGTTTTAAAAATTAGATCTCCCAGGAGATGTTTTACAACCACTCCGAAGTTTCCTTAAATATATTTTCCAATATGTAAATATAAGTAGTTTCGTTGCAATATCCTTAATTTTGTTTGATTGAGCTTTTCGGAAGACATCCGGCTCTTCTCTGAGCTTCTGCGACCTTGCGGATGGCGCCCTCGTTTGCATGCTCAATGTGGCCGGCCTTGTGGTTGGCTGCCGCCATTCCGCTCGAATTATGTGCCGAGCCGGTGCTCGCCGCTAAATTGCCGGTGCTGGAAAAATTTAATGACCCTCCGCGCCGAAACCAAACAGACCACCACCCTAATTGCGGGCCTGCATTAAGCAGGCGAAGAAACCCGGGGCGATGTTAGCTTGCCAAACTTAATTAGCTCCGACATGGACGTTTACTTTGGGAACACCTCCGGAATATGTTTTAGCGATTCAGTCGTGGGAACTAACCGGTAATGTGTGCCGCTTATGAATTGATGAAGCTCTCGTTTAGCGGTCAGGAAACGAGCAACGTCCGGCCAACATCGAAACGTTACGTAATACCCCGTCATATTAGCTAATAATACGGCAGTTCGGGACGGCCAGACGCGATTATCCGCGGCCTCGAGGAAATTAACCCCTAATGGCGCAATCAGCAGGCTCAATAACGCCACTGTTCGACCCGGGGACATCGAGAAGCCGGGCTTCAACAAAGGCCTAATTAAGGGATGGACGCAAAAGAACCCTCGTATCGCATTAAGGCGACGCGCCAACAAATGGCGGAGGCGCCGGGCGAGCGGCTTCAACGCACAAGTTATCTTCTTTGGGTTGGTGACATTGTTGGACGTTTCTCGTTACGTGGAGGCTACAGGAGTTTCACCCTCTGAGGAAGGCCGGGGCGAGATGACCAAAACGTCAAGAAAAATTAAATTAACGAATTACTCAGGAAAACTCGGTGAAGTGTCAACGGCAAATTCTCCGCAGTCAAGTATCTGCAATGTTATTGGTATAACCGCAAGATGCGGGAACGGTCAAGTGCAGCCGTTGTTGGCGGCGGCGCATATTTTGGAAAGCATCCTGTGGGCGGAGGCGCATATCCATATATTTTTCCGGTACACGCCGGTGCTGCGGAAAAGTTTGATGTTCCAGGTCGTATATATTGGACAGCGCGAAGGCTTCCCAACTTTGGCAATCTTGGGTCCCGGGGGATGGAACGCGCCGCTCGGGATAACAAACTCGACCCTCATATGTCCATGGATAATCTGAACCAGGGCACGCATCGTACACCTCCGCTCTTATCTCGAAATAAGAGGATCCGGAAACCGGGATTTACCTTCCGCCAAGAATCCGCCACTTATCGCCTCTAATTGGTCACGTTGATCGACCAGTTGTTTACGACGTGCAGTTGCGTCCAACAAAAACGAACACAACCAGAAGGTCGAGGAGTGCTCAAACAAGGATGGCTGGTCCTTGCAGGTTCCTAAAAAATTTAATTTATTTTAGTAAAAATGCTTTACTGCTTCACTCATTCTATGCAACCTCGTTTGTCATTGAGGGAGGATCCTGGTTAGGTTGGCTTTACCGGCCGAGATGTCCATTATTATTGAACGCTACTCTAGGGGTTCCAAAATCAAAACTGTGAATGTCTGATGTGTCCTGACTCAATTTCTCCAACTGTAAAATATTGACGCTGGCCTAAGCAATAATTAGAGCGGGATGAAAATTTCAAGATGACGCCGGGTTTTTATTCGATTTGGCGGAGGGATCTCTTGAATTATTTGGCGGCCTTTGAATGTTTCGTCGGTCGACTGTGCCATGTTTTCGATATAGGTCAAGTCGGCGAAATATATTGCAACAGATGCAATACCGTAGGATCTCAGGAGGGTTTAATTTCCTAGTTGGGGGAGTCTCGAAAAGCGGCGGTGTCGAATTTTGTCGGGATTCAGCAAGTGCAATATCGCTTTCGGGCTGATTAAGGCAATTGCGAATTTAGCCAGGCGGACATGCAGGATCGGAAGTATAGCGAAACCGCATTAAATCTGCTGAAAGTTGCGCTCCATACCAACGAGGTAATGAAGGGAGCGAGCAAAAGCGACAGTTTTGCTGATACCATCGTCTATACTGCTTGCCAGCATCAAGGTGCAACGACTCAAATATTGAATTATTGAAAAAATTATGCGTCGCGGGTTGCGGGTTCTGCAACAATAGATTTGGATAAGGGAGTCTATCGGTGATATTGAATTAATGCCCAATAAGGCCGTTATAGACGAGCTTTACCTTTCTGCGACGCCTAACGGCGCCTGGCCGAGCTCCTCTCGAGTTTTGATTTGTGCCATTTTCCTTTATTTGTTTGTTGTGGACCTTGTTCGGAATTGCAGATCGCGGCTCCCGTAATAACTTGAACTTTAAAATATTCCTATGGCATTATTATGCCGGTAATAATCTGGCGGCCGGAAGGGTCCGGGCTAACATGCCGAATTATAAAAGTGGCCCGGCGGGGATGATGAAAATCGGAGCACGGTAGCAAAATCCGGGCTTTTGTTGGCGGTTTAAAAAATTAATTAGCTTCCGGGCCCCGGGTTATGATCTTCGGCGGGCTCATGAAATACGGCGCGCTCCGGCAAGTAACATATTCAATACACTCCGGCAAGCCGGAGCGACATTACAAAACCGCTGTGTAAATGTAGCAGATTGTAAGATCCGAGTTCTGTTTACAAGTGTTTTCGAGTGCGGATTATCGCCGGTTGCGCATCTGCTTTCATTCCAGAGAACGTTACACATCCCGGGAACAGGTGCTAACGATGGCGCTCAGCTCTCGATACATTTCCGGATACCTTGAGCTTAGGTGCTTTGTTTATCCATTTAATATCGAAGCTTTAACCGCCGCTGCACCGGAACTAGCGTCGAGCCTTCGGGAGGATAAAGTGTGTAAACTGAAATTACCCGCCGGAAGCTGGGGGGTCAATTGTCCGGATTCAGTCCGGCCCCGATCGGCTCGTTGCGCCATCGACGTTACAAAGGCCTCGCTTCAGTTCGCCGGGTATCTGGAATAATAGAACTCGATTAAGATACCGGAGCCGGTGCAACTTCGAAACTTCATTACGTTCCCGGAACAACAAGATCTCCTCGGCATATTCTTGGCGCTTAATCGCCGTCATCTCGCGCACATCTCTTAGGGAGAGGAGTGATAAACGCTTTCACCCGAGATGGATTCGCGCATAAGTCGGCCGGAACCCGGAGTTATTAATCTCCCACCGAAACATATCCTCGCGGCAATAACAATTTCTGCAAACTTTCCTAATATAGATTAGTCGCTTGCCCGCCTTGATCAACTTGATCCCGACCGAAGAATGTTTCGCCGCAAATAACGACGATTCAAGCCTTTTAACGTAATAAAACCCTTGCTCTCTCGTAGTCAAATTACTTTAGAAAATTTTCTTTGTGCGCTCGCCCAAATGGAATTCAATTTCGACGAGACAAAGAACTGCGTTTTTACAAGTCTCCGTTGCAAAAAGTATCGAATTAATTTCGGAATTACTCTATCACTCTCCCGGAACCGAGACACAATAGTCGCCCTGAAGAATACCCGCATCTTGACTGGGAGCTTTTAATAAAATTACCGTTATCGCGCGCGATTAATGCCCCAACAGGCGGAAAACTGCTACGCCACTGGGTAATAAAGCAGAAATGCATCGCAGTTCATCAGGCTATCTGATCAATATGGCTGGTTGCACAACTCTATGTACTAGTTCGCTTGCATAAAATGCTGCTGGAAATGGGAATTATGCATTTGCTCCGGTGCATCCGCCATTTTGCATTATGCTCCCAATCCATAGTTTATTGAGTTTTCAGGTAAAACTGTAACGGACCCGGACCAAGTAAATTCAGTTGAATTCAATTGAACAATTTTGCAAGAGGCTCTAAATAACATTTCCAGAGCGTCATTTAAACAATTTTTTCAACGTGAAGAAATAAAAAAGCGCGTCCAGTTGCGTAATTTTTTGCAAAAATAAACGTAAATTCGGGGATAAAGCAAATGGTGGTGACCCGTGTTGGTTGGAGAAGGAACGGAGGAAATGGTGCGTGTTTTTTTTAAAGTGAGGCAAGCTTTTATTTTTTATTTTAGAACTTTCCGCAATCGACACGCCAGCAAAGAGGGCGAAGAGAAAATCGAGAAAAGTTTTTTGTTGAATCCGAAAATTGTTGTTAATTTTTGATAGGGCGATTAATCCGGAATCTAGATGGTGGATGGTTTTCGTGTCAAATACAAGGCATCTTAGCGTCGCGGTTGCGTGACGGTGGGCAATTTGTAGCGTTCTTTTCAAAAGCAGCTCCAGCGGCTAATGAAACGTTTGAAATCTGATAATAACCCTTTAATATAAAATTTTATTAACTGGAATCGGGATCTTGATGTAAATACATCAAATCCATCAGCCGCACGAACTCTCCCGCTCAACAAAGACAAACAACCAGTGGCAAAAATCCGGATGGTCTATCAAAACAGCGTTTCTGCGCTGATACCTCTGGTCGTGGAGTGGCAGCGGGACGTTTTATTATCCCGCAGGAATTTCGGGTTTTAAATACTCGCCTGTCGCTCTTCCCGGAGTTATTTTCCCATTCCAGTTGATCGCCAAGGTGATATAACCCGATTTGTCCAATAAAACGCGATCAAACGCCGTAATTCCTCAGCGCCCCGCGAATTATTCCCCGAGTTGTTTTCGGCTCGGGAATCAAATATCAATGTCTGTCGGTGATTGTGCGATGATCGAATATGGGGAATTCGTAATAAAATATTCGAAATCCGTTGAGATTTCATCAATTGAAATTCCCGGAGTGGCAAAGTACGACCCTTGAGCACTTTCAATAACAAGAAATGCAGTTTCGGTATTTCGACGGCGTCAGATCGAACAAAAAAAAAAAAAAAAGTTTCGACATCGAGTTTTCATTACGCCCGAATCCCGGCAACTACTTTTAATATCATCATCGGGAATTGTACGTTTTCCTTATTACGTCGGCAGAATGCAATATGAATTTGCCCGGACGCCTGTTACATTGTCGGAGTTCCATTCTTTCAAACATTTCATCCCGGTCGCGGGAGCTCTTTGATATTCAACTGCTGTATCGCTTAAAAGAAAGTCCAAAAATTAAATTTTAAGTTTCTATAATGGCACAAACAGCCGCGTTTGAACTTTATTCCTTTAACTTTTATCGCAAACACGCGGCGGCCTCGCAACCCAAAAACGTACCGAAACCCCGAAGAGCTTCCAAAATCCCACGTCAATTGCCGCTATCCTCGCCTAACCTAATTAAAAGAGCAATTAAAAATTGTTTGCCTCCCCCCCAATACAAGTTATTGCGTTCACTCTTCCTAAATAACGGACTAATTTGAATGTTTAATGAAAGCTTTGTTCCCGACCGTACGTTTACACCTACGCCCGTTTCAGTGTTCATGCAATTATTGCAGTTAACAACTAATGTGGAATTCCCGGGGTGAACGCGTCCCGCTTTGTGCGAACGGACGTTTACCGCGGTCCAATCAGCGGGAGCTTAATTTTTCATTTGCAATGTTGTCCCGAAAAGTGCCGACATCGGCGTTTTCTAATTAGACCGGCTTAAGCTGTCAGGAGCGATTTTGAAAAGCGCGTGAAGGAAGCGCGAGGCGACTTTTCAGCTTTCGCGACGTCAACGCGGGACAATAATTTTTCAGCGCGCGCCCCCGGAGACCCGGTTTTTTTTATTGAAAACATCCACTCGCTAAATTCGTTAAATGTCAAAATGCGATTTACGGGAGATTTGTTGGAGAATGTTTTAAGATGAAAGCTCGCCTCCCAAGGTTTGGTTAAGCGATGCGACGAAGGCGATTCTCGTGCAACTCGCTCGTTTACGGAAATTGTTTTGCAAAAATGTTGACGGTTTTTAGAGATTGCATTAAAGGTAAATCAAATATAATAAATAGTATTACTTTTCAAGACTAGAGCCACTCAACAATGCGCCCTTTTATTTTTGAGAAGAAGGGTTGCATTCAAAGCTGGAGCCACTCAAAGTTTCGAAATACGGAGCAAATATTAATCCGATCTGCCTCATAAATTTCTGTATCTTGGCCGGCAGTTGTGAAACTTTCAAGTTGCACCGATGACAGCTCCAGAACCTATACAATTTTAATGTCAGCAACTTTTCCCCCCGGAAAGCGTTTCTATGAACCCTCCAAAGACGAAGTCACTAAACAACCCATCAATGATTTCGACGATATTCCAAACAAAAAACCGGACTTGTTGAAAGCTTCAGCATGCCACTCCCGGAAGCTTTCAGAATCGCTCGAAAAACCGTCAAGCATTATCTTCAGTTAGTTAACTTTTCAGAAACTTACCAAAATTTTCAAAAAGTGACATTTGGGTCAACGCCCGTACAGGAAATAATATTGTCGAATTTCCGATTTGGCTCGCCTGCTCTCTCGTAGTAACTTCCCTACCCCACCCGGTAACACCTGAAGCCGCCGCTGTAAAAACAGCTCGCCATCGCGAATCGCGACGTCTCCGAAGAAAATTATGACTAGTGGCCGGTGTGCGCGTCGGGTGGATTCGACGTCGCCGTCGCGACGCTCGTTCTCGTTCAGTTCGCCGCCAACTTCGCAGGTGTCGGGACGTCGAATTCGATCAGACCGAAACGTGCGCGTTAGCATGTGAATGCGGTAAAAGCGAGTTCGTTTGGAAACTGTGCCGACGAGAAATTATTATCAGCGACTAGCGTAGATGCGACACGACCATTTGAGAATTTTAGGTAAGATTCTAACAAGAGAGAGAATTTCTAAAAAAAAAAATATGTGGTCACTTCAAAATTCGGGCCCTAGTTAGATTGTTGCGTTGTTTCTTTTGTAAATATCGCGTCCAATTGGGTCGTAATTAAATTCCGTAATGCATTATTAATCGGGATTGCTCGAAGGGTTTCAATATCGACCGCAATTGTTATTATCGTAAACATTACGGAGGGATGATTGGGGGAGAGCAGCGAAATTTGTGTCGCAACTCGTTGGTTAGTTGTGGTTAGTCCGGAAGTTTTATAATTCGAATAAATTGTGATGTTGAATTGAATTTCCATAACGTACAATTTTATTTAGTTCATTGGAATTTCCATAAATTTCCATACAGATATTAAACTCGTAATTTACAGGCGAGCCTTCTTTATTCGGGTGGATTTTCGGAGTTCGTTTAAAAATTGCGGTTATTTGCCCGCGCAATTCATTATATTAAACATTGCAACAATAATTGGTTTGGTTGTGCATCGTAAATTGGTTACGGCAACAATAAATATTAATTACTGTCGCTCTCCGCTCGTCGGTTAAGCGGGGGATTTTAAATTCGGATTTAGTGCCCCGGCAAAATTTTGGATTTTTTGCCGCGCCAACAACGTCGCTATTGATCAAGATGTCACGCTGAAAGCTCGACTGTATATTTCTTATATGATGTGCCCCCCGTCGGCCGGCCTGTCGTGTTCGCAGTGGGTGCATTACGCTGAAAGCAGCGGTTTATAGCCAGTGCCCTTTGGAAATCCCGCTGGTTAAACCGAGCTGCTGTTTTTCCGTTCCAGACTTAATTAATTTAGAGAAAACGTGAGATGAAAGGAGAGATAATAAGGAGATGGCATTGCCGTGCAGTTGCAGTTTTGACACCCCGAAGGGACTCAACTTGATTGAATAACGATGTTGCGTAACTTGTTTGCCAAGTTTTGCCAATTCAACGACGGATGCGGTGAAAATTTACAAAAAGAGTAAATACTTCTCCGGGCGCATTCCCAATTAACCGCTGCACAACTTTAAACACTCACCCAATAATTCCGCCAAACTCGTCAAATGGAGGCTTAAACCGGATGGAAGCTAAAATAAATTTGATTCAAAACAAGTATTTGCATAAAGGTTATCGGATTAAGCGCTACATATGTAGATTGATTTTAACAACATTAGTGAGGGTGACTGGCTAAAACTACCCTAAATAAAAGTGGAAATTTTATAAATCAAATGCGCTGTTGTTGTTTAATGTTTATTTAATTGTTTCATTAAATTAAAAAATTAGTTTAATTATTTTTTAGTGCACTAACAAAAGTTGAAAAAGTTAGAAAAAAATTGCTCTATCCACTTCGTCTAATCCGCGAATTTCCTTCCCTCTCCTCATATTTGTAACTTGCTCGAGGATGAATCTAAATTCTCTCTGCTCGATAACTTCCACTCGGATTTCCGACTTTTCTCCTTCTGGTCTGATTAATATGACCTTATCGCAATATCCTGATGAGAGCAGAAGCGTAACTTCTGATTAACGCTTTGACATATCGCAGGGATCTGTTTCAGGTTTTCAGCGTCAGTGTTATAATAATCCACTTCTACCTCTGCCGTTCCTGGAGGTCTTGGCAATTTTTGGGCCGGATTTTCAAAACACGGAAAACATTGCGCCCACCTAAACCTATCAAAGCTTACGGGGGTGTTGCAGCGCCATTAAAAAAGCCGGCAGAAATCCGGTCTACGAATAAAGCTTGTTTCTGTTAATTACTCGTTTTGTTTAATTAAATTGGCTTTTCATTTAATGGTCCGTTGCACATTTTGATGAGGATTTTGCGAAGCTGCTCAGCATCATGCCAACAAACAGTAAACTTCCGAATTAACCCTCTCCCCCTGTCCACGTTTTAAAACGCGACGCTTCGCCTAGTTCGAGAATAAAAACTAATTCGTTTCGCATCGAGAACGACCCGCAAGTAAGTGAAACCGTCCTTAAAACGTCTCGAACAGTCTATGCGTATTTACAGTTGTATTAATTCGAATTTACGAGCACGATACCGAGCACAGCCCCATTTGCATGTCCTAATACTCGGGCCTAATGTCGTATTGATACCGGGCTGATTTATGGCCGCCATAAACCGTTTGATATTGATGTCGCTAGTGCGCTATGATAGCGTTTCGGGCGATACCCCGGACTTTTCCGGAGTCGAGGATTAAAATCCGGTCGCCAATCGCGTTTTCACGGGCCGAATCCCTTTGATCTCGCCGTTAGAGAATAATGAGGTGATGGACAGACGTATTGCCTGCATTCCGATGAAACGACCCGCCGGTAATTGACGCGTTTCGACGCCCTTTCGGCTATTTTCAGCGGACACGACGCGAAAAACCCGGTTCCAACATGGAAGTTCTTGGTTTGACGGACCTCCAACCTCCCTAAACCCGCAAAAAAGCAGAGAAGACGAAATCACGAAAATTTTCGTTCTTCTGGTTCACATCTAGTTAGTTCCCCCTCACGTGCTCAACAATCGGATTATGTACAAGGTAACTCCCCTGTTATAACGACATAACTTGTGCATTACGTAACTATGACGTTGAAGATTACTTTGCTGGATATTAACTTTAGTAGAACGAATCGCGGCCCATCGCAACGATCATTAGCGGAATTTATTGCGACCGAATTAACTGCGTGTTTACGTAATTTTCATGCAAATGGTCCTGGTAACGTCAAACTTTGCAGGATTTCATGTCGATTTTCCGATATTTCTGTACGTTTTTAACTCGGCGAGGTTGAAGTTTAAAAAATTTTAATTTCCTTTCAGTTTCGAGTTACTCGTTTAAATATATGTATTTTTTCATAATTGTGAAATTTAAAATTTATTCCCGGCCTGCGGGATGGCTCCATTGTTCCGGATCTGTGCGTGAGTTGCGAATTTGGCGAATGTTTTTGTTTATGGATAGATGGATATGTGCGGGACTCGTCTCATTCATCTAGATATGTATTTTCCATTTTGTCGAATTGCGATCGAGTAATGTGAGTGTGGACGTAAAGAGAGTATTTCGTATTTTAATATAGGTGGATACAATCCGAGTTTTGCAATTTGAAAGGGTTGCAAGTTCGCTTTGTTGGAGGAAAAAGTGCCCCGTTCCGCAATTCTTCTGCTGACATGGTCACGAAAGTAAATATACGAAATGAAAATCGCAAATCAACTAAAATTCGTAATGTTCTCCATAGAAAGTTTACGGGGCTTCCAGTAACGTGGAATTAAATAATAATATTAGCAGAAAGAAAATGGAAAAAAGTTGAAACATTGGTGCTGGTTGCAATAGGTTCAATTAGATTTTGGCGATTAACAGGTCACTACTTCTTAGTACATAAGCAATATAGCAATTATGCGTAGTAGAGCAAGTTTTCAAAACAATAAAACTCCAAATTTGTCTTTTAAAAATCGAAAAAAAAAAATTGGTGTGTACTTACTCTTATTTTTCGGGCACATCCATGTTGGGAGGTAAAAAAGAATTTTATGTCTTTAATTTTAGATGATGGTTTCAGGAGTAACCCGATGGCCACTTCTTTCGGGTGCATTAATTTTATGTTTTTTTCCACTCTTGTAAATTTCTTTGCCCACTCTCAAATTATTTACATAAAACTGCTTTTCATCAGTGTGGATTCCGGCCCTGGCACTCAGCACGACTTCACTTGACAACGTTGTTACGTATTTATTCGGTAAAAAATGTAAATACTTTTTTATAATTTAGCGATAAGGATTTAATAAAGTTAGTTAGTTCGGTATCGGCGCGAGAACAGCACATAACGAACAAAGAATTATTATTACGTACCTACTTGTGAGTGTTGTGAGTGTTGTCCTGTTGAATTAGTAAGTGTGCTGTTGAAGCCCTTTTTATGCAAAGGAATTTTCTCGAGTTGAAGATTTATTTCTTCTGTAAAAAAACACGAAACTATAAATTGGGGCTAATTAAATTTATTAAAACTGCTAAAGTATCTAATTTAATAAAATTCCGAAGTATTTCAGCAACACCAGCATTTTTAGCCAAAAAATTTGCGTTCTACGCAGAAGCAATAAATCGTTCTTCTATAATTTTATGTTCCTATAAAGTACCAACAGGTTTGTAAATTTTTTTATTGGAGATCTGCCAACATTCAATTACTGTTGAATAATTTTTTTGGTACTTTGGGCTTGGAGGCCAAAAACGTAAACAATACACGGAAAATGCCACTGGGTCAATATAATTGGGTGTTTTTATGATCGACACCACCAGTTAATTTCGAATAGTTTCCAGCGTTATCGGCTGAGCTTTAAAATTTATTTAATGATGTGTTGTAAATCTCTATCAGCTGAGCTTGAATTTATGACTTGCACTTATTGTGTCGAAAGGCTTTAAACGTTTGTACGAACGGTGGAAATCGGAAACGATTTCAAAATAAACTCCTTAACGCGATGCCAAACAGCTACTTAATTTATGAACAACAGCGAACAAGATGAAAGCTCCAGGTATTTCCGACGCCCTCAAACGCGGTTATGGAAGGGAAATTAGTTAGTAGTCCCTTGTGTCCCACGAGTAGGAACTGCAGGTACAATTTACCAATATTTCTTTGCGGAAAACTCAGATTTAATAATTATTTATTCTATTTTGGAAAAATTCGAAATAAACTTTTTTTTTATACAAAATTATACAACAACGTAGGTAAATAAGACGCGAAATTGTATTTTATTAAATCTCACTGCTTTTTATTAAGAAATTTGGAACCAATTTTGCAATTAGTCGAGGGGCCGAAATTTAAAAATAATATTTTCTTCCTAAAAGACGACAATTATCTCCTTTCAGCCAACTAAAAACAATTGTAACGCAACACTTTGTTTCGAACTTATGATTTTTTATATCGCTCTTCTCCCCACAAACTTTCACAAAACAATAAAAAAAATTATTAATTAAATATCTAAAGATTCAAAATTGGCAACAGGATTTAGGTTTAGCTGGTGGCTCTGAAGTGTAGAGTTTTCCAAAATCGTAATCTAACTTTTTACGACTAAAGTAATGCGCAGTGTAAGAATTCCGCTTTTGGGTCTTGCGAAACTACAATAAGCTTTGTCCATAATAAAATTCTACAACCCTTATTATATTTAAGGGAAATTTTCCCGACTGTCTGTATTGTTCGACGAACTACATATTCATCATGGCATGTGAGGAATTTTACTGTTTACTCCGTAAAATTACGTATAAAACGTCGCATGCGCAAAGTCTGAACTTACAACAATAATAAAACTGAGAAAGGGCAGGAACCTAGACAATAACATCGTGCCGTGCACCTGAACTCGCGATATTGACAAGAAATTTTATTAAGGAACTCCGGACTTTATCGTCTTCCCTTAAAATTAACCGCTGTGCAGTTCCTGCACAGGTAAAAATTGCTACCTTGATCGTTAGTACACATAAAGTTTGCAAGTCAATTTTTCAAGTCAGTTGTGCCGTCAACATTACTTAGCAGGAATAAATGTGAAAATAATGACCCCGTATTTACAGAAAACTCTCCAAGTTTTAAACACAAAGTATTGATCCTCTTTACACGCCGAACTATTTCAGGATAAACACAACAATAAAGTTTTTGTTGTCAGTGGCGGCCTTACCCAAAAAACATTTATCCAGAAAAATAATTATTGACCCTTCACCCGCCTCTTTGCGAATTAATTTGCGGTTTGACGAAACGCAAATCGCCTCAGGATCACACGAAAACTTTCGATAATTAACGCAATAGAAGTTGCGGCGCAGCTGTCACTTGCATTTATTGTTTTCGCGGTTCTTTATTGTGCGACGTCGCCTTTTTGGGGCCATCCACGAACTAATCTAATGCCAAAATTAATTACGCTTCTATTGTTTAACTTACAGCTACTTGATACCGTTAATTCCCATTGGAACCGGGCCGAACATCTGAGTAGTTTGTTATTAATTAGCAAAACAAGACGGCATCCAGATACCGGAGATGTTTTTTGTCGTGATTCCCCTAACAAAGCCAACTTCCCTCCTCATTTCCATAACCGAAAACTTATCTAGTTGGCCGCGAAATCGATTCGTTTCGAAATGAAAAATGGCAGAAGTTAGGAAAGACAGTGTCTATACTACAGAATTATTACAGTGAATTTGTAAACACGCCAGCTAAGTAGATGCGGCTTTGAAGTTTACATGGATCAATAGCATGTTAAATTATGAGTTTGGAAGGATTAAGATAGATTTACGATAGGATTTGGGTTCGGTTGCAGGAGAGGGAGTTACACGAAAGTGCGTGTGTGTCCCTGATTTCCTTGCTCTTTCACCAAGATCCACTCGAACCGGCGATTATTCCCCGGTAATTCCAATTCAAGCTCTCAATGCCCCTCTCGCAACACCAAAGCTTCTGAAGCAAGCCGGAATCGCCAGTTAATTTTCTGGAGATTGGCAAAAAAATGTTGCTACATCTGAAATTTATTTGCCAAGAGTTTGCAAACAGTTATAAACGGGTCGAGTAACGAAAAATTTCGGTGATTACCGCACTCCCGGTTTGGTTACATAAACCAGTTACCCAACATTGAAGGCTTACGTATCGAGGAAACTTTGGAAGGCATTAAGTTTCAACATGTGCGGCCAATATGACGCCTTCAGGGCGTTTCGTAAATTACGTGTCAGGTATTATGTTTGGTAACGAAAGTACGGTGAGTGGTGGCGGAAATGTCAGCTTCCCTGGATTTGCCCTACATTTAGAAATAAGTATTACTCTCCCTTGAAAAGAGCAGGTCTGTCGTTAGTGGGAGGTAAAATTAATTATGGGGAACTGCCGAAATCCACTTGGTCGAATTTGATGTTAAATAATAACAATCGTGCAGGACTCATGAAGCACTATCGATTGGCTCATTCACGTGGGCAAAGGGTTCAGTTGTGGCTTTGTTGACGTTTTGATGGGCGACAACGGCCCATCGTCGATAATTACAATGAGGGTTTTAACCCTAACGAGTCATTGTTCAACTCAATTTATTCTAAATAGACCCGTCATAAATCTCACCCCTCAACAATAAAACTTGTTAATTTCTAGAAAACTCCAATAGTGTTGAGGGCTGAAGTTTTGAGGTTGGCGCCGCCACCAAAGTTTGTGTTTCTTGAAATCCGGGACTTGGGGGTGGGTCGGGATGATTGACGCCGAAATCCGTTTCGATGGCGCGATAATTGGCGAGTCGCCCTCGAATTGTTTAATTAAAATTGAGCGGCTTACCCGGACGAATCCGAATTTTTGGCGTAATTAGTAAGTTACTGTGTTCCGAACATTTAATCTCTCCTCTCGACTCCCGGGCGCTGCGCCCTCCCCCAACCGGATTATCATCGTTATTTACTCCAACTCAATCATATAATCTCCCTATGAATTAAAATTCCCGAAAGACAGCGGCGGCGACGGCTCCTCCAAACTTCCTTCAAAACTTTCCATTAAACTCCCCTTTTAATAAACTATCAATCGCGGTGGGCGGAAACGCGCTGTTAAACGGCGGAATTTCCGGTGCATTTTGCCGGCGCTTTTTTGCGGCGGGGAAGAGTGGCTTGTTGAAAGTTCGGCTTGTCGAGTTGCTGACGGCATTGTTCTTGCCGTCCCGGCTACAATGTGGAGAGGGCTTAATGGGAGCGTCACGGCCGCGAGAATATGCGCCACTGTTTGTTCAAATGACAGCCCTTATTGATGGTGGTTCATTATCGTAAGTTTCCTGAAGGTGACACCGACTAATTGTGTTTATCTGGAAAACTGACCATAAATAAAATATTTAACAGCCGCCACCTTTCGTACCTTTGTTTTCTCGGGGCGCAATTATCTACCGCCACCCCCACAACCTCGCGCCCACCCATCGACCCATCATTTTTGACACAAAGCACTTCCAGGCATTGTTTTCGCCACTCACGCCGCCGAAAGGACTCGCCAGCAACCCACACTCGAATTTCCTCACCTCCATTTATCCACGGGAGCTGCCAAAATTTAAACCACCCAGTGGACGACGTTCAGCTTTTTGATGCGCATAGAACTACGATTGGTGGGGCGCGGCGCACCAAGTTTGCGTACCACTAGCGACAAACGGCACAAGCCGCCAAATTTTTGCCTCTTACTAACTAGTTTAAGTTGATGGGATGCTGGCTTTCTGTTATGACCGTCATGACACTCAGAGGTGGGGACTTGGGAAACTCTCGTCGTTACTTGTTTACAATGTTAAGTCCTGGAACAAGGCGAAGCTTTTTCATGTGTGTCGGACGCGTATTTATGGATTTGTCGCTTTGAGGATTCCGGACGATATGAAAAATTCATCCCGGAAACGGACACGTTACGTCACGTTGCACTTTATCCGGCCTTCATCCTTAATCGGGCGAAGGATCGTGCCAATTTGGCTCTGCCCGCAAATCGCATGTTTCCGCTGCATGAAGACAGGCTACACGACAAAGCTTTCTAGGTGCAGTCGCAATTATCGCCGAGTTAATCCGTTCGTATAGATTTCGAGGTAAAAATGGCACCACTCCGGTCGTAACCTACCACAAAGCCATTTCTGCATATTAGCGTGACGTCACTTTAGAACGACCGAAAGGAAACACGTGTTGGATGGGAAAAGCTCGATCGTTTCCTTGGTACCCCGCTGGAATCTAATATTTGTAGTTTACGACTTCACGGCTAATATGATCGAGCAGTCGAGGATTCATGCATACGGAATCAGGTGCTAAGGCATATCCTGAATTATATTCAAATTGCTGATTGAGTTTATTATGCTAATAGCGGTAACCCGACGAGATTTGCGATAGGTTAACCGGAGCATGGGCCGCAGTTCGCGTTGCTTAGGCGGAACAAAGCCTCCATCAACAATTTTCAACGTCGCCACCATTATCGGCAGACGCAGAATCAATATTGAGTTTGTTGATTACGAACAGGACTAAGATTAACTTCGGAACCGCAACTCCGCGTTTGCTCCTCCGAACGGAGCACCACTCGCCACTAGGCACCACACTCTTGGGAAACTGGACAATGACTCCCCTGAAATTAAAAATATTTTAAACATAAATTTTAAACAATATGTCTAGTGCTCGAAGACGTTTTTAGATTAAAATATACTTATGTTAATCTTGAATTCTTGAAGCTGAAGAACCACAGATCGGTGCCGCTTTAGTGCAGAGGTGATCCGGTATTTTCCAAAATTTTCAATTTCCTTATTATCCGGCTGCAACAAAATGTCAGGTAGCTGGTCCGTGGGCCGATGGTGATGGATGGGGCTGCGGCGGCCCGTGGGGCCGCCACTTGCGGGCGGCGTCGGCTGAAATTATCTATCATTCCAACTTCGCGGTCTTAAGCGAATGTTTAAACCCAATTACTCGAGCTAAAAACTCCGATCAATCACGAAATTGTGCGGCTTAGCAGGGAAATCGGATGCACTTGAAAATTTATGGCCCAGTCACGGCCATGGTCGAGATCCCGCCCGTTTTTCCCTTCTGTTTTTGTTTTGGTCCCGTTAATTTATCGGTGCGAAAGAACACCGCGTTATTGATCGTTCGACGGTCGGCGGCGGCGACCCCCTTCGTTAAAGTGGCGGTGGCCGGCGTCGAAATTTATTTGCAGGTAATTTTTGTCGCACAGCATTGCGGAATGATTACCGTAATATGTGCCTTATAATAACAGAGCCGCGACAAAAGCGACCATGAATCAACGTTAACAATGTGCTCGGCTTCGGCCGGAAAATTTTAGATTTTTGTCGGGCGTTTTGTTTCGCACCGACTTTTACGAGCTTCATATTATACAATCTACTCGCGAAAGAATCCAGGACCGGTCAAAACTGCCTGATTTATGCCCGAAGCGCGAAATTTATCATCGAACCCGACCCCCGGAATTCCATTCAACACCGAAAGCTCTTAGTGTGGCCGTGTACAAGTTCGAATTAAATTTAATTAACCCGACCGCGGATCGTTCGTTGAGGCTTTTGTGCATGCGGAAGCACTTTTCTAATTTCGCCGGCTGATTCGTTCAATTACGGATACGGGGAATTTCGGGGATGGAGGGTGGTCGGAAACAAAAATTCGAGGGATAAGTAGACCGGAAACGGGAGAACGGGCGCGAGCTAAGGAAACAGACCTAACTTGTGATACCAGTAACTCGGCGAGCTCCGAACTGCTAAAGCCCTTCCTTAAATGGCCCACTTCCGCATCGATTACGCGGGATTTAACTAAAATATAGGCATAATGTTCCCGGGGCTAAGAAAGGACGGACGGTTAACAGAAAAGAAACCGGCAGCCGGCGCGATTACCGAAATTATTGCACGCCCTACACCCCTGAAGGACCCCGAACACAAACCGAGAATAACTCGCGAAGGGCCTCAATTAAAGACGAAACAACCGGCGGCTCGGCGAATTTCGCCGATTCTCCCGGCGCATCCGCCATTTTTGCACCCCTAATTATCCGCCAAGTACCGTAAACCACAATAAAAAAATTTCTTCACAATAGCCACCCGGCCAACTTAGCTCTATATCTTGAGTTGCAAATATAGCGGAGTTGTGCCTCCAACCCCCATCACCCGCAAATCTCCTTGTAGTGGTGAAGCTTTAATTTCCCGGCCGAATTATCGAACCGCTGCAGTTACGCGACGGCTCAACAACACTTTGTATTGACATTTCCGTAGCATCGTCCTCTTCAGAATTGTGGCGTTTTGTTGGCAAAGAGGTTGTGCGGCGTAATATAATTTAAGTACCTGTGTACCGAAATAACATTATTAGCTTGTGCAGGCCCGGTAACGAAGAGCTTAACGAATCTGCGGTCATAGGGGAGAACTGTTGTTTCCTGCTAATAATATCAAGCAAGCGAGGCTGCTGTTGCTTGTATCGAATTTCCCTCGTCTACAAGACGAAAACGGTTTCTGGGAGATGAGCCGCGCAATTAGTATCAGTCTTTGCCCGAATGAGCCCCAGCGACTTCCTTCTGACGAGAAAGTTTTCTAGTTCTGATTTAACGCAATTACACCGAAACAATTTGCTGCTTGTTTTAATGTGCCGGAATGCATGTAGTGGAGCTTGTTCGAGATAAAACCTACGAAATTATTCCAGTCATTCTGGACGAATTCTGTGAACGAAATCCCATTACCATATTTGAACTTAATTAATGCAAGAACCGACGTTTTAATTATGTTAACAAGCCGTACGCTTGACTGGAGGTGCACTTTAGCCGCTCGTCGTGGAAACGTTTCAAACTCTGCGGTAATTATTATTTATGTTGCAGGGTAAATAGTCGCATGCTAGCGGGTCACTGCGGAGATATGTTCATTGGGTAAATAGGAGGACGGTTTCCGCCATCCCTTGCGCGCTTGTCCTGATATTCGCATTTCATAAATTCACCCAATTCTGCCAAAAGCCTCGGTCGCTTTGCGATGGCGATTTTCGGACTTTTTCGAGGCAAATACACGAGAGACCAATTCATTCCGCATTTTGACACATCTCGTTCGACCGGATTTCGCTATCGCAAATTTCTTCCTGTTAAACAACCATCAGCTCAATAATAAAAGTTTTGGTGAAAAGTTTCAGCGCAATCATAATAATAACAACGCGATAAGGCTCGTTCACAAATTAAAAAAAAAGTGTTAACGCAACTGTCGTTCTTCTCGAATCAGTCGGATGAACGAGACTTGACCCGGTGACGTTACTTGTGCCCGTTTATTACGCACACTTCCTGTTTTCTCCGGCACTCCCGCGCTTTTTACGACGTTTCCATCCAAATAATTCCAGGAATAATCTCTCTAACTTCCATCCGAATTACCGAACGGCATTTATGGGCCATCGTTGCCCTTTCGCTGGCGGAATCCTGAAAATTGCGTCGTCTCCTCCACCCCACGCACCTAGCGTCGCCGAACCGCCACCCCAACTATCTCAAAAGCAACATTTCCATAATAAATTCATTTATTTGTAAATCATCAGTCGGCGGAGCAAGAATTTAATTTCCCACAGGCCGATCGCTGATCCCTTGCGCGATACAGGCGACCGATTTAAAAATCAGCCTTGGATAATTGTAAATCGATGGCGCCTCACCCGAAATCATATTAACAGAAGCGGGAAGCAGCGAAAAGCCGTGTACCTACATCGACAGATTTTCCATTTGGAAATTGGGTTATAAATTTAAAAAAAAATTGAAACACTTCCACCAAAGCGACGGAATACATTGTGAATTTTGATGTACCGTCTTTTCAGTTATTTAGACGACTTAAACTTGGACAACTATTGAGGCCAGACACTGGTGGTGTCTGGAAGGGAAGGTTTTTAGGGTGGAAGTAACCGGAAATTAATATACCGCGCAATGTGGCTGGTATCGAAATTTGCACGTCCATTCCAGCGAGCTCAGTGCTTTGCAATAATGATATTGTCGTAGGTAGGTACTATTGCCGGATGACAATGAGTGGGTGTTTGATATGTGCCAACAAAACCGGTCCAACTCCGCCATGCAATACACACACCCGTATTAGTTCGAATTTTCTCAATTGCCCTCCAAAGTAGTGTTTATGCTGCCAATTCCACTGCAGAATTCAGATTGACATTCCCTATTATGACGCAGGATCCCTCTCCTGTTACGCTTCCCATTCCCAATCGTTACGCCAACAGCAACGTGTCGCAATTACCAATTATCGCATGAATTTACCTTCTCAATTAGCTCCCGGCTCCTACCAAATTGTTTCGTCTTCTTTTCGCGGTTTTAATAAATGCACCAGTAAAAAGCCCTAATGGAAGGCGCGACAGGTTAATGGATGTAACTCCAATTAAGCATTCTGGCCAAAGGTCTCGCCTTATCTAGACGGAATTTATTAATGACGACGTTGAAAGTTTAAAGCTCGCGAATTTACGTGAAGCACACACAAAAAAATATGTTACAATCGCTTTACGGTTCGCAGAGGCCGGAATTGTGCCATAATAAAAGGTAACGCCCCCGAATGACCGTAACCATGTTGCCGCTTTTTAATAATGCGCTCCGGGGCCCCGGACACGCGTTCCGGGCTTTGCGACAATGAACCGAAACAAATCGCATCATCATTGTGCCACGATATTTTCCACTCATTTCTGCATGCCGCGGCACGTACGCTACCCACATACAGGGGACCCCATCATCTCCAACACAATTTCTGTTATTGCCCCTGGAATGGGGCGCGAGCGCCCCATCCATCATTAACGCAATTAATTGTTCATCACTTCGACGAGAACCTTTTGAAGGCCTAGAAAGGTCACCCGAAAATGTTTTTGGTAAAACCAGAAAGAGTTT
Source organism: Schizotus pectinicornis (assembly GCA_951805265.1). Taxonomy (NCBI): domain Eukaryota; kingdom Metazoa; phylum Arthropoda; class Insecta; order Coleoptera; family Pyrochroidae; genus Schizotus; species Schizotus pectinicornis. The sequence continues at coordinate 3,346,626 of OX638206.1, forward strand.
TTAGCTTCTTAGGTCGGTGCCGACTAACTAGAACCAGAAAATTTAATTTAATCATAAGTGCAAGTTTTTCTGAACTTTTGAAAATGGCCACGAAAGAAGAAAAGTCGCAATGCCTTCTCACTGCTGACCTGAAGAAAGTAATTGGAAGACTAGGAAGTCAGTGGCGTGCCTTGGTCTTAAATCGAAAAAACTTCTTCAATTTCTTTCCAGTTAACTCCTGCAAAAAAATTAATTTTGCTCACATTAGATTTTGCCACTGATTGAAACTCTTCATTTTTGAAGATTTCCTTGGCGCCCGGTTTTTTGTCCGCGCCGCTAATTTCGTGAAGTACGATGACAAATGGCCGTTAATTATTGTAACCGCGCATGTGTCGTCGTATTTCACGGTCCGAACGAGATAAAATTAGCACGGTTGAGTCGCGCTTTCCTTTCATCTGAACCAAAGAATTTTAATAAACGCAAAATGCACCATCACAGCCCGTCGCGACTTATGTTCTAGGTGTTTACCACAAACACCCACATCATGGTCCAGATCAAAGGAGCGACGAAACCCGGCACGTCCAATAAAACAGTTAAACTTTTCAACCAGTGGCGTAACGACCTATTTTTCTCTAATTATCCACTTAGGTAATTGACGGAGCGACAAATCTCACCCACCCAGAAACGGATTGTTAACGTTCGTTGCTCCTGTTCTATTAATACGAAACCGGGGAATCGATGCTAAATTTATTATTGAAAATGTTTTAATAGGGGAGGCGGTTAATGGGGTTGGAGGAAGAGAAAAAAAATGTTTACCGACACGTCCAATCAAAAGCCATTACGAGGGCGTGAGTGACAGCGCTGAAACAAGGCGGTTGTGCACAGCTTAGGAGCCGGAAACGGAGCTTAAATATTTCAAGATTGATTGATTCCGTTGTCAAAATAGACTGTAAGAGGTACTTAGCCGGAATAGTGTTTATTTATTAACGCGTTCGCCAACACGCTATAATCGGCCTCAAGAGAAGGAAATGGGGGACAACCCAGAAAAAAGCTAAGATTCGAAGTCTCATTTCGAGGGTACCGAAAATAAGTTTTTCTAGACTTCCAGAACTTTTCACTGTTGTTAATTTTTGCATGGTTCCGTGGCAGTAGGTTGCTCGAAATTGGGGAGACTGGGCCAAAGTGGCGGGCTGGCGTCAATGAGCCGTCCGAGATTAGGAGCTTTCGTGCTTGCGATTATTTAAAAATAGCTTCCCGTTTGGGAGCTTTCGAGCCGCCCGATAAAGACGCCGTTCCCGGGACGCGCCTTCTCTATGAAATTTTATCTAAACGACGCCGTCCCACTCGGGGACCCGTGCGTAATAGATAAATATCGGGGGATCGAGCGAGCCCTCTGGAAGTTTGCGAGGCACCGGGTCAGCCACCTTCTAATCCAGCGCCACTCGACAAGCATTATTGTTTCGTCGGCATCGGAACGACCCTCCGCCATCCCTTTCACCTTATCTCTTCGTCGGAGAGGCGAACCAACACGTTTTGGGGGCGCGACTTAATTGGTTTGTTAAAAGAATCATTCGTCGGGCGATCTGGGCGAGAAACATTCCGGGAAATTTTTAATCCACTTTGCACGTGCATAATGGAAACGCGACCGGAACTAATTTCACTAATCTCAACGGAGTTAAATCGTTTTGAGTTCTATTTAAATATGAATCGAATCAACTGCCGGTTTCAATTATTCTCCTCGCCGCTAATTCGCCAGCGGCGACATGTTTTGTTTCCGGAAGCTGCGGCTTTTAAATTAACTCTTCGTCGCGGCCACTGGAAACTGGCGATAATTTCTTGTTGGGTTTTTCGATCGAGGGTAAGAGCCGCGACTTTCGGGCGATATTGCAGCCGGCTCGATGGGCTTTTGTGGGCTTCTTGTAGCTCGGCGAGTGGCTGAATTGAAAAAGTTGGACAGAGTCTCGAGACATCGTAAAAAGTCGACCGAGGTAGATGCAAATGATGCATTGAAGCCGGTCGCTGAACCGGCCGCTTTCAGGACGACGCCGACAAATCGACGACTTTTGAACTATGGAGAGGTCTTATCGCGTATCGCTGTAACGTGTCAATTCGCGGCGAGTTGCCCAATTTTTTGCCCGAACTTTAAAAGAGACACCCACGATGCGGTAGCCATCAGTCATCGCCGCTCCCTGACACCGCCGAAACAATCCTAAGGGAAAAGTTCGTCGCGTTCGACAACTTTCAAGACATGATCAACAAGAATGAGCTAAGCCGGAATTTTCAGAACATCACTCCCGGAAGATAATTTTAATGGCAAATTTTTCAAAATCCACAGCTTTCTTCTATCGATTTTTCTACATCTATTATACTTGCTATACCTGATATTTAAAATGTAAACTCAGTTTTTGTATTTTTTTTAGTTAACTCTGAATACTGTCTGTAATGAGAAGCTTTATTATGATTATGATAAATAAGATAAATATCCAAAATGAGAAATTAGTTCCGTCGAATATAACGTTATTTAAAGAGTGCTTTGGAAAACACGCCATCTAGCGGTAAGAGTCTCAAACACAAATTTTGAAGAAAAGCGATAATAAACGCAACGAAATGACCAAATTGTTTTCAAAAATTACAAAAAAACTGTGAAATTGGTAAAACAAGACGCATGAGCTAATTTTACCGCGATGTAACTCACGGTTTTTGAGGTTAAAGCGCTGCCACCATTTGCATCACGTTTGTCAAGAATACACATTTTCAGTCTCCATCAATCGCAGTTGGGGGGAGCCATGCAAGTAACCGTTTTTTAAGAAGTTCTTGCAAGTTGTGGCACTTTTCTCACGGTTCTCTGGGAAAAATCTGGAATTTAGCAGCAAAAGTCAAGCAAACCACAACGTTGTTTTGGTGACCTTATTGTTTTGTTTAAGTGCGCGCCCTCTAGCGGAAAGACTACCAATCACAAATTTAACATTAAATTTCGAAAATAACGGTAAAAACAACCAAATTGTTTACAAATACAACAAAAGGACTGAGATACTGGTAAAACAAAACGTACCAGCCGATTTTACTGCGATCTAACTCACGGTTTTTGAGGTTAAAGCGCTGCCACCAGTTGCACCACGGTTCTCAGGGTTGTCAGGAGGTCAGGAGCTCACAACTTCTGTCTCCATCAACCGCAGTAGAGGGGAGCCATGCAAGTAACCGTTTTTTAAGAAGTTCTTGCAGGTTTCGGCCCTTTTCTCACAATTTTCCAGGAAAATTCTGGAATTTAACAGCAAAAGTCAAGCAAACACTTTGAATGGCAGAACGTTGTTTTGTTTAAGTGCGCGCTCTCTAGCGGAGAGACTTTCAATCACAAATTTGACGTTAAATTTTGAAAATAGCGGTAAAATCAACCAAATTGTTTACAAATACAACAAAAGGACTAAGATACTGGTAACAAGCCGATTACTGCAATGTAACTTACGGTTCTTGATGTCACAGCATTCCTACCATTTGCATCACGGTTGTCAGGAACTCACATTTTCGGTTTCCATCAACAACAATGAACGGGCACGATACAAATCACCGTTCGGTAAAGAATTCTTGCAAGTTTCAGCATTTCTCTCACAATTTTCTAAAAAAAAAAAAAATTATTTTTAGTAGCGAAAATCAAGCAAACTATTTTAATAACAGCACATTGTTTTGTTTAAGTACGCGTCCTCTGGCGGAGAAACTATCAATCACAAATTTGGCATAAAATTCCCAAATAGCGATAAAGACGATCAAATTGTTTAGAAATGCGGCAAAGAGACTTTCAAACTAGTAAAACAACAGGTACGATTTTAACTTTAATTCTAGATAAACAAGACGTAAGATGTGATTTTACTGCGATGTAACTTACGGTTTTTGAGGTTAAGGCGCTGCCACCATTTGCTTCACGGTTGTCAGGAACTCACATTTTCACTCTCCATCAACAACAATGGAGAGACACGATGCGAATAACGTTTTTTAAAGAGTTCGGTAAAGAATTCTTGCTTGAGTTGTTTGAGGTCTTTTCTCACAATTTTTTGAAAAAAATCGACTTTTAGTAGCAAAAATCAAGCAACAATGTGAATGACAGAACATTGTTTTGTTTAAGTACGCAACGCGCTCTCTGGCGGAGAACGTATCAATTACAAATTTGATAAAATTTTCCAAAAGTGCTAAGAACGATCAAATTGCTTAGAAACGCAGCAAAAGGACTTTCAAACTAGTAAAACAACATGTGCGAATTAATTTTAACTTTGATTCTAGATACACAAGATTTAAGATGTGATTTTAGTGCGTTGTAACTTGGTTTTTGAGGTTAAGGCGCTGCCACTATTTGCAACTCGGTTGCCAGGAACTCACATTTTCATGTCTGGCCGGCTCGATAATTCTGGATAACGGCCGGGTCGGTAGTCGCCTTAAAAAATTAACGGGAACAGCGGCGCCATATTTCGAAAGTCGAAATAAAATTTTCAGCCAGGCCCGGACTTGGGTTATTCAGGGGCGGCGGGCGTTAATGCCATCAAAGTTTCACGGCGCTGGTGGGCATTAGCTAGATTTCAAAAGGCTCCGAGCAGATTGATTAATGTTGGCGAAGAAAAGAATAATGAGCTTTGTATACAGGCGTCTCGGGACGGAATTGTCACAAACGAGGCCCTGCCGCCCAACTTGCAGACGCTGATGGAATTTTAATTGTCGAGTTTTTCGCCCGGGCATGTGTCAGGTGGAACGACGTTTGACACCGGCCGCAGATAAAGCGACAACGCCTCGAATTATTCCTAATGGTTTTCGGGAGCGTCGCGACGACGACAACAACGACGAAAATTTAATTTGCCCCTCTGGCAGTTTTTCAGGGACGGCGGCGAAAAGTCGACGACGTTATCTGCGTTGTTCTTGTAAATAATTAACGCTCTACTCTTCTTAATTAATTTCTTGGCCGACGTTGATTTTGCGAGAGGGGCGGCGGTATTAAAAATACACACGCCATCGGCCGCCGGCGAACGCAACTGAAAGCTTCAGCCGCCGCGAAATGCTAACAGCAACTTGCTCCTAGATGGAGGTAATTACAACTATTGTGCGCTTCCTACAATCTTGACGGGATCAAGATCAAAATTAAATTACAGCCAGGATAATGAGGAGGATATTAACGCCCCTTACCTCTGAGTTTCCATAATTTTGATTCAAAACTCAACCAAAACAAATCGGACTTTACAGCTGCTACTAACTGATTTGCATAGCGTGTTTCGTTAATTTCACGCACTGAAATTAGTAGACCTAGAACTTTACCTGTTTTTGACCCGATCAATATTTGAAGAGGCACAATCCTTTTCGAGTCTCTCAACTTGCACAAATTACAGCGAATCTCGAAACACTTGTTGAACTCGCATTAATAGTTTGTGCGTACATCAAAACTTTCAGTTATCTACAGCTCGGCCAGCGTGCCAAATAATCTCCAGTATCCGTCATTTTCTAAAATTTATTTTCATCATATTCGATTTAACAGCTCCAGACTTCTCCAGCTGTAAACACAGCGCGGTCGAGAGGTTGTTTTTTCATCTGTAAATTGATGCGGTTAAAAATAAAAGACAACTCGATCGGCTTGATCGATGGTGGGTTTGTTCGCTTCATTTTACAAACTACAAACTTGTACTCGTCGAGGATGGAAATGGCTCCAAACGAGATTATCGAACTTTATTCAGAGTTTCCAACAATTTGAAGCCGTAAATTTATAGCTGCAATGCACAAGCATGATCGATGTATTGCGATACAGCGTGATCCTCGTTCAACACCCCCGGAATTAGGAGCCTAACAGGATTCTCATGTACCGGAGTTTGCTTGATCAAAAAATTTCTCATTCGGCTTCGCTACTCGCGTTGCAGAAATCCAAATCTCTTAAACCGGGCATCGTCTGAAGATTCGGGTTGGACCTGCCTGATCGCGTGAGCTTAGTCTAGGCGATCCCTCGATGCTTATTGGGCCGAGATAAAATCGTTTTTTCAATTCACAAAATTATTGTTTGAATTACTCTTTGAAATTGCTTTCTTAACGTCAATATTACCGACCTCGCGTTTTGGATGCGTAAATAACTTTACTTAGCGTGACGGAGACGAAGAGATTGTATCTGTTGCTAACTCCTCCGCCCCATTATTTCCGGGTATATCATCAAGTGAGGATAAGTAGGTTAAGGCGACGTCTTGCCCGATAGATAACGTTCTTAGGAGCATTAGCTCTCGGTCAATAGCAACAATGGCTTGATTGATTCAGACGGTTCGAGTTACAGTTCTCGCTGTCGTCTCCATAATCAGGTTGAAGAAAATTTCGCCGGAAAATCCCCTTAAATTGCAACGTTCTTCTTGACGTTAGTAGCTGCATCTCCTGTTGTTCACGAGAGAATTTACCTGCAAGTGAAGAGTGGACGTAAAGTTGACTTGAACTCTAAAATTAGCTCGAGGGAGATTGCAAGTGAAGAGTGGACGTAATGTTGACTTGAACTCTAAAATTAGCTCGGGGGCGGTTTGCATGACTTGTGCTCGGGTTATTATTGTTGCAGCGGTTGCGATTAGCAAAACAAAATCTCTGGCGTTGTGCAATGAGGTCGGGGGTTTCTGACCGCCTCGGGGAGGTCCTCGTGTGCGGGCGGCCGTTAAGGGCGCGAATCGGGAGATAACGCAATTAAATTTAACTACCCTCGACGGACCCTTATCGTCCGCCAACCCTTTCTCGTGCCGGCCCCCCGACTAGTTGGGCCAACTTCTTTAAATTTTCATCATCGATGCCGTTGGCGTGCCTCGTTTTCGGCTCGTTTTACTGCCGGTAATAAACTTCGTTATAAAATTAACAAATTGTGGTGTTTATGGGAAAACGCGATATTAGACTTTGTAGATTCTTTTATGGTAAAGAGTCGTAATTTTTTATTTGTTTGCTCCATCATTATTTGCGACCTGCCGTAAAACGGCCGCAATTAATAAAATAACAAACGAAAAAACTTTTTGGGGGGATGGAAGGCGACGAAAATTTATATTTAACGTGTGCGTTGGGGCGCACGCAAAAGTCGGGACGCGCGGTCCCATAAGTGGAGATAAATTTTTTTATAGGGTCGGAATTGTTTTATTCAAAGTTTTCCTGCTGCATCAATAGATAAGCACTTGTTTCCGCGCTTCCCATCTTGTCGGGGCTCTCCTGGATTCTTTATCTCGTTATTTTGTTTCTGTTGCCATATTTCGCACGTAAAAAATACATAAAGTTGGAAATCGAATACCCGCCGCTTCCCTCGCCTAATTTCCGACGAAAGCACAATCGTTACGTTTTAGTAGGTATTCGCCAAGTAATTTGAGTACCCACCTACGCAACAAAAACCCTAAACTGCGCGTTCTAAAATTTCGCCATCACTTAGGCAATGAAGCTGTAAAATTTACGATATTCTTTTTTTTTGTTGCAGGTTAATCAGCCCATCGCAGAGTGAGTACAGTTTTTTTCCGTTCCCGTTTCATATTTTGGGAACAATCAGCCCGTCAGGTTCAACCCGCTTCCCTTTCACGAACACAGCTCGGACACAATGGGAAAGTTTCATTGTTTTCTTGAGCTTTATCGGTAATGGCCAGTAATCACGTCATAAAAATGGGCTTCTGTATGTAAAATCCGCGATAATCGATCTACTCGCGTTTCAACTGAGAAACACGAGCCCAATTTGTATCGGCCGGCAATAATTCGCGCTGCTACCCCCCGAGTTTGGGGAGTCTGACGCCACGCCACTTCCGGGACTTGTCGCGACAAACCTCCCCCAAGAAGGACCCCCACTTGCATCAGTTCGTTGCGTGTTAGAAATTTCAATTACGTTAACTTCGCGGCGATGGTCCCGAAAAAATTACATACTTTACCCGCAATTACCGCAGCCACCCGGAGTCGCCGTCCGTTACAAGTTACCCAACGTTTACTTTAATCTAGAGCCAGAGTTTTTTTTTTAAGTAGCAGTTACGTAGATTTATTATTGTTTTTGGGACAATTGGTTCAATTTTGTCTTCTCTTAAGTAGACTTCAACAATTAAATGTAAAAGTAACATGGACACTTGATTGATGAATTGAATGGACATGATGGTTACAATTTAATAACATTTTGGCAAATAGGTCAATCGAAAGGCACAGTTTATGACCGCAGCCATACATCGCCGCACTGATATCCAATCGCTGTTATATATAACTAGATATAGCGACCACACCCAATTCATGCCCATAAGGATCAACAATAAATGAAGCGTAGATTCTTGGGAGCTAAGTTGGCCATAAAACATTCGCATTTCAACTAGAAACAACAATTACCTTCTATTCTCAGTTACCTCATTTATTTTTTGCTCAAAATTAAGAAACAAGAAATATTGTCGTAGGCTCAGTTAACCAACCTTTCTCCCACATGTTTTTGCATGTTACGTTAATATTACCACTTAGATCCTTGGTCCTAATGATCCATCTTTTTTGAATAAAACGTCATCAGTAATTTAAACTGGGCAAAAAGGAATAGGCCTGTTAAATCCTGGTCACATCCATCAAGTCTTGCGGAAGAAGATGCAGAACATACATACATAAGAAGCGGAAGTAGTGGGTATGGAGTCCTGTGATTCTTTATTGTCGAAAACAGTTGGTGTTGGTGTTACGTAGGGTCGCGACTTACCCACCGCCATCTTTTCGTAAAAACAATTGCTGTTGTAATTACCGGGGGGGTGGTCTGTAAATTACACATGTCTTGTCGTTAGCGCGGTCCGCGTGAATGCGACGTAATTTAATTGACGCCTTCTAAACACGCTCGCGATGTAATCGCGGCACGGAAAAAGTCCGGGTGAAAATCCGGACGGGTCGTATTTACATAACAAATACGAACGGTGGCGGCGATTTCGGAGTTATTTTTCACCGTTTCAATCGTACGCGGTTCTTTTTGCGAAACAACGGGAGTGATGGGTTTCGAGGTTGGCTCGGTTGGGAACGATAACTAGGTATCGCTAATTGTCCACACGGTGCCGCTACCAAATGGCAGCGATTGCCCGCCGCTCAGACCGCGATTATTTCGAGCGAAAGGCCAGCAGGAAAAAAAACAGTTACAACTATACTTTTTGGGGGCGAAGATAAATGGTGTCTTAGATGGCAAAGTTGGTGGACACTCCCCAACAACGATAGACCGATTGCAGAGTCGGTTTATAGTTGTTGTGCACACGTATGATTAGAAGTTGAAAATAAACCAATATACTTTTTAAACTTTTTTTAGAAGTTTGAGTCATAGTTGTTATTTTTTAAATAACTTTTTTCAAAATTTTAGTCAAAATTAATTTTTCTATTTTATTTTGGGTCGTATTTAACAGTCTAAAAAATTTACCCAATATTTTCATACAAAAAAATACTTTCATTTCTCAAAAATACTAAATGCTCACCAAAATTAAGAAAATACATAATCTTAAAGCGACAACCAAATATTGACATAATGCTGGCCTCTTATATATTTTGTTCGCCAAAATAACTTTTGTTGACCATAAATACTAAATGTCCACCAAATTTTATTCCGCATTTAATCCTAACATAATACCCAGATATTTAATTTTCGACAGTGTCTTATATTATTTAGCAGTTAAAAATACTATTTGTTGATCAAAAATACACAAGCAATAAAATGTTGTGCAAATGGTAAATAATTTTATGCAAAATTATAGATGAAGATGTGCTAGGGCAAGAAAAATAAGAGTAAAAATAGAAGTGGTTTGCACAAAAAAAGATATTGATTTCCGTAATATATAAATGATGCTTTCCTGTAATTGGCTTGCATTATGTGGAACGTAAAACTTCTTTTAGTAGTAATTTCTAATCGTGCTTTAAAAAAAAAATACAGGGCCCTGAACTGAGCTTGTACAAAACTTTTCTCGCGTGCCTCTTGTCTGGAAGCGCAAGCGGCAAGGAGAGATGCGCAAGCATATTTTATTTTTGAAGTAAAAGAATAATTATTTAACGCACAAATAGTTTTTTTGAGAAACACTAAATATAAATGGATAGGGCAAATATTTATTATGTACAGCACGGACGCGTAACTTAAACGTTAAATTTGGTGAACATTTAGTAAAATTGATAGACATGTAGAATTTAAAATGTAAGCAATGGTAAAACAATACGCAGCATAGTTATTTTAGTGATGATGTTCTCATTTTCGATGTATGGTTTAATTTAGTGTACATTATATTTGTTCCCTTTTATTTTTAGCTTTAAGCTTTTCATACTGAAAGTCTTTAGTAGTCACTGAAACACTGATTAATTTAAAAAAAATGAAATTTTTGACATCGATTTTATGAGTTAAATCTCCTAGATTCGACGTGCTCAACAGAAATTTCGTATTATTTTCAACGTTAAGAGTTTAATTCGCTACCTGAAATTCCTCGCTCGCGGATAACAATTTTATCGAACCAACAACGATAGAGTTTACAATTGCAAATTGCTCCGGAAATAACCTTCTCCATGAAATAAGCATTTCCCGGAAATTTGACTGAAAGTGCAGTCTATAGCACACAAGAACTTTAGAATTATGAGTCTATTCTGTATCGTTCATAAAGTACGCTTAAATACAAATTGACTGAAATTAGGCGCGACATGTCTAATTCACCTTGATAAAAGTTTGTTTCAATATTACAGAAATTATACTTTTAACATATTTATTTTTAGAAATTGTTAATGTATAATTGCGGTATTCCTTATTAATATTTTTTGTAGTCATTTTCCATCTCTTTTTCTACCCTTTAATTTTGAAGAACAACTCCTATTTGATTCCGGCATCTTCAAATTTATTTGTCGCAGCGCACGATTTACATTACCTTATAGGCGATAAGCAATCCCCTTATCTTATCTTTCATGCAGAAAAGTCGTCGCGTTCCGGCAGGAACGCGCCTGGCATTCCAGCTGCCCAAGAAGCATTCTCTTGTTCGTTCTCTTTGTACACGCCAACTTTGTTTCGGATTGCCTCCCAGTCCTGCTGTGATCTTGCAGGAAAATGGGGTTGAGTCTTTCGGTACGTTTCCAGGTGTAGGTAGAAACGGACAAGTGGCAATGGCCACCGTCTTGATGCACGAACATTGCATGTCGCAGTCAAGTCCAAGATTTACCGTCGACAGGGGTAGTCTCTTATGGTAAGCGACCCTTATCTGGCCCAGTAGATGCGGAAATGTCGCCTGCGACAAAATACATGGAGCTTCCAAATAATGCAGAAGCAGTTTGTTTGCGGATTCGGGCGGGGTCGGATTTATGCCTGATAATAACGGGGGGTAATTTATGATTTTTGGCGTGTTTACGCTTTTATTAATCGGCGTAATTTGATTTATGGTCGCCGGTGTCTTTGGGTAATAGAAAAATATTGTGGAGTGTCTGGTGAAACGGGGCGGAAATTCCGGGCTAAACAGCACGAAATACAAAGTGAGCAATCCATAAAAACGTTTTTATTCGGAAGAGAAAAGTGTGCTGACAATTATAGCGGCATTAATCTTGAGTTGCCTTTTAGCTAGAACAACTGCTTTTGTAAAACTGTAGCGGGGGTCCGCGACGAAATAAATCACTTCTATGGTGGAGAGAGGGCTAGTCAAAGTTTTAGTGGAGTCAAAAACTCTAAATAACTGCCGCTACGTCGACAATAAACAAGGGGCCCTCTACACCCGGATTCTGAAAGTATTTCAAACGACATTTTAAATCAGAAAAAGTAGTTCTCTCTTCTCTTCTGATTGTGTTTCGTTATAAGCCCGCAAGTACCTGCTCGGAAACGGTTTGTGCTTCCGAACAAACGCAATAAAATCTGTTTGATGTTTTGGATCTCTTCGCCTCGGAGATTAACGTGTCTCCAAGAAACCGTAGGGCACATTTGGTCTTTTAACGAGGGGAATATTAAGCGCAGTGCGGACGTATAAAAGCAAAAATCCCGACGAATAAAAAAGGGACGAACGGAATTTACTTTACGCATTTCCTTTCGCGTTTAATTTATCAAATTAAAAACAATATGGAGCGGTTCGAAAGCTCGCAACAACGCACGCCGCTTTGTTAGTCCCAACGCAAAGCTTTTGTCCGGGACGAATCGAACGAGAAAAAAACGGGGGTGGGTTCTGCTACGTGTTTTGTGTCAATTATATTAATTGGGGGGAACGTCGATAATACCTGGTCGGATCCCCGAAACGTGTCCGAATTAGCAAAGCTAACGAAATTGGCGCGAATCGCGCTGCAATTCCGAAACAAATCGAATCTGTCATAACGTCGAAACGAACTTGGAAAAGTAAATAAAACTCGTGTTATCATAACTATTGCAAGAGCCGTTATTGGAAGTGAAGGGAAACGGCAAAAGTATTTGTCACGTGGATATTTTGTTTGCCGTTTTCGAAATGGAAAACGTGACGACGATCCTCTCGAACGTTCCCGTCGTAAATTATTCACACTCTCAATAATAAACAACTTGCAAATCTCGCGATTTTTTCCATTAATTATTCACTAAACGCCCCGAAGATTTTCGCTAAAATATTAAATTCGCAACGGTGGTCGCTTTTATTTTTTTTGTGGCGCATCGGCCTGATCCGTTGACAATTTTGCGTTATTGTCCCCCGATAACGCCCGCCATCCCGGATCTCATAGCCGAGATGAAGCCATAACGTACACTTTGGTCGGCCCCTTTAGTCGCGAACGAATACGTTTCATGACTATAGATTCAAATTCAGGCGTCCCGACGCCCGGGCCGGTATCAGGACAAATGAGCGGCGAGGACCTGAACGACGTCACGTAAGAACCCGACGCGGAGACGCCATATTTACTAATCCGCCAATTTCCACCACTTGCATTGTCGCCCCGAAAAAAGTAGCGCCGAAATGGCGGATGCGCCGGGAGAATGGTCACTTTGCACGCAAACTTTCACCGCAAACGGCCCAGGAGCTTTCCAGGGCAAAGTTTCCCAATTTATTTAGGTCACCCCAGTGGTGCGACACTGAACCCCGAGTTAACCTCACAACCGAAAAAGGAAGAACTAGATAAATTTAGTAAGTTAGTAAGGTCAGGTTACTAAAAGACCAGTTTAAAGGTAAATTAGGAAGGATTTAAATTTAATTAGTTGGTAAGGTCATCTTATTACTGAAGACCAGTTTAAAGGTAAATTAGCGCGGCTAGGAGCCCACGGCCCGCGCGCCGCACGAGGAGCAACCGTCCTGCAAGTTTTGTCTTTATGCAGGAATTTCGCGATTAACTGCAGGAGATGGCCGTTTAAATGGCGAACGTTTACGTGACTTTTGCAGTCGACTCTTGACGGATTTATTGCCCTAACTCCGAGGCTCATGCAAATTGATAACGTCGTGCGGTTAAAAAGTTGAGGCGCGTCAGGAACATCGCCGTGAGTTGCAGTGATTTGGGATGCTGACCGCTGCATCTGCGGCCGACACGTGACGTCAGATCGTGGGATCGTAACAAATGGTGGCGACGGCCAATGGCGGTTATCGGAAAATTGTTGGGACTTGTGCCGGTAATCGATCCGACTTTCTTACCCGAAGAAATGAATTTTCGGTATTGACTTTAACCCTTGAACTTGAAGGGAGAAAATAGGACGAATCAAACGGAATAATTTAGAGCTAGCGTTGCGCTCTCAATCAAGTCCTTTGTTGGAACGGTCGAAAATTTGCAATTTGCGCCCTTTCGTCAAGTAGAAGAGTTACGACTGCCACTTGACCTGCTCTCGACTGGAACGGGTCGTGTTTCAAAAATAAATTTTAAGGGTCGCTTGCGTCCTAATTAATTAATCAAATGCATTCGCGTCGATAAATAACTGGTAGGTGCTGGACGAGTCGTTTATGTTGCTGCCGGGGGGTAGTCGACGGAAGACTCCCTTATCGCATTTTTAAAACGGTAAGCTTCTTTACTGTGTTCCAGAGGAAATTGCTTTCTCTCCTTAACTCCGGTCAATCCCCCGAAACCGCTTCCAGCTCGCTCCAGAAACGGCTGTAAATATTCATATATAGTTAGCAGGACGACAGGTGAAAAACAGGAATCGATGGAAAAAAGTTTAATGAGCTATTAAGAGGCCTCGAAACTTCTTCGCGACCTCAACGTCCAACTCTTTAACATCCCCTATTGCCGCGACATTACTTCAACTGACCACTTGATTTTCTCGCGCGGATTTTTGGGGTGGTCCATTTCCGAATTAATTCCGATATTATTTGGGAACCGCAAAACGGATGATAAAGCTGCCAGTTTTTCATTAGGCGAACCCTGGCCGTTTCATCGGTATGATTAATGAACACGCCAGGTCAACTGTGAATTTCTAACCGGAGGCGGCCGTTACCCCTAATAACACGCCATCATCCCCTCTCGTCGTCTAACCGAAGAATTAACCACTACCAAACTTTAATTGACGAATCGTCGTAATTTCGCGCCACCTGCAGCTGCAGGAGTCGAAGCAGAGAAGCAGCAGCAGCGTTCGCATTGTCGTCGACACGACGAGATGCAGACTTCATTGCTATGCATAGCTTTCGGCTAGCTGCACGGATAGCGACGGTTTCGCAATTATTGCAAAATAAGCTCGATATAAATTCGTTGCGCACCGACGATAATCTGGAGGCGGCAAGTTTCCAGACTGAAGCACGATGTGCCAAATAGGGAGGAAAGTTTAAAACTCGACGAGGAGACTCCTGGAGCCAATCTTAGAGGTAAATTCTGTTATTTCGAGAAGTGTCCTCGTAATTGTGGAGAGTTCGGGAAGCAATCGCAAAGGATCTGGCCCCTTCGATAGCAGCCACTGACTTGGCAAGAGCGCCAGGAACCCGTCAATGTGACGACTGAGTAAAAGTGAAAGAGTGTAAGTTGAAAATGGCCACAATTTTACGGCAATACTGTCGGGACCGTTATCCCTAATGCAGTCTTCATGCTACCACTTCTTCAGCAGACTGCATGTGTTCGAAGGAATATGGTAGGGGGCGTTAGGGACGACGCAGTATAATCATAAATGCGTAGGGTGGTTTCCAATTGACACTTTGTTTAAAAACTGATATTTGCTCTGTAGCAGTCAAAATTTTAATTCAGTTATTTTGGCGAGTCTTGTTGCGCCTGCACCCTGAAGGGGTTGTAGCGTGATTTGCTTGCGGCAATTTGGCGGAACGGGCTGTGCACCCCGCAGTTTTCGGAATTGATCCCGCATTGTCGCAGCAATAATTTATTTCGTTTCATATTGCTCGCCTGAAACGTGTCCGTGAAAAATGAGATAGAGCGTCATGCTGCTGAATCGCGCCGACTTATTCAGATAAGGAAGCCGTTCGATTATGATAAAATCCTTTGTGAGAATTGTATCGCGCCCCGTCCTTCAGCCGCCCGACACCTGCCCCTCGCTTGCGACTCTTGCGACGACACCGCTCCGGATTATCCCTTCGTCCGGCGACTTATTAAAATTCGATCGGCCGAATTAAGACGAATTTCTCGGGTGTTCGGTCGACCTTTCAGGTAACGACCGATAATTCAGCAGGAGCACCTGGACGGGGGCGCGGCGAAGAGGCGAGGTCGGTTCTCTCGTTAAACACCACTTCCAGTCGTAATTAGGGCGAGAGCGTGTTTTATTTCGAAGAAAATGAAACTGTTTTGTTGGTTCGGAGCGCATAGTCGCCTTCATTAAAGGGATCCTTAAATTTTATGTCTGGCACATAAAGCTTATTAAATTTTTCATGCTGCTCGGGTTTTATAAGCGTCCACAATTAATGCTCTACGGCTGTTCGACGCTAAATTGCTACCCTCAACACTCCCATTCGCCCAATTTATCGCCATTCATCCACACTCGCGACACAAATTCTATACGGAAATATAATCGAAAAGCCGGTGCCCGGGGCGGGGGGAGGAGGTCGAGAAACGTGTGGACAGGGAAGTCGCAACTCGCTCAAAAATCGCTGAATGAAGGTGTGGAGATGGCTGCCGGGTGCCTTTTGGGCGAAAATAATTAAAGGGCGGATTCACCCGGCGCATCCGCCAAAATACATAATCACAAATTACGTAAAACTTTAATTAATTGGATTAAATTTTTTGTAACTTAAAGGTGTTTGCCATTAATAAATAAAATTTATTAATTAAACTTCTGAAAACAATAGCGCAGTGCAGAGCTGCTTAAGGGGAAATTAAATTCAATATGGTTGCTGCTGATGCAAATAATAAATAAATTGTAGAAAAGTTATTTACTAAATCAGCTTAATGACTGGAAATAATTTGGTCGAACGCTCCGTCATTGAATTAAAATTAATTTATTCATGAAAATGAACAAGTTACAATTTTATTTCGGCGTAATTCAACAAAACAAATTATTTAAATTTTAGAACAGAATTGTGGCATTCATCCAAATTTTGTCAACAAATTTTCATTATCTACTTAGTATTAAGAGAAAACTATTTTTTCTATTTCTGTTGTTCAAGTATTTTTTGCGGCTTAACAATAGCGAATTAAACGACCATTGGTGTTATTTTGCTTCAGTCAGCTGTTGTTGTCTCCATAATCAATAAAATTTTCTGTCACCTCCACCATTTCTAATTAAATTAAAATTTCTCAAGTAGCTCAACCAAATATCTGTAAATTGCCGAGATTCAGATAAACTGGTTGAGAGAGTTCTCCCGATTATACTACCCTAAGTTGTCAAGAGTTTTCGGGGATGCTCGCAACATGAACCAAACCAGAAATTTTTTCTATATAATTTTATAAATTTCAAACCGCTTAACACGAATCTGATCGTAGTTTCTCTGTACAAGTCGTACTTTTTAAGATATGATTGTTCGAATGTTCAAATTCAAAATTTTTGTCAAAATCGACCTAAATTGCAAATTTCAACTTCTTTATCATTAGACTTACGATTCTTGTTCATACAGCATTCGATCGCTTTTGTGAAATGCAGAAATTTTATGTATTTGGATTTGATGTAAGTCTGCCCGTTCAAAAGTTACAAGAGTTTGAATATTATAAGAAATCGAAACTTAGTGGTTATTCTAATTTTATGGGAAATCTATTTATTCTAACGTCGAGTTGATTACGGATTTGAATTCAGAAAAACCGATTACATTAGAAAACGCTTATTTGCAGTCTTTAGAGGCAACGATGTCGATTTTAGGACTTTTTCGAATTTCTATCGATTGGGGTGGAAAACAAAGTCGAAAATATTAAAATTTTTTACATCGATTTTATGACTTATTGTTGTGAATTTTGAACCGCTGAACACGAATCTGACTGTGGTTTCTTTGTACAAGTCGTACTTTTTGAGTTATGACGATTTGAAGACTTTGGTTTAAAATTTTCGTCAAAATCGACCAAAATCGCAAATATCAACTTCTTTATTACAAAGTGTAGGGTTTTTATTTTTGCACCGTTCGATAGCCTGTGAAATACGGATAAATTTGATGTATCTTGAAACGATATAAAAGTTTCCATTCAAAAGCTACAGGCATTTAAAAATTAGATAAAAATAGACTTTGGTGGTTTTTGGAAATTTACAAGAAATCTATCAGTTGTAGAGTCAAATTGAGTTCAGATTTGATTTCAGAGAGATCGATTACACAAGAAGGCGTCAACTTCTAGACCGTTGTAGCAACGATGTTGATTTTAAAATTTTTTCGAATTTCTATCGATTGGGGTAGAAAAAAAAAGTCGAAAATATTAAATTTTTGTACATCGATTTTATGACTCATTCTTGTAGATTTTGAACCGCTGAACACGAATCTGGCCGTAGTTTCTTTCTACCCGCCGTACTTTTTGAGTTATGGCGATTTGAAGACTTTGATTTTTATCGATTTGGGCAAACATTAGGGTTGAAAAGAAAGTCGAAAATATTAAAATTTTTTACATCGATTTTATCACTTATTGTTGTAAATTTTGAACCGTTGACTTAATTTTGGCTTTAGAGGTGATTTTAATTTTATATTACCCCGATGCAGATTAACGAAAATGAAGAATCTTTCGACCCTTTATTCTGCGGATTCCGACAACGAAACTGGTTGTCGCCTCGAAGCAGGCCTTAATCAATACGATGACGTCCCTACAATGGATATTTGATCGCTTCTTACCTACTTCGCCAAAGGGATGTTTACCGTCGCTCAACTCGTCATTAGTGCGCCGCCATTGGCAAATCTTGGCGATGGCGTGATTTCCGAACTTTTTCCCGCGCAACAATTACTTGGCCGTGTCGAGTTCGTGACCTCACCGAATTAAAACCGCCAAATTGAATGTAAATGTTCTTTGAGCTGTTTCGCAGATGAAGAAGTCACGTTCGACCCGATGGCGGTTTTAATTGGGAGCGAGTCCGGGGGGGGGGGGGGGGTGACGCGATTTTCCATGAAAAATGCACGAAACTGCTTAATAATTCATAAGTGGTTGTCCAACATCGTGCTTGTTGTTTTGTTCGAATTAATCATTGTTGCTGTGATGTTACGAAAGATCCTGCTGGTAATTAGTGTCACCTAATATCGATTCGGACATAAGTAATGCAGGCAGGCACGTAAACAGGGTGAATTAACGGTTCGTGACTGGGTGTAGAATTTATAACAGGCTAGGCACGTATCTTTAAAAATCAATTTGGCGAGAGGTGGAGACCAGAGGGTTGGGTAATATCTAGTTCGGGACAAGTTCGGAACACGTGCCTAGGTTTGGTGGAGGCGCCGTCGCTTGCTTTATCGTCGGCCCCATCAATATTTAGTGCCGCCGTAAAATGTCACAACACTGTATAAATAATGGACATTTCATGGGAAATGTCAATAGATAATTGAGGGGGATAGTAAGCGGGATGCTCCATCAATTTTAATTACGATTTAGACCTGCGACGAAACTAGAAACCGCTCAACCATTGTTTACATTGTGGGGGGACCCTAAAAATACCGGTGGATGTAGCGGCAACTCCAGCGGTTCTGATTTATGGCAATTAGTTGTTTGAAATCAAACATGTTTAATTACACACAAATATCGCTAATTATAGACGGGGTATAAATAAATTTACAGTTGGCGAGAGGGTCGAAGAGCTGGCGGCGAGCCAGCATCACTCGATCGTAATTTCCATATTCTCCACAAAATTATAATTAGTCCGTTAACATGGAACTGTTTAATTCAACATTAAACGAATATTATCGTTTTTTGGTTGTTTGTGTCCGTTGACCGATGAGAAGCGACGCGGCTGGCATTTTCGATCGGAGATGAACTCGTCGTCTTTCCTCAACTCGAGACTCAACAAGTTCAGCTAATTTGAAGCGTCTGATTCGATGGAGGACGCGCGAGTTTGCATAAGTACTTTCCGTTTCTCCGCAGGATGTAATTTAAAAGTGGTAGTTAGAGGCGTTTCAAAGGGAGAAATATGACGGCATTAAATCGACTTTCGACGTAATCACAGACAAATAGTGCATTGCTGTCGGCACGAGAGGGCGCAATTAAGTGCAGAAATATGCCCCAATCATTCCGCCCGCTTATGCCAAACGACGAGCTAATTGCTGCGCAGGAAAAACGATCCCCACAACCCCCACCAGAGCTGCTCTCGATGAATGTCACTATTTTACCAAAACCGCCTCTCTCACCCTTTCTGGATTAATTTTAAGACACCTTCCACCCTTTCGGCCTCTATCACCTCTATCGAGTAACTGAAACCCAAAGCTTTCTATTGCCTGCAGCTTTGGGTTTTGTTTTTTTGCAACCCCGCAACTTAGAACAATTTTCCTCGACTTCGATTTGGTTCGTTGAGTTGGGGGGGTGAAGAACTGGGGAAGCGATTTTGTGTTGAGACACCCTATCGGGACGTGGTTCGTTTCAACAATCCATTTGTTAATAACATCCGTCGTATTGCGACTGGTTTTCGCCGCATTAGCAACTACATTGCCAGACTACAGACAATAGCCAGTTAATTTTGCATGTCGCAAACATTGTGTAGCAAATTAGCTGCAAATCTGCAACAGTGATGGATGTTCGGGTTGCCCGACCTGTCAGACGCCCCTGAACGCCGGGGCCTTGCCTTCCGGTACCCAACACGCCAACCCGTTCGGCCAAGTGGTCTTGCACAAGTAGTCGAAGCTTCAGTTAATTAGCTCGAATGGAAGAGGCGACCTTTGGAATTTTCTCCGGGTGGCATTTCGGTCCGGGCTGCCGCTGCAGGGGCGAGTTGCTACATAATGGCGATATTGTTTAATGACGCAATGATTGTAGCGAGTATTGTTCATTAAGCAAACGAGATTCATCCTGATTCAGCGTTGAAAACCCGTAGGAACCCGGTGTTCATGACGCGGGACCTAAATTGAGAATTAATTATGGTGAATGTCGTTTGGCACGCAGCCGCCAGAGAGCGCTACCGCTGCACGATTTATCACCGGAAGCGGTTTAAAAGACGACCATAGGTCGCAAGATATATTCCCAGCTTTTTACAAAAGGACTCATAAACATTCACGTGGCCGCCATAATTCTCCACCCCTTCGCCCCGAAACAATGACGTCGAAATTAGTGAAAAATCGCCGACGTCACGGATCGCCGGCGATTCCCTTAATTCAATTGCGGCGAAGAACAACAAGAAGAGGGTGAAATTGATTGTTTTATCTGTAAAAAAAACGCAAACATATTGCGGCCGTCCTGCAATGATATAAAGCCAGATAAGTTGGAGATATTGATTACGCGGTTCAGCGAACATATATGATTCGACATTATGCTTTGGTCCTTATTTCCAGACCTTATGCTCTTAAAGTTTCATTTCGTCGGCAATATCGGAAGCGTTTTCCGCAATAAACCCGTTGTTATCTCAATTTTGAAATTTTAGGACGGCGCTCCTCGGATTAACGGTAAAAACGGGGCCGCAATTCCGACGGACCAGCGGCGTGCTTTGCTGCATAACCGGCAGGAAATTAACACGGAGCGTCCCGGCGGCCGCGGCCCGAATCAAACGTTTTTCCCTAATCCCGCAAAAAGCCCCGGGAAACAGCGCGCCGAACCACTATTCTAAATCACCACCACAAACCAACATGTGAGATTCTCCCATTGTGCGAAACTACGCTCGGTCATCAAGCACTTAATCAGCGGCCAGGAGCTAAATAAAGAGCATCAGCGATGCAGCAGCCCAAGCAGAGTTTAATTTCTGGTCCTTCGGCAACTGCGTTCCGCCTCAAAGAGGTTCTGACATACGTCGTCATCCGCAGGAATTAAAAACTTTTACTTTGCCAGGAATTCTATTGTCTCAATATTAAACGGGGCTCTCAAAGATATGCATTAACAAAAATTACCTCAAAATTTTTGGAGCTTTCCTCAATGATCCAGAAGCGTGTTTTTGTAATTAATTGTACAAATTGTAGCAAGAATGCCGAATAACATTCCAGAAGCTTAACTGAAATTATGGTAACGACTCTGAAGAATTTTAATCTGATTCACTTTCGTTTCTCTCTTTATTCAACGACAAATTTTCTTAACAATTCGCAATTTTTTTTAAATTGTCGAAGTGAAGCGGTGACGCGATTTATTTGTTAGCAAATTTCCGCCTCTTTGGCCGCGCGTCCCGGAGATTTACGATTTGTCTCTTTTAATTTTGGGATCTCAATTTCTCTCTTGAAATTTCGCTTGCGACGACCTCTGGCCACGCATGCTGGCGCGCCCCCCCATTCGGTTAATGGTGTCGAAATTTTACGACGGCGAAGGTGGTTGGGGCGAGGCGTCGGCGTCGCCCTGTCACAGATCAAACCGCTCTGCGGCGGCGATCCGTGGCCGGAGGTCAGAGGAGGTCGCGCCTGGGCGAAACGAGGTCAAAAGGTGCAACACAAGCGAAATGAGATGGAAAGATGGGCAAATGCCTTAGATAAGATGTTACCTCAAGCTTTTATATACTCGACTAAACCAGTAAGATTTTCAATTTGTGTTGAGAGAAACTCGATATCGAGAAAGCAGCGGGAATCTTGAACAGATTACACGCTTTATGTAACAAAATATGGTTAGGTCGCTATTCGAACGAAAAAAGCTCCTCTCCCGCGTTCTTGCCGCCCAACCACCCCCCCTCGCCCCGGTAATTGTTTTTTCTCCACTTTTTGATTGGTCGAGAGAGGAGTTTATTAATGCCCGGAAATAAATCGGGACCTCGCAGCCTGGCGATAGTTGTTGCCTAGAAGTCGTGAAGGAATTTCGCGGAAAGTGCTTGTAAATTCTGGTCGTACGACCGTTCTGATGTGTCTTGCTCGAACCCCGGCACGCATTCTTTCCGGAAATAGAAGATCCGACGTGGTCGTTGCAACTTGTACTGGAATTAACGCCACTCCGGGCCCCAGCTCTAATGAATGGAAATAACGCAAATGTTACGACGGACTCCCGTCTAATTATAAGCCATTCCAAGCGCGAACCCTTGTAAATACAAGAACTCAAGAATTCATTCGCAAATTACGCGTGAGAGGTAGAATTGTTGTCTCTAAGATTTTTTTATTTAATTTTTTTTTTTACCTGTTTTGATATATTTTTTTAATTTTATTTTCTACCCTTGAATGTCGAGTTTGTAGTCGGGCGATTTTTTTATCTAGTTTTTTTTATCTGTTTTGATACACATTTTTTATTTTTATTTTCTACCCTTGAATGTCGAGTCTGCAGCCGGGCGAGTGGGTAGGAAGTCGGAAGCGTCGCCGAAAATTAAGTGGAGCGTGAGGGAAGCCCGGCAGATGATAAACAATAGTTGTGATTAAGCACGTCGGTATTGAAACAAGGCAAACTTACTCGTGTCCTTATAATCTGCGACGTATTGTTCTGCAAGAGAATGGGACAGGATCGAGGCAGTTGACTGCAATCTATCGGCCACGATAATCGTTCCGTGTTCCAGAACACGATGTTTGCCGGCACAAATGTCAGTGCATTCGCTGCAAATAAACGTTGGAGGATTTATTGATCTCGGCGACAATTTCTTATGATTAGTAGAAACTTTAGTTGATCTCAGACGAAAACAAGAAAAGCAAGATGTCGAACGTAATGCTCGAAAGCAATATCCTGGGAGAAAGGGGTCAATTTCCTGATTACGACGCGCAATTCGGTCATTTGCAGGGCTAAGAGGCGGGGCTTGATAAGCCGAATACGGAGCGGTTTCAACTTCAACTCCACCAAAAATTTTACCATCGGTTTGAATTTTACCTAGAAGCAACAGAACAGTAAAAAAAAATTTTTAGTAGAAAAAGAAAGTTACCTACAAACAAATATTTTAAACAATCAAAAGGCTGAAGAGTGACTCAACACTGGTTGATATAACTAAATAATATTATTTAGATAGAAATAGAATAGCAGCAAAAGTTTCAAGCTTCAAATGAGGAAGCTGAATATTTGTCGTCAATTCTGATGACATTTTAAAAATTTAGGAGCGCAGATGGAATATTCAACAATGCTTTCTACTTTCCTAGAAATATTCAAGTTTTCGATTTAGTCAAGATTCGGGATTTTGCATTATGCAAGATCTAGTCTTTTAAACAATGGAGCTTTTGCAGTCGCAATTGCTGCTAATCTGAAAATTGGGACTGCGAGAGAATTCTGAAAGGCCTCAATTCGTCCCTGACCCGGATTCGCCCGCTTCCCGGTGTTTTGGCGTGTCGGTCCTCATTATACCAAATCACAGGACCCGACCCTCTATTGTCGGATAATAAACGGCCAGAAATTCGGTGTTGATATAATATCAGTGAGGACTTTTCTTTACCGACGCCGAGAATAAAGTTTAGAGAAAGATTGTTTAGAGAGCGACGTTTAGAGTCTTAGTTCCGCAAATACATCTCGACGAACTTTGTTTACCATTCATTAAGTTTCCGGATTAAATTTGTTTTGTAGGAATTGCGCGCATCTCCGGCATGCATTTTAATCAGTTGTTGCAGACGTCGTCTTTCGAACTTCGACCCGGTATCGCCATGAAAAATGGATCCTTGCACCGGATTCAATTAGGACTTAAAACCAAAACAACTTGCTCCGACCCGCCCTCATCAAACCTGTTGGCGCTCAACCGACGAAAACAATTAAGCGCTGCCCTCAGGAGCTTCATCAATTTAAAAAAATAATTATTTCAATCTCCTATTTGCTACCAATTTATAACAAATTATTGCAGGAGCAGTAGGACTTTTCAGTCTTTGCTCTCTGTGTTTCAGGTCTAAGGGGGTGATTAGGTTTCGGCGAAGCGATTTTACGAGTGCGTTACCGGAAGACAGGTATTGTTACTTGGGATTGATGTTCGCTTTATGCGTCCCGCGCCCATATTAAAACTAGCTGTAGAGCAAAGGTATTACGGGGTAAAGTTTAGAAAGCTCCGCTGTCAGGTTTTATTTGTGTTTTTATTTCTTGCGGAGTGGCTCCGCCATTTTGTCTCCGGGGATGGCAGCGTGCTCAAGGGTAGACGTTCCGCTCGCTTCCGTCGGCTCGTAAAGCAGAGAGACACAAGCCGCGCAGTCCGGGCAAAACCGACCATCTCCACTTGTTTCCGGTATCCAATTATACCGGATTATAACACGGGTAATGGCCGGCAAAAAATTAATGAAACCCGGACTCGTCAGCGCCCGGAAAACTAATATCGAACGCTGTAAACAGTTCAATTATGAAGTGCTGACGGGTGTTGTTGGAACTTTTTGCTGCAACGTCCGTCGTGTAATTAAACACTACAACTGATTGATACGTCTTTAATGCCGGCATTCATCAATTTTCAATTTGCCCGGCCGAGACGCGAGGGTTCCGGTGGGAAATGCAGCCAGTTCCTTTCATAATTTAGTCATTTGAGCAAGTTTCGTTGTAATTTAAGTTTGCCTTGTGGCCCCCGAAGCAAAAGCGAATTTAAAGGGACGACAGCATTGCTAGTGTAAAGAGGCGGCGAATCGATGCAGTTACCTGCGCAAATAACAAGTGGCTGAAAAATAAGGGTTAACTTACGCCGTGCATGCACGTAATTCGCCCCAATTTGTAAAGTTTACAACTTCTATTTGCTTTCTTTCGCCGCTTCCGAGAAACGGCTTATAATCCGCCCCCGTGGGTGGAAATCGAGCAGGAAAAACCATTCCTAGTACCAGCCGTACTTAATTTTATTACCGTATTTTAGATGAAGCTCTACTATCCGAGGTTGAAGCCGCACAAGTGCAATTTTAAATAGGCAGCTCGTAATCAATTACAATCCAATTTGGGAACTTCTGTTTACAGCGAAAACTAGACGCAATTACGGGCCGCAGGAAATTGCGGGAAACTTACCAAAACTTCGCCATTTCTATAATTTTCAAATAAAGTTTCGGAAGGTCGCGACAAGTCGACCGAAACGTCGAGAAAAGTGCAATTAGCAAATGAGAGGCAGAAGTGAAGAGTTTACGAACCAAAAATTTGCATAATTAGTTTTATTGTATAAGAAGATGTTGGGGAGTTGCCAAGCAACATTTTGAGAAACGCTGCTCTTGAAAAACTTTCAATCACAATTTTTTTACTTTTTTAATTTTAGGTTGTAAAATATTAACGATCTAGTTATGACCCATAAGGTTTCGTATGGTCTGTTAGGAAGCTTTAAATCAAAATAAGTAAAGAAACTGAAGAATTGCGGAAATGCCTTAAAAACAATTGCACGGAAGAGCTTAAATGAGGAAAATAGCTGAAAGCAGGGGAAGTTAGAAGAGCTAAAATCAGAGTGTTTGAAATAAAATCAGCCTGTAAATCAGCGTTGCAATTCCTGCTCTCATTGTCTATAATCCCTTATCCTCCTCGATCTCGGCAATTAGCATCCGTAGCTAAATTCCCGGGATGCACTTATTTACGAAACTTAACTCGTCTGTTCCCCAAACAAATACGCCGGACTTTCCGAGTAAACGCCGTCGTCTCTCTCTCGTCTTCGAGCTTTTAAAGTAATTAAGAGCTAGAAAAGCTTCAGTTTTTCGCACCGCTCCTCGCAGCAGTCAATTAAGTGCAGCCGGCGATGTTTCTTTGACGCTTGGGTCCTATCGAGGCGAGTTGGCCGCCGTGAGCCGCAAGGACGTTTTTCGGGATAATGGAGTCTTTCGAAAAGAATACGCTTTCAATCGGAACCCCTCGCGACCAATAGTGATTGTGCCATTTCCGAGTGACAACACAGGGTTTTATTAAGAAAGTAACCGACGAATACAAAGGGCTTTCTTCCCGGGTAACTGCACACTGGAGCGTTCAGGTGCTTTCAGAGTAAACAACATATGACGTTGTACAAATAACTTGCAGGAATTCGGGCCTTGAAAGCTGCGAGATTTTTCGACGTCGCCGATCCCTCAGGAGTTGGTCCGTAAAAACTTCAATCACAACAAATTTATTCAGTTTGAAGCTGTTTAACGTCATTGAAAAATAAAGAACGAAAACACGGCACCGAGCGGTTGCGAGGAGGGCGCCCACTACAATCAGCGTCACGCAATAAAGCTCTATATCGCGATTAGTACTCAAATTGTTCGTTTGCATGGATGCGGCGACAAGTGCGCTTGTTTGCTTGCCGAATCGAAACTTGAAGATTTCGTCGAAATTTATTTCGTGAATCCTCGCGTGATTGAAATCTAATTGAAACATTTATTATTGAAAAAAATCCGAGCTCCGGCATGAATTAATAAGCGGAAATAGCAGGGACAAGCGTCGCGCTGTTCGAGCCCCGTCGTTGTAATTTAAAACATCAGCTTTGCATTTATAATCCAAGCTCGCATCTGAGCTTTCTCTCATCAAAACAGTCGGCGAAACGAGCACGTGAATGAAACAGACTTGGCAAGCCTCCGTTTTAATTAGACGCGAAAAAGTCGCATCCTGCCGCGCGGTCGTTGGCACGTGCCCCAATGAATCAACAGCCCCGAACACCTGACTTGACCGTAACACATGTTACGGAACGTGACGCAACACGTGCCGCCTCCACAACCGCAACCGACACGTAAGTTTCACCTCAATTCCGGAAATTACCGTGATGGAGGAATAATTTTTTTAATTCGAGCCCAAGAGTGGTCGCAAATAATCCTGAAACGCAACGTCGCAGGATTTGCTCCTGCGTGAAACAAGAAAAACTGGCCAATAATGACGTTGCGAGGCAATTACTTTAATGGATTAGGGGGACGCGTGGGGCGCAATTATTGGATGCGACCAAATTGCGTGGCTAATGGCGAGACAACGAGACGCATATTTATTGCCAATTGTTTTACGACAAGAAGAAGGTTTCAGCAGCGACGCTCCGCCAACTGATCAATCGGCCAGTTAGCCAGGATCGAGTCTTTCTTTTTTCCGTGGCTTCTACAGGGATGATTTTGGTATTTTTGCACTTCTTTCTATTGTTTTAAAAATTTTTGGACACCGGCTCCGCGATATTTCCCCAACTGATCAATTTGGGGCAATGGCCAAATGCATCACATACATACGCATTTGGCAATTTTTCCCCGGATAACGCCCCGGTTCCCGGTTTAGTCGAGCGCCGGCTCGAATGGCGGTATCCCGTCGATAATTGTCGGCATCCCGATTGTTTTTCCATCGGGAATTAATTTCTTGCAAGTGCAGCTGACGTTTAATCAAATATCATTAATAACCCGCCGAGGCCGGGAATTGGCCGCCACATGTGCCTCCGACTTGTTTGTTTAATAATCCGGGGAAAAGTGCAACGGAGCTTTTTCCGGCAGAGGGTTAGATTAGCGCTCAAACGTCGAATTGCTGCTAGAGGTCGGTCCTCGAAGTCGAGGACTGGCTGCGAGGAGGCTTAAGACCGTGAGAGACATAATCCAAGGAGCTTTGTCCGACGATAACAGGACAACTGAATTTTTTACGAAATAATGTTGTTGAGGAACGACGCGAGCTCTGTTTCGATTAAACGCGAAGGTTGAAGTCGGAACTCAATCCATCTAGTTTGCGGAGCAAACTAATTCGTTGGAGGTAATTGCAGACGAAATTAGGTCTAGGTAGAAGTTCCGTTCTAGTTTGAATGGTTACAGGCGATAATTGCGAGCTTCCTTCAGTCATGTGCCAAAATCTGTGCAGTTTTGCAAAACCAAATTAACCACTCTAAAAGTTGAACGGACGGCCAAAAGGAAGCAAACAACTCCAAGTTGGACGGGCAGCAGGAAAATTGCCCAAAAGTTTCAATTCGTCAATAATAGGGCAGTGAGTGGGTAAAAAATTTAACATTAATTCTAACATTTTTTAAACTTTGCCGTGTAATGTGTAGCGAATCGAAACGGAACTATAAAATTTTGCAACTCGATTAAAGGTCGGCATCATTGTGAAAATCGGAAAAATTTAAATTAAGCGATATTTCGACGAGAAAAAATGTAACATCGTTGCAAACTCGATAGAGTTTTCATTATAATATTTAAAATACACAGAAAATTTGCAGGAATTAATTAATTATTATGCCTAATTCATAAGTTCCTGCAAATTTCGCTGTTTATTTTGAATATTGTAATGAAAACTCTATCGAGTTTGCAACGATGTTACATTTTTTCTTGTCGAGAGATCGCTTAATTTAAATTCTTCCGATTTTTACAATGTCGAGTTGCAAAATTTTATAGTTCCGTTTTAATTCGTTACATATTAGACGGCAAAGTTTAAAAAATGTTAGAATTTTTGTAAATTTTTTTAGTTATAATGCCTCTATTCACTGGCTTATAACACAAAATCTGTTAAGAAATACAGGACACGTGACGCCACTAATTTAATTTTATGCTTTATTAAACAATAAATTGAAACAAAAAAAATTAAACAGTTTTGATAAATTTTTGATTGAGAAAATTTCTGCGTCACTTTTAGACAATCAAGTTGCAAGGAAAGAGGAACGTTGAAAAAATCTTAAATTAGCTACGAAGTAAGCGTCTCCTGTTATCAGGGTTTCGCGTTTCTGAATGTAATTTTTGAGAGTTGTTGTTGGAGGAAATTACGGACTGAAAAATTAAATTACCAACTTTACGACCGAGTATTTATTTTTAATTAGTCTGAAATGTTCGCCAGACGATGAGACTTTTAACATTTTAAGAATGCTGGCACAATATGCATATTTACTGAGCGATTTAAAATTAAAAGCCGCCCGCAAGCTTTCACAAAAACAAACAGGCTTCACGTCAAATTCCAAAGAAGGGTTATGATGGATTTATTTGACTGCGGACGATTAATTATTTGCACGCTAACAAGCAGGTATTCCGGTTTCAAAGCAACTGAACTGGTATTAGTTTAGTTTCAATAAAGCCTAAATCTCTCGAGGGGCCAAAAGCGCCTTAATAGTTTCATGAGCCCATCCCCAAGTTTAACGTTGAAACGAATAGTAACTCGCATTACCTTTTCTAACGTCTAGCAGTCGCAACTTAAGTAGTGGGGTCTTTTAGGCTGTTAACTTCGAGTTTCTGAAAATTGCTAGGGGAGGTGAAAGAGTGGCGGTTCATTAAATTTTAAGTGTCGATTGATGGATCTTTGTGTCGGCGTTGGGTGGTGAATTTTGGCGGTTGCTGCTCTTGATTTCGGCGCATCTGACGAGATTAGCCAAGGGCCTTTGGCATCGGCGTCAAATTCAGGCCCTGTCTAGTGTATTGCATGTAAATTCGTCGGAAATATGCGAGTTAGGTACATAAATCGCCTTGACGGAGCGGCATACATAACGCATGGCCAAGAAAAACTATGCATGCATTACATGAGCCCGCCCGCGGCAAGGTTGGACTTCGAGACTTTCAACTCCCGACCCGGACCCGATGAAATATTCAGCCTCCGTATTTTCAGGTCAGCTACTTTGGGCACATTTTCATTTTTCGAAGGAAATTCACAAGAAGCGCCAACCGACGACCTCCCGTTATTTATTATTTATTATTGTTAACCCGAGAGGCGGAAAATCGACAAAATCGTAATTAAACCGCGCGCCGGTTCCCAACTTCCAACATCCGCCACCGGCCATTTGTCTCCTTGTTGCAAATCATCCCTGGCCCGGCCATTATCGCTATATGAAAGTGTCAGCCACATATCACAGTTTCTTAGACGATGATTAACGATTGCCGGGATGGGGACGAAAGGAAAATGTCTTTTCTATGCCGTTCGGACGGGAAATAATTCCGTAATAAATTCACTCGTAACGACCCCAGAGCCTAATAAACCGGCCGAGGACCGGACCCGCCCATCCCAATTTCTAGCATCAATCACGAAAATTCAAACACTAAGGTGGAAGAGTCCGAAATTAACCCTTAATGAAGAGACACGGGTGCGCAATTGACTAATTTCGGCATATACGTCGCAGGAGTCGCCCGGACGACTTTTAATAAGGCGAACAGAGGGCCTGAAACGGTGCTCGAAATTAAAGAGGCGTCCGCTTGTCATGTGTTGACAGTAATTGCGGCCCCGGTGCTAGAATCTGTGCCGGGTGAGCACGACGCCATCGAGGACGTGTATATTTAGAGCTTTCCAGCCTCATTAGTGCGCGGTTTAACTTTTATCAATACACAAAGACTTGTTTATCGGCGACGCAACGAATTGCTCTCCCATTGAGAGCGGACGGAACGTGAGCTTCAGGAGGCTTCAATGCGCTAATCATCGGAGCGACACCGTTGGAAAGCCAGGTGCTAGGCGACGATCATGCAAATGGGCGAGGAAGCGCGGAAATTTTATCGATGACACACATGGTCGGGAGTAAATAATTGCCAATTTGCATAAGTTCATTAAAATCGCAACGAGCCTCACATAGTCAATTTTGCCCAATCAATGCGACTCTTTGGCGGCCTTCCCGATTTCCTGCTAATTAACCGAAGCGCAAAAAATAGCTAGTCACACTGGGGAAGTAAAAACTTTTTTCACACAAAATGGTACTTTATGGCTTTAGGGGCGTAAAATTTTGCTTTTGGAAAGCATTTTCTTGTTGTGAGGAGGGGTGGGGGGGGACGGAATTCGGGCCGGCAGTTAATTCCGCCGGCCCTGTTTGTTTATTTCCCCCGTCCGCCGTTGGTCGTTTTGTTTACATCTAATTGCTGGCATAATTCATTGGAGTGGCGCGAGAAAATGCGAGCGGTAATCAAAAAGCCCTTTGTTACACGGAGTCGTGCATGTAGCCATACATTTCTTTGTGTTGCAGACATAATTTACCTGTCAGAGATACAATTGTGGCACGGCGGCCATTGTTTCGTCTCCACGGCTCCTCTTCGTGGACGAAGCAAGTTGTTTCTATTTCGAATGCGCCCCGTAATTACGGTGAAATACGATATAAGGGAGACACAGTACAAAAGTGGTTTCGGATATGCGTTTCGGAAACGTCTGATCGTTTAAGAGTTTGTTATTTGTAGGGAGCCGTATCCTGTCCATTATCTCTCCTTATTCAAGTAATTCCCGTCTTCCCGGCATGGCGGGAACAAGTAAAAACAAATAGAGCGAAAACAGCACCGTCGCCACTAATGGGTCCGAGACGAGGGTGGTACTGAAACAAATCAAATCGGGCGTCACCGCCGCCACCGCGAAACTGTCCATCACCGGTATTGGGGGCGAAAAGTTTGTTCGGAAACTTTTCGGGTTATAGCCGGGAAAGTTTCCGGTTCGAGGTATTTGTAAAAATGCAAAATTTCTATCACCCATACTGGCGTAAGTGCCAAACATAAATTGGGATTAACGGGTCGCAAGCAATAACATTACGAACTTTTAGTGCTTTATCACGGGGGTTGCGGGTTTGCACTTCCGATCACTTCCGTCCGACGGCGCCAATTAATTTTTTCAAGACTACCCGGTCCAACCAGCGCTAAAATTTTTATCTAAACGCGAAACTAAAACGCTTCTCGTACAAGATGATCACTTAAAAGTTAGTGTTCCCTTTATTTTGCAGGACTGTTAAATTCAAAATTGATGCCCTTTTTATTTATTTAACCAGTTCATGTTCGTGCAGTTTAAAGATTTATTCTTTAAATAGTTCCATGCGTGCGCGTTTTGTAAAGTATAGGTCAGGATGACAAATCATTCCGGAAAATAAAAATGTAGTTAAATAATTCGTTTAATATACATATTTGCGCTATCTGCAAATTGTTACGTGTGTTTCAAGAAGGTTACCACGATAATCTCGTTATTTTTAACTCGAGAATAATTACCGAAAGAAACGTTTAAGTGTTTCACGACACAAAATCTAAAGTTAGCCGGGCACGAAGATCCTAATCGCCGTATTTTTAAAATAGTCGCATTTTGAAGCCAATAGCGCAAAGATCTCACGACAACTAGAAAAGAAGCGCTACTCAAACACTACCAAAAATTAAAAAAAAAAAAAAAATTGAAATTCTACCAAAAGTTGAATTTTAAAAAAAAAAAACGGAGAATTGTTGAGAAGTGGGCGAGAGCGCCACTGACTGCGGAGCAAAATTTTTTTGCCTCTTGCACCTTTACTGCGAGCTCCGTCTTAATTATTACCCAGTTAGCTAGTTTCCTGCAGCTCGGAACAAGGGTAATTTTTAATCTTCTTAGCTGCAATTTCTTGTCGTCACCCTCGTAAACAGCCAGGTCAATTTTTTCCGCCTCATCGAATCGGACCCAGGCACTTGGCAGCGTCCTTGCAACTTTGTCGCTGTTGCAACTGAGAAGAAAAAATATCTCGCGACAAAACTTCGGAAGCGCATCAGGCTGCACAAAGGACTTTTCATTACGGCATGCATTTGCCGCAATTACTTATTTTTGATGCAGTGTTTCGACAATAATGGGACTGGAAGCGGTTCCGTTCTGCTCGACAACCTCCACTTTTACGGTTCTGGCAATAATGATTCCGGCCAAGAAGGCGCATAAAGTCGACTTGTTTGCAACGTTGCAGATGCGTCGCGTGACTTTTATTAAAATAGTAAAACATCCGATTATTATCGCTGTTGCGGTTGAAGCGCTCTCACAAATGGCGGAGGCGCCGGGCGAATCGAATCTGAATTTTTTATAACGACGCGATTTCCGTCCGGAATCGTGTTTTATTTATGGAACCGCTCCTGTTTCGTTCAATAATAGAAAATACGGGGTCGTACGCGAACATCAATTGCATTACCTTAAGCCTTAACGCGCTCCTAATGCGCACTTTACGTGGATGCGACACGTGACTTGTAATTTTATTCGGGGCGCTAACATTGTGGTTTTAGGACCGGATTCAGTTCACGCAAAGAACTTTCCTTTGCAACGGCATCGAATTAATGCAATAAAGTCCGGACGGGGAAGCGGTTAGGGTGGTGACAGGGTGGCAATTACAATAACGGCGCGATCATGATGAAAATTTTGTTGTTTGCCCTAGCCGCGATCGGACCGATTTGGATATAGATTACCTTCGGCCTTGCATGGGGTAAAATATGCGGTTTATCACTTTAGATAAAAACAGATAGGGGTGGCAGACTACAATAGGCAATTTATGTGGCGCAAACAACGCCTCGAAGATTTTAGCGAGGTTAAGCGACAATTCGCCCTAATGTGGACTAAGCGCCACGTTTAAGGTGAGGTTTTCCTTTTATGTCCAGAGACAGGACGAATAATTGATGAGGTTTTGCTGACTGGAAATGACGCGCATCGTCACTAATTAATGTTTTCGGTACAGTGCGCAATTAATTTGAGAAGTGCACTGCTGATTCGGTCGTTTTCACCGCGCGAGGATTTGCAATAATTCGATCACAGCCTCAAAACAATACTAGATTCGAGCACCAAAATTCTTTTTTAATAAAACGTCAAACGCTGGTAGCTAAACATCCGGTTGCCGCGCTTCCGAAAAAGAATCTGGAAAGTTAATTATTTACGTTGAAAGTATAGCAAATTAATTTTGATTCGATTTCCGGCTGGCGGCCATTAGTCCGTATTGCTAAATGAAGCGATTTCGTCGTCGAATCTTCGACGACTTTCATGTTTCACGGTGGCTTGTTTATCTCTTGCCGAAAGAAGTTTGGGTAACGAAGCAGCCGTTCCTTCACCTTCCCAAAATGTAATTTCATTGAAAGTTGGTACAGCACCGAAAAATCCCGAGTCCTCTCAAGAGAAGCAAATTATCCTGGTTTTTCCATCGTTTCGTACAAAGACTCCACGACTATCTAAGTAGTTGAAAATATTGAGAACTAACGAAACTCCAACGAAACGATGCTGGAACAAAGGGCGCAATCGTGGCGAAATCACGTAACGTTTTATGATGTATTGTTGGCCGAAAAGCCAGTTGCGCAGTTCTCGACTCGAACCCAGGGATTTATTGCGGAATCCGTAAAGATTGTGAAAGGCGAAAGGTATGAGTGAGTGAAGGTTTCGAATTACTGCAGGCAGATTTCGGTAAACTTTTCACTGTCGCGAGATTTTTATTAGATCCAGATAGATCCATTCTTATAATGCAAGAACATCATGTCAATAAGTTCGACATTTACCTAAGCCAGGTGGCAGCGCAGTGGTCGCAGGTCTTGATGCATCGCGCGAGGGCAGACATTCAAATTAAAGTATGGTACAAATTTGTCTAATCAGATTGCTCTCATTATTATTATTATTCAAAATAATTATCATTGTCAAGGACTGATGTCAATAGGAGGGCACCGTTGCTAGTTAGGTCAATTATTATAGTGATGGAAAAACTACCAATAAAATGAGCTCTCTGATTATAAAAGAGGTGGAGGATTAAAAGGTAGAATTTTTGTAAATAATTAATAGTAACAATTAGCGTCAGCAGGCATAATCTTGTATTTACTGATATACTGGAAGAGTTCTGCTAACTCTTCTGGCATTACGAGGACAAGAATAACGAACCCGAAGCATTGCTGCAGTGGAATTAACGGCACTTATCAATTGTTCACCACACAATTCCTGTTGTTAACATTTCCGTTTGCGACATCCGCTTTAATTAATTTATGTAATTTAGCGATTGCTTTATTAAAAATTCAGTATCAGAACCTTCGCTGCTTAATAGCAACAATTTTCTAAATTGCACGGTTTTGATGCATTTTTCCTGCTAGAAACTTTAGCGGCACCATACGGAAAATTGCACGATTCAGTTTAAACATTATTGCTTAAATTCTCGTTGCTTTGGTATTTTACAACATTTTAAGGCTCCTTTCCACATTGCTATTCTTGTCGCCTCAATCCTAGTTCACCTCCTTTCAGTGACCACTTTCTGCCGGAAGAGTTTGTCCTCATTAGCTACAACTTTGAGCTACAGTTTGACTTACCGTTCAGTCCTGATAATCTTCAATATTCATCAACGTACCTATGTACTTAAAAGAAATAAAGGAAAGATTTATAATTTTTTTTAGACGCACATTTTCCCAATTACTGACGCTTTATTTCGTTGCCTCCGGTGGCTAATTGCCTGTTGCTATAGCTTTCCATTGATACACTTCCATGCTGAAAGCACGGCGCTTTATCTTTGCGGCGCCCTCAAACGTTTCAACCGGATTTACGTAAGTGCAGCTGCTCCCCGGAGGACTCGAATAAAAATGAATCCAGCGCTATTTCATATTTGCTTGCGTAATTATAACGAAATAGAAAAACCAACAGACCGACCCTCGAGAGACTCAATCGCGGCCGGAGATAAACTCGGAAACCTCTGGAATAAATAACAGTCGCGTTTCAGCAAATAATTGCGCCAGCAAACAAAATCAAATTGTTACCAAGTACTCTGGAATGTCAATAACCGGGTTGTTTTTTTGTTTCAGGGAACTCGATATAGCAGCCGGAAACTTCCAAAGGTGAGTTTGCATTAATTTCAGCCTTCTGCCGGCTTGAAAATTTTTACTCGCTACTTTTGGGGGTTTCAAATTGCCCACAGGACTTGATGATTTTTAGCAGGTTGCTTCTAAAAATTCAGAACTTTACGATCTTTAGCGGGTTTGTTGAAGGGGTTGTTTGCAAAAATTCGGGACTTTATGATGTTTGGTAGGTTTGTTGGGCGGCCGTTTCCAGAAATCGGCCGCTGAGTTAGGGGGCTCGGGGGCGAGATTTGACCGGAAGCGTCTTTCAGGCGGCTCTGTTGGCCTGTAAAAATGCCGGTTTACAGCTGCGACTCGCGTGTCGTGCTGAAAAATTAATATTGTACAACAGAGCGCTTGTCGCACGTAAAAATAAATATTGAAACCGGGGTTAGTTTTTACTGTTATTGCCTCGACTTGTGCGCCCGAACCCATTACCATTATGTGTTTTAAACTTGTCAGACCGTCTGCTCGGCACTGAAACAAAGTGGTGTAAGCTACGGTAAAGGGCGTCGCGACGCTATACAGCGCGATATTAACGGTTTGTGACAGCCAATATGCGGGGAGGACGCTCAGATAACGCACCGTTGTCACTTTAACCGTATTGGCGTTCGTCTTTCGTATTCAAATGTCACTTTTGTCGAGTTTTCGCGTAATGGCATGTCGGCGACGAGGAGACGTTTTCGTTTCGGGAATATGGCCGCTTCTTGTCTGATGCCGACGCTTATTCCGGACGTCTCCCGAATTTCCACATACCACCCGAATAATGCTTGCGCGAAAATTCCAATTCGAAACCAAAACAACTAATTAATTAACTAAACCACTCAGGAGTGAAGGAATTTGTATTGATGAAACTACGTAATTGTTGGTTAAAATTTATTTGAGAAGGCGGACCAAATGGTTTATTCATATTTCCATAGCAGGACTAACAGTGAAGCCGGTAGCTTAACTTATTTAAACAGAAAGTAGAAATTTTCAACATGTTGGACTGAAACCTTCACGACCTTAATCCATTGATTAATTCGTACGAAAATAATTAAATAACTAGAAATATAGCAATTTTTTTCTAAAGAAATGCTAGATGCTCCCTCACCCAGAAAATCGTACCAGATCTGGCCCCCTGTGACTTTTTCTATATAAGCAGGTACTCTTGGCAGAAAGAAATTTCAAGGCGGTTACAGATAACGATTGCTGACCACTTCTCGTGCTGTAGTCTTCAATTTTGCACTAAATGCGGGGTGGAGGGTGGTCGCTTGCAGCTGACGGTAATATTTTCGTCGATAACCCCGCCGCTTTGCCAAACGGAGATTACTGCCCTTGAGCGAATTATGCGGGGGCCCGACCGCGCGTGTTTATATAATCGCTTCTTGCGCGGTACGTCCAAATCGGCTCATGTTTGTTTGTTCATTGCGGCGTTTTATTCACAAAATGCAAATCGTTGTTTAATTTAGTGTTAATGGCGGACGTTTTAATAAAAGACCGCTTGAAACCGCAATAATTTATGAAGGAACACGGCGGAGAGAGCGACTCGCGCGCCAACCAACCCGCCCCCATAATCGAAATAACTTAAACCACTGCATAAAATTTCCCGAACGTCTTTATTTATAGAAGTTGGAAAATGAGCTATCCGTGAGGTCGCATCCCGAACCGTAATTTACCCGAACGGAATGGCGGCGCATCCGTAATGAACGCAACAGTAAACAGACGGGTTAATGCCGCATACAATTACCCCGATAGAACCTTTCACTCCTGACGGGGGTTGTTTTATTCGTTTTTTGCCGACGACCGACGATCGCGTGAATTATCCGCCGAAGTTCCGGAATTGATGGCTCTATCAACTTGATCTAGTGCCGGTACTATTGTAGATTGTAGTCGCGGCGATTTGACAGCGACTATGGCGGCGGATCATCGAATTAGTGTCGGGAATTGTCGGCAGATGGCGGGCAGTTTTTTTAGGTTTTTGGCGGAAAACCGACCGCAGGATCATTATTCCGGAGGTAAAACGCGCGGAAAATTTAATTTATCGCGCCAGCTTTGATATTAATATTCCGGCTGTTAAATGACGAGATATGGCAAGATATAACTTCATCCATAAACTCTGGCGGCCGTAACATTTTTATCTTTAAAGTGGTTAGCAGCGGAGCCCGAGTATTTAAAATTTACTGCGCCAGGTTTCGAAAGCGGAAAACACTTGCAACTAAATAATGCTCTCGGGCTATTCCGCGTTAATTTGCGACCTGAACAACAATCCGGGGTGGTCGCCACCGCCGCCGCCGCGGCAACTAGATGAAAAATATCGCTAAAAGCGATCAAATCGGGGCAAAGCGCCGCCAACCACTCGATGAATTGATTTAAAATTTCAATCTTCCAAGATTGAGTTCCGGCGTCGTGTGTGAGTGCGCTTCCACCTAACCGCGTTGATATATTAACTTTTCATTTATGAAAGCTCTTTGTCGGATCGAAAAACGCTCCTAAATTAGAGCGACGTCGGTTGTAAATGTTCCCAGTAAATCAGTATGCGCCATTGTAGTTGTACAATGAGTTTAGTATTATGGCGGGCTTTTGTTCCCGTGAACTAAGGCATTAACTAACTTCAAGTTTGTCTTCGGCTGTTGTTTACAGTCGTCTCTGGTCGTAATTAGAACGTGCATTTGTTAATTACACATAATTTAGCAATTTCTCGGGGTATATGTGACAGGAGCAAACGTGAACAAGGCACGGAGAGACATAAACCGGAGGCTATCGGGACACATACCTACACACGGCGGAGACATGCAAAATTCAACTCCCCCCCGACGCCACCCCTAACTCACCTCCGGCCGAGGCGCTCCCGCGCCATTTTTGACGTCGCCTGCCCCAATTTGAACGCAACCGGATTAAAAGAGAGAGTTGCAATACGAGAAGCCCGATTTTTAACCAAAGCGAAATTTTCAAAATAGAATGAACGCGAAATCAATG
Organism: Schizotus pectinicornis; assembly: GCA_951805265.1. Classification (NCBI taxonomy): domain Eukaryota; kingdom Metazoa; phylum Arthropoda; class Insecta; order Coleoptera; family Pyrochroidae; genus Schizotus; species Schizotus pectinicornis. The sequence goes on from OX638206.1 coordinate 3,385,148, forward strand.
CGGGGGGGTTTTAAATCGCGACTAAGGCTATGGTTAATTTTAAAAACAGCAATTCGAGCAATAACAGAGTCACGTTTTGCGACGCGCTTTTGGCTCGCCACGTGACCGGCATTACGAGCGTCGGAAAAGCTCTGCTGCAGTTTTTCATAAAGCTCGCTAACCGAAAACTTTCCAGAATTTACAGAAAATTTAAAATGAGTAAAAGGTTTATCATGCGGTTTCTGTTAATAAGTGCAAAAGTTTTAATTTTTACTAAATTTTTTGTTACTTTGCTACTAAGACGAGAAAATCAATATGAACAAAAATTTATTAAGAATTAACTTGCCGAGTTATACAATTGTAATTTTTTTTCCTAATCATCCAACCTAAAGACGATAACTGCATTGTCCAATAAATGAACATCAAAAATTGCTGTCTAACCTGTTTAATTGCTAGCGAAGATAATTTTTACCAGGCATCTCGGGTTTAATCTCAAATTATTCCTAAAGAGTCGCGCGTATCTGGCCCGAGATGCGCGTTTCCGGTTCCCGTTGGGCATAAATCCGGCGGGCATCCATAAATAAAAACAAACCGGGGATAAGCGGGTTTGGGGCAACTCGCTTAATTCCCGAAGTTAACTAAGTAATTAAATTAATAAGAGCGTTAAAGTTCCTTTGTTGCGTTCTCGGCATTCCTTCGTGCAGGCCCGCATTTTTCGTCTCGCCATTCCGAACTTTTCCTAATACTTCATTTGTTTAAAAATCGCCCCCGAGATGGGCGGGAGGATCGCGGGGGGCAGTTCCGCAGGAATCCGAATTCTACAGGTGCAGTTTGACGAACAAACAAAAGCGTTCGGCGGATTTCTTTGTTAAAGTCTATATAAGTTTGGCAAAAAGCTCTCTCTGGAAAAGACCGGGGGCGGCGGCGAAGAGGGCTTAAGAGAGACAACTCGCAAAGGCGGATCACGATGGGTTTGATGTTGGAACGCGGACCGCAGTCAAAAGCCGAAACTTATACCAGCACTGGAGTGCTAGATTTATGGCGGTCGCACAACGGCCTAAGTACACACAGAAACTAGCGAGAGACGGGCAAGAAGGCGCCGCGACGCGCTTCTTCGACTTCTTCTCCGTCGCCTGCCGCGCGCTGATATATGGCGGCGGACGCGGGATTATTGCCGAACCTGTTTATGTAGGCCGCTGACAAATCGGCCTTTACGCCGAATTAAGCGACCGGCCCAACCGCACCTCGTCATCATTAACGCCGGTTTTTGCCGAATTCATCCAGAAGCTCCAGACCAGACCCGGCTGAGGAACCAACTTACGAATGTTCACGCCCTAAGTGGAGAAAAATACAATTTCTAAATATTTTATTGCGCCATAAGTCCAAAATAAATTTTTAAGGTTCCAAAATTTATTATTATTGTGACGTCACGAGATGCCAGTGTTTTCTTTAACGTAACGTAACGTAACGAAACGTTACCGCTCTTTATTGTCAACAAACAGTTCGAGTAATCGGACAAGTTCCAAAAATCCTCCGCCGTGTGAAATTTTTATTGGTGGGGTTGCGTCGAGGAGTCTCGCTGGGGGTGGTTATTCCGTTTTAAGTGGCGCGTAAATTGGCCCGATTTGCATTAATCCTGCTCCTTTCGTACCTGGCCGTCTGAGAGTTCTGTTTGAACGGCGGCAATTTTTAAAATATGCGCATAAATGTATCGAACCGGGGCGAATCCTGATTAGGGATCGTAAAGCGTCCGCGGGCTCATTAGAAATGTTCGTCGACTTGCCGGTGCCGTTAAACGAGCCAACTCCCGTCCACGCAATTTGCATTCGTTATTGCCGGCGCTGTTTGTCGCCGGTCCGGACTCCAGATCCCGTTCGTTCCGGACTCCGTCGTCGCAAAGTTGCGATATACACCGGGAACAAATCAAGTCGGACTGGGAAAGTTGGGAGACTTTGCGGCGACAGTTGGTAGGAGAGCCATCAGTTGCGCCATTAGTTGTATTTCTCGTGTCGCTGGAACAATGCCGGTTGACGTTTATTTAGATGTTGACTCGGAGTTATTTCACGAGAAGTAAGATGAATGGAAGACCGGAATTAATATTAGAAAAGATGCGTTCAACGAGAACGGGTAATTGTTTGTACAAGTCGGGTCGGGTCCGTGGCGCGATTTAAATAAGGCCGTTAAGCCGCAACGAACGCCACGTCCCTGGGGCCAAATCGTCTGACCAAAATTGCGATATTAGCCCATATTGCCGACGCGCCGTCGACGACCCACTTGCCAAAATTGCCTATTTGGCCGCTTTGAAATGTTTACAGCTGCCCCACGCTCAGTTATTAAATAATAATCGCGGACACAACGCCCAGGTGAACGGAGTGACACAAGAACCCTACGCAGAGCTCTCCACGCAAAATTTTCACTGAGCCGCCTCCAACAACCGTCTATAAAAGCGAGAAATCTGCTCAATCACCAAAATCAAAATTTCCATTGAAGTCACTCCGAAAAATATTTTTTTTTAAATCAAAACTTTTACTTATATTCCTAACGCATTGATTATTTCCGGAAATTTTTTCGAATGCATTTCCAAAACGTATTAATTAGCCCGAGTAAAACACGAGGGCTAATAACCAATTGAATGTTTAAATTCAAAATTTTCGTCAAAATCTCCCAAAATTCCTAATTTCAACTTCCTTATTATTAGACCTACAATTTTCGTTCATATAGCTTTTGTGAAATAAAGAAATTTGATGTATTTGGATTTGATGTAAGTCTGCCCGTTCAAAAGTTACAAGAGTTTAAATATTATAATTATAAGAAATGTCTCTAATTTTATAAGAAATCTATTTATTCTAGCGTTGAATTGATTACGGATTTGAATTCAAGAAAGCCGATTACGTAAGAAAACGCTTATTTCCAGCCTTTAGGTGCAACAATGTCGATTTTAAGAATTTTTCGAATTTCTATCGATTGGGGTAGAAAAAAAAGTGGAAAATATTGAAATTTTTTACATCGATTTCATGACTTAATCTGGTAGATTTTGAATTGCTTAACACGAATCTGGCCGTAGTTTTCCTGTACAAGTCGTACTTTTTAATATATGACTATTCGAATGTTTCAATTCAAAATTTTCGTCAAAATCGACCTAAATTGCAAATTTCAACTTTTTTATTATTAGGCTTACAATTTTCGTTCATTTAGCATTCGAGAGCTTTTGTGAAATGGAGAAATTTGATGTATTTGGATTTGATGCAAGTCTGCCCGTTCAAAAGTTACAAGAGTATGAATATTATAAGAAATCAAAACTTAGTGGTTTCTCTAATTTTATAAGAAATCAATTTATTCTAGCGTCGAATTGATTACGGATTTGAATTCAGAAAAGCCGATTATATAAAAAAACGCTTATTTCCAGATTTTAGGTGCAACAATGTCGATTTTAGGAATTTTTCGAATTTCTATCGATTGGGATAGAAAAAAAAAGTCGAAAATATTGAAATTTTTTACATCGATTTTATGATTTAATCTGGTAGATCTTGAACCGCTTAACACGAATCTGGCCGTAGTTTTCCTGTACAAGTCGTACTTTTTTAGATATGACCATTCGAATGTTTCAATTTAAAGTTTTCGTTAAAATCGACCTAATTTGCAAATTTCAACTTCTTTATTATTAGACTTACAAATTTTGTTCACATAGCATTCGATGGCATTTGTGAAACGGAGAAATTTGATGTATCTGGATTTAATATAAGTCACTCCGTTCAAAAGTTACAAAAGTTTGATTGTTGAAAAAAGCTTAATTTGTGCTTTTTCTAATTTTATAAAAAATCTATCTATTCTAGCGTCGAATTGATAACGAACTTGAGCTCAGGAAGGTCGATTACATAAGAGAACGCCCATTTCTAGCCTTTGGGTGCAACGACGTCGATTTTAAAAAAATTTCAAATTTCTATCGATTGGGGTAGAGAAAAAAAGTCGAAAATATTGAAATTTTTTACATCGATTTTATGACTTAATCTGGTAGATTTTGAACCGATTAACACGAATCTGACCGTAGTTTTCCTGTACAAGTCGTACTTTTTAAGATATGACTATTCAAATGTTTAAATTCAAAACATTCGTCAAAATCGACTTAAATTGCAAATTTCAACTTCTTCATTATTACACTTACAATTTTTGTTCATATAGCATTCGATAGCTTTTGTAAAATAGAGAAATTTAATGTATTTGGATTTGATGTAAGTTTGCCCGTTCAAAAGTTACAAGAGTTTGAATATTATAAAAAATCGAAACTAATAAATAAATGATTTTGATTGGCTGAAATAATTTTCACTTATTAATTTTATGCTAGGTGCAAAAATTTTCAGGAAATTTTTACATTGTTATCGAAACGACACCGAATTCTATTTCTCTATTGGCTACTTTTCAGTGTCGTGCGATTTTCATTGAAATTAGCTCCAAAAATATCTATTCTAAAGGTAAGAATTCAAGATGGGATTTGCGATAAGCAGCAACTGGCCATACTTAGATCGGCGCCGTAAAGTTTGCCAAAAAATTATATTAACTTTGCGTATTTTTACGGTGGAGGCTCAAGGTTTGGGAGGTTATCGCAAATTCCAATTTGAAATTGGGCCCTGAAAGTGTGAACTTGTTCGAGAAATCTTTCTCAAGTTGATAGTTGGCTGTAAATAACGGTTATGCGAGATGCTCGAGAGAATGACCCGACAACTATGATGACGTTGTAATTGGGGATCTAACCAAATGTTATTTATTGCCAGTGAAGAAGAGGCGAAACTAAATGAGCTATCAATAGCACCGGCGACGCCACCAACCCGGAACGGGAGAACATCATAAACAACAATTTATGGACAATTTGGAAAATTCCGGGAAACGGCCACGTCGTTGCGTCTTAAATTGAATTCAACTTCCGAACAGTTGCATCAATTGAAACACCATCTCGGAACGCAGTCATTTTTCCGCATAAACCGGAGGATCGGGCCGCAGTTTTTATCACCAGACATCGTCGCATTTTAGACCGCAATAAAAAATACTCTTGCCATGTTAATTTGCAGTAAAATTATAGGGAAAACGCCATAAACCAACGGATATTTTGTTAAAAAGTATGGTAATGTTGATAATTATGGGAGATTAACGTGAATAAAGGTACACGAACAAAAGTTGAGGGCATTTAATAGAATGTTATCGCCGATCCGAATTTCTTAAACAAACCACTTTCGTGTTAATTAGCAGCCTGAAATATTTCAGGTACGTTTCAATTAAGATTAGCCGGAATAACGGAGTAGGGCACTCTTTTGGGTCACAAGACTTGGTCAATGAGGATAAAATCGCAACTTTTTAATTATCTTCATCTTTCGGCTCGCGACCTAAACTTTCTGACGAATTTTTGGTTGTCTACATTCTAAATTTGACACAAGTTTAAAAACGAGCGGCAAAACCGAAAGTTTTTTAATGACATTTAGAATCGCAACGACCAACCCAAGTCAAATTGCACTACCGCTATTACGAGAAGCTATTACAGCACTGTTTTGGGTGTCGTAATCGTAATAGCTTTATTATAGAACCAAAGTAGAAAAAATTACGTTACAGAACGGTTTAGAGTCGCCCTAACAAATCAAATTATGTCTTCTTATGTAAGGCAATGTAATATCAGTTGAAATTGGTGATGTTTACAATTATTGGCGGAGAAAACATCTTCTGCGGGGGCGGCTGAAATTCGGCGGCCTTGTGCGGCAACTTGCTGATGTTTGCCGGCGGCCTCTGGGGGTTTTTGTCTTGCGCTAATCCTCGTCGGGCGGCATTCAGACAAGGGACGTCCGCAAAATCCATAAAAAGGAGCGGTTGCGTTCCGCACAAAAGCGACGATATCGCCCTCAAACGCTGCTTTATATGCAAATATCGGGTTGACCCGTTGCACGGCGGGTTTGATTTATTACAAAGTCACATAATGTGGGGTAATGGAAGGATAGGAGGCCGGTTCATCCCTGCGGACGCGACCGCCAGCTTGTTTATGGCGGATTAGCGGTTCAAATTTAGCACCGCTGTATCCGCCATGTCCGAGATTACCGATTTGTGACCCAATACAGAATTAATTTCGGCCAAACAACAAACAACTCGCCGGCGAAGTTTTCCGCAATTTCCGACCATCTCGTAAAATTCGTCCCGGAATAAATCCCGACGTCGGTCCGATTCGGCCAGACGGGACCTCATTGGTCCGATCTCCTATCACATAAAATATTGACCTGTCAAAGTTCTGGTGGGGGCTTATTTGACGGGAAATTTCATGGCTAACTTCGTTAACTTAAGGATGGAAGCTGGGAGTTGTTGCAGGAACACACGAGCTGTCGCTGCAGCCTCGCCAGGCAATCCACATCAAAGATCAACATGCGCCGGGCCTGTTCCGAACTAGTTTCGGCCTAATCAGGATTTGCATATTTCGTCGGTGATTACGGCTCGAATTTATCGCTTTCATGTACAATTGCGGGAGTAACTTAAGTTTCGGCGGAAAGTGGTCGCGTCGAAAATTGGACGTGATTGATGTCTTCATTATTTACTCAAATTGAAGCTTTCATATAATAAAGTTTCATCTGCTACGGTCGAGACTCTTGAGCATCACTCAAAAATGATAAACAATGATTGATGACGGGCCAAATTAATTATTTGCGGAAAAACAGGCGCTAGTTTAATTTCGGCGAATGATCGGCCCCTCAACGCGGCTCTTCACTGGCGATTCTTCCGGAAAATTCTCAACCGCCAAGACGCCCGCAAGGCAACAGATAGAAATCTGCAGGCTCATTGGGAACGAAGTTAACTGAGCTCGAGGACGGCAAAGGCAACTAATTTTCTATTTATATTCGAAAAGTTGAAAGTTCACCTAGTTTACCTAAAGTTCAACCAAGCCGTTTCAGTCGTTGTTTTCTTTTATAATATATTCTTTGAAGTGCTTCTTTTTTTTGGTAAATTCCTCAAACCCGACTTGAACCTTTCCACAAAATCTTCTGATCTCAATAATTTCTCTTCAACAATAAGAGTTACTTCGAGCCTTAGCGCATAGCTTGTTATCTTCATTTTCTGTAACGCGTAGCAGCTTAAATCACTCTGAGCAGACCTTGCCGGTAGAGAAAAAATTATTCGCTCCTATTCTACTTATGCTAGAGGTTCAAGATTTACACAAGATGGACCTGTTAACAGTTGAGGTTAAAAACTCGTCGAGCCGCTGGAGGAGCGGTCCTAATTAAGCCGATCTTCCGAAATAACACCTTCATCCTGCTGAGGGGTCGCTCCTGGACGGAATTGTGCGAGTTTTGTGTCGTACAGGTGTTTAATTTGTTTTTGCAGGAATTTTATTCCGGACCGGCGACCCTCGCCTGAAAAAGCTCTAAAGAGTGTCGGCTGAGTATATTTTCTCGAGCGTCAGTAACTCGTGCTGGCTCTGCTGTTTTTTGTCCGTGTTGATTTTGCAACGAAATGTCTCTTTTGCACGTTGTCTAACCCGGTTTTAGGTCCGGGTCGTCGAAGACGCGTTTTTTTTTTTTATTTATTTGAAGGGTGTTCGAAAAATTGTTTGACGCGAAAAATCGCGATCGTCTCTGGATCGAGGATCCAGGACGAAATTTATCGTGAAGTTCCGGCGCAAGAGTTTTTATTGAAATAAATTGTGAATGCGCGTCCTGCTATTATGTTGCGCCGGTTGAAATAGCGTCTGCAGTTCTTCTTGTTCACAATAAGCGACTTTATGATGATCACATGCAATATTTCGTGGAAATTGATCACCATGCGAGCCGACAAAACCCTTTATCCCTCCGATGTCACATCTAGTAGGAGGATAAATTGTATTTTTTAGGTCGCAGCATGGCGGACCGATACGGGATGAAAGGGCGGCGATGGAGCGCGTGCTTCACATTTCACAATAACACCAGACATGTGTAGATATCTTTTATGGATATATCATCGTAACCGTATCAAAATCACGAGCCATATACCCGAGTGGGGCGTTAGTGCGACTATCTCCATTACGTTCGCGACAGATACACAGCATTGCTCTCAGAGCTTCTGCGACTGAGAGAACGGCGACGGCGACGACGCCGACCGATATCTACACCGACGACGGCAATCGCGTTTACGCTCTACTTAACCCCACTGCTAACACCTAACGAGAGCAGCAGCAGCATCCAACCCTCGTCACAGGCCACGCTTTCCGAACCTGCCTTTCCGGGAAATGCACCGGCGGCGCACACCACCACCAACCACCACCATTATCCAGCCTTGCCAGATAACGTCGCCTGCAATCCCTTTAAGCTTCCCCGCAAAAGTCTGACATACGAGCACCTAATGACTAATCCAGTTCAGGTAATATTACGCAGATTGATGATCCCGCGGCACCAGCCACAAAGGCCGCGAACTTTGATGGCTCCGAGTCATAATCGACGGAATTAACCGACGTGCGTGTTACAGCACCCAAACCCGGATATTCCAGGCCGTCAAACGTTGAACACCACGCATCCGCAGTGGTAAAGCACCTGCAGCTATTGTAACAAATCGAACGCTCCAGCAGACAACATACAGCCGGTTGCACAAAGATAATTGACTATTCAATATCCGGTCATCGCCCATTGCGCAACTACCTTCGAGACATTTGAAATCGGTTAAGAATAAAAAGAAAACAAAAAGAAGTGGCATTTTGAACCATAAAACGATAAGTAAATGACGAAAACTTGTGGCCTACTGTCCAATTATCTTTATTCGAACGAAACTTGTTATTAGCTAAAATTAAAAAATTGCGAATGCGTTAGGAACAAGAAACCCTCTGTTAGCTCATCGAAAACCCGCTAACAAATGCGGTAAATATTTAAGGGTGGATTTCGCGCAAACAATCCTTGTTTCAGCAACCGCAATTGCGTTTCTGCCCCTTGCTACCTTCTAATTAGCTTTCACCGGCCGATAATTCAGCCTCGAGAGTTGTGGACTGGGTCGCGCTTTTATCTTAATTCATCCCCATCATCGGTCGTCCTACCCTCTCGGTTTTATTGCCGATGTCGCCATAAATTTTTGCGTTGCTCCCGTCTCAAACCCGGCTGCATATGTTTCCGGTTTTATCGACTTTGCTGTACGCACCCAGATGTTTGTAGGTCATGTCGACAGGGACATGCGTCGCTTCCCGACCGAGATCCGGTATAGTATTTTTTACAGCATTTATTTGGGATGCATCTAAGAATTATGCAATTACAATTAGTCACGTGATCTGAATAATTTGGTAAGGATGATTGCAGATGTGAGAAGGAACCGATAATATTATAAATGTTGTTGTGCAGTTTCCGAAAGTGCCAATTAAGGAGATGGGACTTCTCTTAACATTGCAGTTGAGTGGCATCTAAACTAAACGTTGCGGATTTCTCGCTAATAGAAGTTATATTGTATCTGTCGTTTTCATTCAATTAAAGACAATTTTAGTTAATAGCATTCGAAATGATCTCGTACAGCGCTACAATACCTTCTGGAGTTACTAATATTGTAACTGACGTTCATTAACTGAAGTCAAGTTAATTTATTAGCTTTCCGCTATAGTAAACTTTCTAACCGCCACATTCACTTATAGTTTGGATGTCTTCCTAAGATTTTGTCGCGTATAGAATTTAAGTAAAAATTTCTTTCTTATGTAATTTCTTTGGTAGGCCCGGAGGGTAAACTAGTGGCGGTTTCGACGCCGAAGTCGAGCTTGTGTCACATCGGTTTTACGTCCGTGTTCGTTTCCGGATAATTAAAACCGGGAATGCCGCAAAATTCATAAAACGTTAACTGGCCTGCTTTGGTTTTTCCGGGAATCGCGGTGAAAGAGCACGCAATGAGGCAATTATCCAGGTGGAATTGGCGGCAAGGGAATCGATGTTGAAGGGGAGCGAAGCGCAAAGAGATTTGCGTCTCATGCACAGATCAAACGTGTTTATCCGGAAAATAGTGATAGCTGCGGCGTGTACTAAAAACTTTTACAAATGGAAATGTCACAACACGAGATTACCTACACGCACAGCTCGCATTACTAAACAGACTGTCGAGCGAAATCGGGTTGGTTGCATTGAATTATCCAGACTCTCGGCCCTATTTGGAATTTTCAACAATTTCATCGAAACCCGTCTTTTTGTCGGGCAACCTTTGAGGATTTTCCCGTACGTGCCGGCTCTTTGGCGTTTCGTTTCAAATTTCTCCCGGTCCGCACCCGAGGGTGTTTCTCCTCGAGCGTCATCGGAACCCATTTAATTGCAAATTTTCTAATTCACCGACCCAATACGGCTTGGATATGTAAAACGTGTAGATCACGAACAGATTACCTCGTAACAACTCGCTACTTTTTTTAATCAAATTTTCTCGATACTCGCCGCAATTTTCGAGAAATCTCCGGCCATAGCTCATCGATCGTCCTTTTGTGCAAGCGGCTTTGTCTCCTCCGAAAACGGGGGGCGTGCGACCGTTAATAACTGCAAGTACTTAATTCAAACTCTGTTCAAGAGTTCTTTGTTCGAGTGCCGGCGTTATATTATTAATTCCCGCTATCAGAACAAATTCAAATGTGATTTCTTAAAATGGAACTAATTACGAACATGTAACGGCCCCCGGGGGGCCGCGATACGCCCGCATTTAACTAATAGAACAATATCTCAACGGGACGTCACGACGGCCCCGCCGTCGCCGTCGCGCAAAACTACAAATTGAGTGTCGCATGTCGCTTGTTAGCGAATGTCATTTATTGCTATCAATTACTGGCATTGTTAGTGCCAGATTGCTCGACGCCAGCTACAAGGATCTTCCGTATAACGAGTAAGAGAACACCTTCTGGATAAATAACGGAACCATGTTCGGGGACTGGGAAATCGTGTTTTCCTCGCCTAAATGTTTTCACGTGTACATACACAATGTTTCCTGTTTCCGCGAGGCAATTATCGTTTTTCATCTCGTCGCCGGGTTAGAGGTGAACGGCGGCGAGGTGGGGGCGGTGTCACGCTCAAGTCGTCGGAATTGGGATAATTATAAATAAATAGAAAGAGGAGGGCGACATTGAGACGTTTCGCGGAGGAAAGGGGATAACACGGAATTCCGCCAACGCCGGATCTCCGTCATCCGGACTAACCGCCAATTCCGGGCGTGCCGGGTAAATATACGCGCAATTATTTTAATCGCCAATAATAACCTCATTGGATGAGGGTCGTTTTTTATCGGGACGCCTGGTTGGGAATTAGCCTAATGAACAGTTATTCTCAGCAACTGCCAAGCCTAAAAGTACACAGAAAACAAATAACCACAATACAGGGTGTTTCCTAAAAACGTTTTAAGCCGTATCTCCGTTATTTATTACCCGATTTGAATAGACAAGCCCTAGACATGTACTTATTATTGGGAACAAATATAATATACACCAAATTAAACCATACATTCCTTGCACTGTTCACCAGAAAATTTTATGAGCATCAAAAAATCTAAATAAAACCCAAATTATTATACATCAGAAAATAAGAACATTACCACTAAAATAACTATGCTGCGTATTGTCTTACCATTGCTTATATTTTAAATTTTATATGTCCATCAATTTTACTAAATGTTCACCAAATTTAGAACGCTCAAGTTACGCGTCCGTGTTGTACATAATAAATATTCGCGCTATCATTTATATTTAGTGCTTCCCAAAAAAACTTATTCGTGCGTCAAATAATTATTCTACTACTTCAAAAATGAAATATGCTCACGCATCTCTCCTTGCCGCTTTCGCTTCCAGACAAGAGGCACGCGAAATAAATTTTGTACAAGGTCAGTTCAGGGCCCTGTAATTTTTTTTTAAAAGTACAATTAGAAATTACCACTAAAAGAAGTTTAACGTTTTACATAATGCAGGCCAATTACAGCAAAGCATTTATATATTACGGAAATCAATATATTTTTTTGTGCAAACCGCTTCTATTTTTACTTTTATTTTTCTTGCCCTAACACATCTACATTTATAATTTTGCATAAGATTATTTACCATTTGCACAACATTTTTTTGCTTGTGTATTTTTTATCAACAAATAGTATTTTTAACTGCTAAATAATACACTGTCGAAAATTAAATATCTCGGTATTATGTTAGAATTAAATGCGGAATAAAATTTGGTGAACATTTAGTATTTATGGTCAACAAAAGTTATTTTGGCGAACAAAATATATTATAAGAGGACAGCCTTATGTCAATATTTGGTTGTCGCTTTAAGATTATATATTTTCTTAATTTTGGTGAGCATTTAGAATTTTTGGAAATAAAAGTATTTTTTTGTATGAAAATATGGGTAAATTTGGTAGACTGTTAAATATGACCCCTTATTATTTAATGTGTTGATTTACTTCCGTTGACTGGGGACTGATGTGTTCGGTAGCCCATGGCGTGGTGGGTTAGAAAGGGAGTCGTCGGGTTAGGATTGTGAAATATTAAAGGCTTTTTATTCCTTGGTCGCTATAAAATTCTCAAACAGGATGCTGGCGGCTCACGTGGATGATAAATCCGCGTGTTTACGCATGTTCAATGCCGGCCTGGTGGCGCGACGGGAATTGCGGATGAAAACCGGGAGCCGATTCGAATCCGGCAACTCATCACCAGCTAATGCAAAATTAAGGTGCGGAAGGGTGTATTCCGACGATTCCTTTTAATTAACTGCCAAACACGGCCGGCCGCGGGGGAGGCCGTCGAAAAGTCTCGCGGATATTAAATTTCTAATCATTCCGCCCTTCATCGGAATACGTTAAACAATGCGCCCCCAAAATCAGCACTTATTAATTAGGGACCTCGGCGAGTAGTCGCAGGGATGTAAGCCTTTCGGGCCGCGACCGCGCTGCATTTCCCATATTTTCACTTACTTAGCACCGGGATAAACGGGAACGCATTCAATTTTGCGAAACGCTGAAATCCTTTTAATCACGAATTCAATGCGCCCACTCCACAATTACAGAGTGTTGGAAATTCACAAAGCTGAGCGAAATACATAATGGATTTAGAAACGGGAGTGGACAGAGGAGTCCGGTAATAACACGTTCAAATGGCGAGGGGGCCGGTCGGGCGGGCGGCCGCCGGTCCTGGAAAAGAATCAGCCTAATGGGATTCTTGGCAATTATTGAAATCGGCCGGGATTCAATCATTTCCGCCGAAATTGTTAAATAAATTAGAGAAACCGGGCTTTATCCCGCAATCATCCTTTTAAGCCGACCCTAATCGAATTTTTATCGGGGGCGGTTCGCGCCATAGTTTCAACTCGGCGGCAACAAAATAAAATTAGATCAATTCCGTTGATTATCCGGGAATTTTACAAGCAATTGCTTTTTAATAACGCGTAACGCACGAGATTTTGTCCCGACAAATTTTCAGTATCGAGCTTTCAACGCCCACAAGTGGGCGACGTCCTGAAACAGCAATCGCCGAAAGCTCCCGTTCACACTCTCTTAAACTCTCTTTAGGACGTTCTAAAAATCGCTCCTCACATCACTTTTAGGTTTTATGGCTTGAATCTATTTAAAATTTCAGGCGTGCTTGATGGCGGTTATAAATAAGTGTTGTCATCGAAGAGAATCTGCGGGTTTCCAGGTTCCCGGCTTAATTTCCAGGTTCTCGCCGGGCCAGGGAAAAGTGTCTTTTACGAGGGCGACCGTGGCGCCGCCATACTTACTCAAAGTGAAGCGTATACACGGGTTACGTTGAGTATATTTACATTATTAAAATTTTCCTCGCGACTTCGTCACGTTTACGAGTTACAACAAAAAGTAGGCGATACATTATGCATAGCTCATCCGTGAACTAGTTACTTAGGAGGGGGTCAGGCGACCGGCGCCCCGAACCTTATTAAAGCTTGCAGAAAGGGCTCGACCCCGCGTCCTCCCGAATAAATAGATTAAACTTTAAGGCAATTTCCGCCGTGAAAGTATTAATGGTGCCGGCGAGCTAACTGGAATTTTTCAACTTGTCCAGAATTCCTCGAGTCGGAAGGCGCGCAAAGAAGGAAATTGGTGATGAAACTAATTAAGTGTACCTTGTTTATTAGCGGGCCCAGAGGTGTTCGGCTCGCATCTGCTTATTACGGGCCTCGACGAGAGTTATGTCTTTCGTAACGGCCCCGCTCGTCATGCCGAGATGTTGCTCGCCGGAATTAATTCTATTATCTGTGCCGAACAAGAGGAAAGCTCGCTAGCGTACCTATAAGCCGCACCGAGGATTTTTAATAAGAGCCCCGTAACAATGTTATCGAAAATTGTTTTCGGGCTCAAAGCACAGGCAACAGATCAAAGCGGCCGTCTAGGAAGTTTTTGGTGTGCGGATCGACGATAATTGCCACTTACGTGGCTTTGGCACGTCGCAACTTTCGGATTGAATAACGAATTTGTCACTGTACCTCAAAGAGGGCTCGACGGGAATTAGCCGACGTGGACGCATTATTAAAACCGCCCTCCCGACCGCTCCACGAAGCCCCGCATCAAAATTAACCACGCAAAGAAACAACGGACTTTCCTCAAAAGTATAACCCTTCCAACTATAATCGGCGCAATATTTCCAACTGCAAAGCGACATGTTAGTTTCTCTTGTCTCATTAATAATGGGTGGTATTTAACAGTCTACCAAATTTACCCAATATTTTTATACAAAAAAATACTTTTATTTTCCAAAAATACTAAATCCTCACCAAAATTAAGAAAATACATAATTTTAAAGCAACAACCAAATATTGACATAATGCTAGCCTCTTATATATTTTGTTCGCCAAAATAACTTTTGTTGACCATAAATACTAAATGTTCACCAAATTTTATTCCGCATTTAATTCTAACATAATACCCAGATATTTAATTTTCGACAGTGTCTTATATTATTTAGCAGTTAAAAATATTATTTGTTGTTTAAAAGTACACAAGCAATAAAATGTTGTGCAAATGGTAAATAATTTTATGCAAAATTATAGATGTAGATGTGCTAGGGCAAGAAAAATAAGAGTAAAATAGAAGTGGTTTGCACAAAAAAGATATTGATTTCCGTAATATATAAATGCTTTGCTGTAATTGGCTTGCATTATGTAAAACGTAAAACTTCTTTTAGTGGTAATTTCTAATCGTGCTTAAAAAAAATTACAGGGCTCTGAACTGATCTTGTACAAAACTTTTTCGCGCGCTTCTTGTCTGGAAGCGCAAGCGGCAAGGAGAGATGCGCGAGCATATTTAATTTTTGGAGTAATAGAATAGTTATTTGATGCACAAATAGTTTTTTTGAGAAACACTAAATATAAATGGATAGCGCGAATATTTATTATGTACAGCACGGACGCGTAACTTGAGCGTTCTAAATTTGATGAACATTTAGTAAAATTGATAGACATATAGAATTTAAAATGTAACCAATGGTAAAACAATACGCAGCATAGTTATTTTAGTGGTGATGTTCTCATTTTCTGATGTATAATAATTTGGGTTTCATTTAGATTTTTTTATGCTCATTTAATTTTCTGGTGGACAGTGCAAGGGATGTATGGTTTAATTTGGTGTACATTATATTTGTTCCCATTAATAATTGTGATGGTTGAAACTTTTTATTGTTGCTGTCATGTTGGAAATTTGGATCTGAAAAGTCTTCGTCTCGGGGTGGCCGGAAATACGATGTCTATGTTAATGTGTCAGTGTGACAGAGAGCCCTCGGCAAAATCGATAGCGGCGACGCGGTTTAGTCGCAGATCTACGGCGGTTCGGTTAAGCCGAAATATGCTGTTAAAAAAAGAACAAAAGGAAAGTGGCACGAGGTTTGAAAGACGTTCGCCGTTTGCTTGGCGGACTTGGTGGTGAAGAGAGCTCTCTCCGGCTGTTCGTGGGCCGGTCGCCGCTATTATGCGGGAAACATTAACCGCCCTTGCAGCTTTCTCGCCGGGATAATGAGAGTTTGGCGTAAATTCGACGTGTCCTACTTCTTCCCAAAGATCCACCAGGCCGATGGGTTTTATTCGCGATTTATATCGAAGTCAATAACGGTTATGGATATTTCCTGGCATGTTTGCAGGAACAAACGCAATTTATCGGTTCAATTAGGGATGCGCATGGAGATGCGGCCGAGGTTTTAACAATTATGTCGTAAATCGAAACGTTGCGAGAATTTTTCCTTCTAAACTTTTTCTCATCTACTTTAAAGTGGGTAAGTCAAAAAATCGAAAATATTTACTGACACATTTTTTTCGAAAATATCAAAATTTTTGACATCGATTTTATGACCTATTCTCGAAGATTTCGATTCGCTAAATACAAGCTCTTGTGTCTTCTGGAAGCAAGAACAATTTCCATAGGGAAATTAACAAAACCACCACCACAGTAGAGTTGTGGCTTGAAACTACTGACAGAATATCTTGTTCAGTAAAAGTTTAATAAAAGGGCTGATTGTTAACCCGTGTAATTATTGTCTCGAGATTTCCCGCACAAGTTTGGAAATGGTCTTACATTCACCCACATAAGCCCTCAAAGGGAATACAAACAATCTCGTTCCTTTGTGGCTGTAGCGTTAATTTTTTATCAAAGATCCCGACACCTTTTACTTACGTGAAGTTTCTTTGGAGTCTCCTTGTGCGTAGTAGGCACTCGAGATTCGTTTTAATTTAGATCCTCTCATAACCTCGGAGCACTTGCGTTTTTTGATCCTCTACAAATAAATCAAAAACAGACGAGAAACAGGCAAAAAAAAAATTTCATTTATCATTATCATTCACGCTTTCTCGCTCCATTATTGCGCCATCGAAACGTCCGGTGTATTGAAAATTCAGATAAACTATCTGTCGTTTATGATTAAAAGCTTTTTTTCCGGCGAAATGACCCACTTTCAGTTGGACGGAATTACGCAATTTTTGCGGCGTTCCCGAGGACATTAAACGCGAAGCTCACGTCTATCCTGCGGGCGGTCGGTGACATAACAATGTACATTATGGATGGAAGATTTTATGTTTGAATTCACTTAAGGATATTAGGGCCGTGCAGGACTCGAGAGCGAGAGATCCCGAACCCGTCCCGTATAAAAACAACAAGGCGGTTTTTCGATGGCGCAACCAATTTGGACCTGCTATCCATCATACGCGCCGGGGTGTCGTTCCGGATGACGTCAATGCAGATTGAGTGGCTCTTAACTATCGAAAACGGCGCAGCCAGGAGCTCTATTAAATTATCGAAGAAAACGAAATTTAACGCAATTTACCGGCGGTGGAGGCGTCGACCTTGATATTCTATATTGAGACAGTCATTTCGACCCAACGATGAATTATCAAGCCGGGAAGCGACAGCACTTCAAAACTCTAACTTCGTAAAAGCCGGCCCTGCGGGAAATAGTAAATAAGTCAATTTGAATGCGACTTAAAAATATCATTTGCACCTCACGTTAGGATCCAACGTGAGGTCCAAATGACTTGGAATATAATTTCTGAGATGCTGAAGGTTCTGGAGAGGTTGCCATGCGAGAAGCTGATGATGCAGCGCTCGCCCGGCTTCTTTTGTGGCCGAAGACAAATTGGGGGGGATGATGCGTCGGATCGGGGTCGTTCGATAATTAAATTCCTCGGCGGCTGCATCAAACTTTCAAATCTCAATCAATCGCGTGACATTTCCGAAGGTGATTTCCATCAGCGCGAATTTTATAATTAGCACCGGCGGACACCTCGCTCCCCGGTTCGCCCTTTCCTGATTGATAGCTTCCGGAAATACGTCCGTGTTCCAGTGGCGTAACGGAAACGGCCCTAATGTATTCCAACCCAAGGAAATTTCATTTCTCGTTAATAATGGCGGGCCCATCGGATTTGTTTGTTTTGAAACGTCATCGACGCCCCCACGTAAATTCCAGCGGGTGAGAACGTGTGTCGTCGGCCGATAATTGATTTCGGCGAGGAAGATTGATGGGTTATCGCTTTTGAATTATAAACATGGAATCGCGACCACTCTGATACATCTCAGGAATTTGTCGGGATGCGCTGCGGTAATTAATGATCGAGGGCTCGATTTCGGGTCGGGGGTGGATTTTTGCTTAATTGCTACAGGCTGAACTGAAGTGACGCCGTTAAAGGATAATGCGGCCAGACTCCATTAAAATTGTAATTGCGTTTAGAGGAAATTATCCAAAATTATCCATGACATGACTCGGGCGCCCATAAAACACTACAATTCGCCATTCGGTTGTTATGGGGAGTCCGTAAAATCATCCAATCAAACCGGAAGTTTAATCTTCGTCTTGGAAATAATATATTCGAATCGGGGCGAATCCGGACGATTTTTGTCTCGTTACTACGCCCCCACTAATAAGACGATCGATTATTGATCGCCACTTTAGACGCAATTCCTTCAATAACCTACGTCGCTACTAATTACATTCCCGATATAGAACTCGCCTTGGGGAATTAAACATTTAGCGCTATTGATTCGCTTAATATTATTTTGAGTCGGCTCCAGAGGGGCACCGCCAAATCCTTTATGCTGGAAACGCAAATACTGACGGAATAATTGCTTCTGCGGGTGGGGCTTAATTAGTTTTTAAGTCTTTTGTTCTGGCGGTTTTTTAACTCGCTAGCCGGCGGCTAAACAAGTGCAGGTTTCCGTGAATGACCCATTAATTCGAGCAAATCGCGGATTTCGGCGCGCTCCACAATTTACCCTTTCAGATCGCCAATAAAGCCGCCATCGCAAAGCAAAACGTTTTGAAATAAAGGACGCGCCCCGATAAGCGAGCCCACCAAAGTGGGGGCTCAAGCCACCAGTGGCTGTGTCAATAAAAAAAATTAAATGATGCGTTAAAAGGGGTATTGAAACCCCTTTCGGGAAAAAAGGGCACTTCCAACCACTTTCAAGACTTTTTTCAATGGGAACAAAATTTTCAATTTTTAGTTTCCAATTTTTGTCTCGGATACAAAAAAAATTAACCAAAATTGCAGACTTTAACATCAACATAATGTCTAATTCTCTTTTTGAACATGCAAAACTGATAGTCTCTCCTCTATTAAGGAAACAGCTGCATGGCAAAATTTATCTCGTTACTACTTTAATGTAAGTTTAACAACTTGCCGACTAACTTAACAGCGTCGCTGCTCTCTTAGCATCTGCTTATTGCCGCTGGGTGGATTGTAGATTGGGTAAAAATAAAAAAGACGGTGTTTCGGGGGTGCGATGCCGAAGTGACGCGGAGTATTAATGGTGGCGCTGCGCTTCGTCCGAATAACCGCCCCGTGCCCCGAAAGTTCCCGTATAGTGCCCCTGGCCGCGTACAATGCGGCCTCGCGTTCCTTTCTCGTCAGCTGCAAGAATCGCGGGTGACGGGAACAAATATTGAAAGTTTTCCCGGCGAACAGTTTTGCGATGGGCGTTTCTGCTCCTCGACGTTCCATCAAATATTAAAAAGTCGGAAAGTTGTCGAGCCGACGCGAGCATTGTGCGTCGTCCGTAATAACTTTAAAGCAAATATGTATAAAATGCGTATTTTCATAAATTTCCCGGGGCGATGCGTTAAATTTAAGACCTGGAATCCCATCTGTTTTGGCGGGCTCGAAGAAAGCGGCAGGCCCTCTTCGCAACCGGCATTTTTACGGTGGAGACCGAGAATTGTGACTTATGGCTTTGTTCAAAACAAATTTTCATCCGCCAACCTGACAGCGCCATTTCTAAGTCATGCCCGAATCCATCAGAATTTATTACCGTCATTTTAATTCACTTTTTACAGGGCGGGCTCGGCGGTTGTTTATCGCGCACACATCTCGACTGTTGAAATTTAATTATCGCGTTTTAAATAAAATTTCGCGATTTTAATTAGAAAAAATGCGAAAATAGAAACTGCCGCCCAAAGTTTCAACAGGAAACAAGGGCGGACAAAGTGCATAATTATATTTATTCCAGCAAGTTCGGTATTTGCGACATTTTTTCACTCCGGCAAATTTAGAACGCAGCGGAATAAAAATTTATTTTTAAGAGTCTCGCATAATTAATTAAAACGTAACAAACTGCTGCGAGAACACTACCGCAGGATGGAGGAAGAAAACAAATTAAAATTTCAATATAAATGAGCGAGAGAAGCAGGAAAGGAAATTAGTTAAAAAGAGAAATCCGGGAGCCAGAGCGAGACGCGATCCTGAATGAACGATGCAATAAGAAGTTAGAGAAGTGTTTAAAGAAAACAATCTAGAGCAAAGTAGAGTGGACTAGAATTAAGGATGCCGTCCCGATTATCGCGTTTCGTAATAGTTTATCTAATTAACATTTTTCGAAAATAATATGTTTGTGTTTGCGAATCGGGCCTATAAGCAAATATTTGCTTCGGCACTCAACGGCCGATTTAATTCCGGCAACGGGATCGTTTTAATTAAAATTTGTCGGGATAACGCGCGATTTTTCCCGTCACGTCCCCGATTCCCGGATTTCTCCTGAAAATTACCGAGACAACGTCTCTGGCGGATTGTCCAATACTACTTGATTACAGCGGATAGCGATTGATAGATTTCGATTACCTGGGTACTCACGAGAGGATGTCTGGGTCCCAGTTGACTACCAATCAGATAGAGCGAACCGACCCTAGAGGTGATCGCAGAGATTACGCCCGGCGTCAACAGATTCCGGGAATGCATCCCGTTAATCCTGGCGAGTTTCGGTTTTTGTCTTCCGGTAGCAGCCGCTTTGTTGGCGGGATGAAAGCCACGTGGCCGTCTCCGATTGGCGCCCGGATCTGATCTAATAACGCCAGCCAGCGTCGCGGGTCTTAAAATCCATTTGGATATTTGTTTCACCCGATGTGGAACACGCGAGATTTCGTAATCCACTCACCTTACGTATGTAGAACGGGCGCGTTTTCCTTATTCTGCTGTTTGCAGATGGGGCGCATCGAAATTGTCGTTTCGACGTTTCCACAAGACGTCTAGACCGGATCACTCGTACAGATTGCATCTTCGCGAAATTGACCCCGGCAAGGAATGCATTGTCCTTCTTGCAAGTGACGGCGATCTTGAATTATTAAAAATGCAGTTATACGGGATGATCATAAATGGATTGTGCTGACGACGAGATCTTGTCGTCTCCAACTTCAATTAACAACGTCGCTTGGTCGAACCCGAACCCGGATCAAAACGCCCGATCCCTTTGTCATCGAACTCAACAATCGCAGGCCTATTAACTAATTATTGTTCTTGTTTCAGGTGAGCTGAGTCCTCCATCCAAGCGGCGCGAGTAAGTTCAGAAGGGTTGTTTATTGATAAATCTTTAATTTTTATTTTTTTTTTCCTTCAAGGCCTTTTCTGGCAGCCTATGTAATTTATTCCCTGTCTATAACTTATTCCCAAATTCAACAACTCATTCCCAGTGTCGATAACTCATTTCCAGTGATTACAACACATTCCCATTTTGTGCAAAATAATACTTGGGTCAAACTTTGGGAACAAATATAATGTACACCAAATTAAACCATACATCCCTTGCACTGTCCACCAGAAAATTTAATGAGCATCAAAAAATCTAAATAAAACCCAAATTATTTTACATCAGAAAATGAGAACATCACCACTAAAATAACTATGCTGCGTATTGTTTTACCATTGGTTACATTTTAAATTCTATGTCTATCAATTTTACTAAATGTTCATCAAATTTAGAACGCTCAAGATACGCGTCCGTGCTGTACATAATAAATATTTGCGCTATTCATTTATATTTAGTGTTTCTCAAAAAAACTATTGTGCGTCAAATAATTATTCTGTTACTCCAAAAATGAAATATGCTCCCGCATCTCTCCTTGCTGCTTGCGCTTCCAGACAAGAGGCACGCAAAAAAAGTTTTGTTCAAGGTCAGTTCAGGGCTATGTATTTTTTTTAAGCACGATTAGAAATTACCATCAAAAGAAGTTTTACGTTTTACATAATGCAAGCCAATTACAGCAAAGCATTTATATATTACGGAAATCAATATCTTTTTTTGTGCAAACCACTTCCATTTTTACTCTTATTTTCCTTGCCCTAGCACATCTACATCTGTAATTGTGCATAAAATTATTTACCATTTGCACAACATTTTATTGCTTGTGTATTTTTGATCAACAAATAATATTTTTAACTGCTAAATAATATAAGACACTGTCGAAAATTAAATATCTGGGTATTATGTTAGAATTAAATGCGGAATAAAATTTGGTGAACATCTAGTATTTATGGTCAACAAAAGTTATTTTGGCCAACAAAATATACAAGAGGCCAGCATTATGTTAATATTTGGTTGTCGCTTTAAGATTATGTATTTTCTTAATTTTGGTGAGAATTTAGTATTTTTGGGAAATAAAAGTATTTTTTTCTATGAAAATATTGGGTAAATTTGGTAGACTGTTAAATTTTTGGAAAATATTAGGTAAATTTTGTAGACTGTTAAATACAACCCTCAAACTTTTACGCAAGAATTTGAGCTATTAAAGTTAATCCTGCTACTGTCTAAATGGTTGTTAGTTGACTAAACTTTAGTAAATTGTGGTCCTTGGCCAAAAAGGCGTTAAAAGGTAACAAAGTTAGTCGCCAAATCCAATGACCAGATATTTGAAGATGATGGCCCGACAGTTGTAGTTGTCGGGCTCCGGAGCTGCCGGTGGTAATTTCCTCGGCGTCACCTCAGAAACCTTGTGTCACGGGTGAAATGTGCGCGTGAGAGGGCAATTTTTGTAATGCGTGCGGCCGGAGCGAAGCTAAATAATTCCGGGAGCAATTGCCGGAGTTTGGGCGACGAGCCGGTTGTGCGGGTACAAATAATATTTACGATTGTAAGTTTTGGGGGTGACGGGGAGGGCAAAAACCGTTAATTCCCGTTCGCTTCCCCTAAAGACGCGATGTTATCGGCCAAATTGAAACGTCAGTTAATTGTTGGCTTTGCCTGGGAATGTCTCCGCGCCCTCACGTAGACATGACTGACATATATTATCGTCTCGACTTCCGTTTTCTTGGCGGTAATACGCTTCGGTATTTTAGCTTCGGGCGGGACGACGTAGTACAGAGTTGATGCTCCAATACGGACCAAAATGCACGAAAGATATCAGAAAATGGCACGACGCTGATCACAATGGGTGGCGGAAGCCCGTCCTGGTGCACAACAAACGCGACGCCCAGATATCCGCTATGAATATATTCCGGTCTGACAACGCGAAGTTTCGTGAAAAAACTCCGAAATGTGACTACGATGGTGCATCGGCGATGATAGCGCGTTTTATCGGTTAATCCATGTCGAATTAATAATCGGGAAGGGATCTGGAGAACGTTTAAACAGACGTAAGGGTGCCTGAATTGGGGCAAAAACCTATAATGCACGTCTGTCGAGTGTTCTCTGTCAGCACCAGTCTCTCCATCGAGTTAATGTGGTGTGTGGTGTTGGCTCACTGCAGTCTCCAATTTACTGGAAACTTGGATTTTATTAGCGACCTCCAACCCCCCACTTATTCTGCGCTAATGCTCTTGGACACTGAAACACTGAATATTTATCGGCACCACCCCGGACTTCTTACTTTTTTGCGCTCGCGATGCTAATTTCCCCGGATTGGAAAGTCGTGTTCCCGTATATTTTGCATGTTAACGGTTCCTGCATAACAGCAAATGACGCCGCCACTTGCAGCCGCACTCTCCCCCTAATCTTTGCCTCTTATTTGGGTTTAATCTTTGAGATAATTTGATCAAGAACTGCTTGCTGGCAGATGACCACGTCACGTCTACGCTGGCAATAAAACCGGTTTTTGTGACCACCTGGCACCTTAAGTCTTTCTGAACTACATAGGTATACGTCATCATGCGCGCTGAACGAAATTCGAAATTCAGCCAGACCAGTGCAATAAGGTCGAGGTTTGCGATAATGTGAGGTTACTTTACAAAAATGTACGCATTGTAGGTTTCAAGCGTTATCTAAGGTTTCAGTAACCGAAATTGTAGAAGAAAACCGCAGTAAAGAACGTTTTACGAAACTTTACCAGCATGGCATGCATCTTCATCGAAGACAAGTGATAAAATTATTTACTAGAACAGATCCCGCTAACAATATTGTATGTGACGCCACTGCCCGAAATCATTCGCGCAGTAGTTCAGAAAGTGTTATTACTTTACCTAAAGTTGATGAAACATCCGCTTGGCATCAAACACTTAAGTGAATATTCTGCCCTATTTGCTTTACTGCCCGCCGACAACGGGCAAATGTTCCGGAATTAATCCGCAAGACACGCCACTTCAGAATCGAATTATAAAGATTTACCATCTTCTGGGAGACAACGCTTGGATTTAATTAATGGATTGATGGGGGACGCCAGCAATTTTCGTCCGACGATGACAAGAGTATCTCGTTCCGATTCATCTTGGAACCGAATACGTCGAGCGGATATAATTCTTCATCAAGCTGCACTCCCTCTTGTTATAAAGAAGCGCCGGAGGAATTAGGGGCTCGTATTAATTACTATTTACTGATGTTCGACCGACCGTGGATGCGTAGGTCCGAAAATCTAATTTCGGCTCTGGCAACAGCGTTATAGGCGGTTAAGGTTGGAGGGAGCTTTTTCGTCTTTCCCTCGCCCCCTCTCTATACCTGTAATTCTGTGGACTATAGATAACATTCATATTCCGGCAACATCCTGCTCGGAAACTAATCTTAATAGAATTACAGCCAGTGCTCTCTATGTGTTTTGTTAAGCATAATAGTTCTTAGTAATTGCTCCTGAAGCTTAGGCAAATTTAACTAATGTTTATCATGGAACTAATCATTAATTAAATCCGTGTACGGGGGCGCCGCGTCGAACCCAAGTCAGAAACTCGATCAGCCAGCAGCGCAAATTGGAGCCATTCGAAACGGCAAGAAGCCTTTTTTGACACACCATTTAACAGAGAGACTTGACGTCTACGCCATTTCAAAGAAGAGGTACGTTAATTATTCTCAGGCAAACGTGGGCTAAAAACAATATAACCAAAGATTTTAAATATTATCAGCCTTTGCTTGGAACAAGGTTTCAACAACATTTTGCAATTTCAAAAAAAAAAAAAAAATGAAGTCAAATTTTTATGAAAAATTGCAGTTATTTTACCCACAAAATTATTATTTTTGCTCTTTTATATAAATAACTTTTTGTACTTTTTTAAAAAAGGTAAAACAACTTCATACGAAGATGATGAATTTTCAAATGTTATTAAAAGCGGCTCTATTTGATTTTAGTACATTCAATATTCATTGCCCAAACGTACTGGAGCAATTAAAAATTTAAAAATAAACAAAGTACTAGCCAGAGGCATCACAGGGTTCTATTGAAATCAACTCTCTAAGTTTTGAAACTGATTGAAAAATACGCTTTGCAGGAAAGCAAAAATATAATATGAAAGTTTATTCTCTTCTTTGAAAGAAAATTAAATACATTTTTCTAAACTACATATTTTAAATTCTTCATGTATTAGATTACTTATACTTAATGTTGTAATAATCCCCTTAGTAATAATAATAATTTTGACAAATCATATTTAACGGCCCTAAAA
Organism: Schizotus pectinicornis; assembly: GCA_951805265.1. Classification (NCBI taxonomy): domain Eukaryota; kingdom Metazoa; phylum Arthropoda; class Insecta; order Coleoptera; family Pyrochroidae; genus Schizotus; species Schizotus pectinicornis. Next base: position 3,410,656 of record OX638206.1, read on the forward strand.
TTAACAACACTGTAACAAGTCATATTATTTTAAATATCTACCTAATTACCTTTATATGTAAAATTTTTCCAGCGCATTTTGCATAGCCCATACTTTATTTGGTGTATGTATGGGCGGGTCAAAATCCAGAGGACTGCATGTGCAGGAAACTGTGTACGTAATGACCACACATTTTGGTGGTTTTATGTATTCATCTGTTACCATCTGTTCCCCGGCGCATATTTTTTAATTCTATCGACCAAGACCCTTAATTCACTTCCGGTGGGTAAATCCTTCTCATTATCAAAATTATATTTGACCAGGAAGTAGCACCCATTCCTTTTTCTTATATAAATGACATTTTTTACACTAAAATGTTTGGGTGTAATTCTGACAAAGGGCGCTTTTTTAGTCTTCTTATCTTCCCAAGTACAGTCAACCACATGATCATGTGAAGCGTATAAGGAATAAAAATTTCGGTCAATGTTTAGACATCACTGTTTTCTTATATTAATCTTATATCTTTCTTATATTAATTCACTCCTCGAGCTTAACTGATTATTAATAACTTATCTTAATCCGCTCTTAAAGGTTTAACTTATTATTGTCCACGTCAAACCTCTTGCCGGCACGCGGTTCTTTTTTTTAGTGTTTTCTTTATCACTTTGTTCTGTTCCATTCTCATTTTTTATATTGTACTTTGTTTTTTTTTTTAAATATTATTATCAAAGACTCATTAATAGGAAAAATCTTCATATTTCTTTCTGCTATCTTATCTACCCTACCTTTAAGCTAGTTCCACTGATTGCCGCTTTGGTGGCACTAATTGCCTGGAAAGGCGTGGCAATATTATCAGCTTTTGCTTGGAACAAGGTTTCAACAACATTTTGCAATTTCAAAAAATTAAAGTGAAGATGGTTCTGTCTTCAAGGTTCTCATCCCTTTGACTTATTAGAAGGTTGTCTCCACTTTCTATTTTCGGTGACTAAACTTTTTCAGAGAGAAAAATACCAAACGCTTAGGGTGTTATGAGACCATAAGCGATCTTTCTTCTTAGTTTCCGCCCTCGGAGACGGCTGCCTCTAGCCGGTACATAACGCCGCTAATACGATTGCATCTCTAGCGTCTATTAGGTGCCGAATTGTACAACGTTTAGCGAAATTGCGTTATCTCCACCCCCGTCCCGTCCATTACCCCATTTACTGGGAATCACCCCACAGCCGCGCTTCGTTGTCCAGCGCCGAAATCCGGTAACGTTAATTTTTCACTGTCGCCCCGACCTGAATAAATAACCACGATAATTATTGAAGGTTATAAACCCATCAATAATTGATTCGCGTCCGCCACTGTTGCGATCCAAATTTGCAATACGACATGACACTTCTTTTCCTACACTCCTAAGGACGGTAACGCAGGTCCATTATTTTTAACGTTTTTTTTTTCTAAAATTTTTTTAACGTTAAATGTACGCTCCTGAATATTGAGCACCAACTTTCCTCTTTCTCGGTGATTAGAAGAGTTACGCAACATTTTGCCGGGTAATTCCGGCAATTAAAGGAAATTCGATATGTTTGCGTTAGTTTGGGCATCGTTAAGGGACTTTATCCCCCCGAACTTGTGTTGTGGAGGCGTGGAATTAATATTTTATTGCGCCCCGAGACTTTGGCCGCAGCTACTAAATTATGATTTCGGTTCTTCAGACTGTTGACTGAAAGGTCGCTTTTGGTAGGTAGAGAGCGAAAAATTTTTAGTTTGTCGCGAAATTTTCATGAAGTGGCAAACTTTTAATTATGTATCGAGTTGCTAGCAAAAAGACAACCTTGGCCCGTTGGGGACGGCAAAATTTAATATGTTGACGGGGTTGGGGGGCGCCACTTGCCGGCCCCCGACTTTATTAAAACACCGATTCACCCGCGTCGCTGAAATATTAACGAAAATAGTCCTTGGCTAGACGTTAAGAGCAGTCTCCTCGAGTTAACGCGACGACGAAAAAGCTCAAATTAAGCTCGACATGAAGAGAAACGCTACTGAAATCAATTCAAATTGTCTGCAACATAAATTGAGGTTCCATGGAGCTAAATTGAATTAGTTTTCGTAGTGTTGCCGCTTTTGTCGACCACTTGACTGTTTCGCCTCCATCAAGTTTTTCGCGCAGCAAAAGCACAAAGACAATATTGGCCGTGGCGTATTTTTTCCTCGGTGGCAGTTTTTCATGCGCCAACCTCTGTTTGCCAACGGCACCCCTTTTCTGGCTAAATGTTTTGTCTTCTTTCGCCAAACAATAGCCGAGCTTCTTTATCTGGCAAGTTCACGAATAATATTGTTTAAAGTCGGTATCTTGTTGCCGCCATAATTTCTCATTTCGGGGAATTTATACCTCGAACGGGGCTCGAACGGCAAAGTTTTCGGGGTGTAGCAGCCGGCAGCCGACTTTCTTAAACGTTGATAATTTCACGTGATATATTTAGGCATTCTTCTTCGCGGCACGAATTTGCGCCGATTTCGCCAGGAAACAAGAGCGAAGCGGTTGGCTCGAAATTAATTTGTTAGGCAATCATTCATGTTCGGGGCAATAGGGGTGGCCTCAATCCATTGATTTATGACGAGCAATCAACAATGTGTTTTCAGTTGCCTCCACCCCGGCCCGCGGCGCGCCCACCCTTCATCAAAAATGGGATTGTCGTCAAGAATTAAGACTCATCATGCGACGCTTACCGAGATCTTTGCTGTTCTATATTTATGAGAGAACTTTTTTTCTTGAGTTCCTTGTACGTTGATCATTTCCGTCAAGATCGGCCGCTGCCCGATTAGTCGTTATGCAAATTTTTTGGCGTTGCTACAAAAATTTTGGCAGTTTTGGCAGCGTAAATAAAAAAAATTGCAAATAGCTAATCGATGGTCAGCCGGATGGTGCCGTAATTACCGCAGCAAACAACGAGACTTTTAGTTTCGCATTTAACGCCGAACGAGGCGAAATAGGTCAATTTCGTTGTGTGCCGTAGAACGTAACTTAATTAGCGCCGATGGGGACGTTATTTTTACATTTAATCCCGTATCTTTCGGCCGGATCGAACGATAAATAATCACCAGTCGTTGTATTACAGCAATTTCCACATCAACTTAATAATACTATATCCGGACCCGATAATGTCCATAGTTTTACGAGTGATCAAGCCTGGCCGCCCCCGACGGGGCAGTTAACACCCCCGACTCCGTATCGAGTCAATTATTCAAATTCGGTGCCGTTTCGGAAACGAGTCGAGGGATGATTACGCGTTTTTACGCCCCCCACGCGATTTTGCACAATAATTTTCGGATAATAAAAGCATAAAATGCATAGCGATAAAACGACGTTGACGTCACGACGCTATCGAGCGTTCGACTCGAACAGCAAGTGGCGACATCTCGAAACCGGCAAATGGAAATAGGAGCGACGCGCCGCGCCGTCTCCCTGAACTATGCACTTTCAGAAACTGCCACTGGAAGCTCGGCCGGCAACCGCCCCTGTAAATTGTTACTGTAATTCTGCAATAATTGATCCGTCGCAAATGAAACGAACGGCATCTGGTTTGGAACTTTAACTAATTCCTGTGGATAGTAAAGTTTGCTTGATCGATTTAAAATTAAGTTTTGGATGTGGAGGTTCTCGTCGGGGTAGTTTTAGGACGGAAACTGGGTGCACGTTTGCGGGGGTAGTTCGTTTTTGTCCGCCCGTCAGATTAAATAAATACCTCGTTCGTTCGAATGGCGCGGGTTAACAATTTAATTTACACGGGGCGGAACACCCTCTCATGTTAAAATTCAAATGAAATACGTGATAAAACGCGGACAAAACATGATCACACGACATTATTAAAAATGCATGAGATCAAATGGAGGAAATAGAAAATATAAAACGACACCGTGTGCGAACTGCAAATGTACTCTTCTTGCTGCTTTCTTTCCATTAAGTTTGCGTTGACGCAAACTTTCAATGCTGCTGAATAAGTTATGGAAGGCGAATTCTAATTTTCAGCGCCGATCCGTTCGCGCGGTTGCACCGTGTGTGTGCGTGATTAAAATTATTCAACTTTCAAGTTGCACAGAGTTTATCCAAAGTTGCAACACAAATTTCTGGAAACTTCATTCCAGATAAAAAATTGCTTAAATCATTATTGCAAGGAGGTGAAATTCGATTTGCTTGCCATTTTAAACAAGTTGCCTGCAAATTGTAGAAAGTCAACAATCATAAGTCAATGATTTTAACGTTAAAATCTATAAAAGAATTATAGTGGCGTAAGAATAATATTTCTTTTGCGAAAGATTCTTTAAACTGAAATATCAAACTTTGAGTATAAAATTCTAGAATGAAAACAATAATAGCTGCAACTCGTACCTGTTTCTTTAATCTCCTTCGCGTCGACGAACATTCGAAATAACCGACACAAACTGTTCGAAGAGTTGTTGGATTTTCCGGAAGCTTGCGAGCTTTTAAAAGATTCTTGATAATGTTTCAATTTTCAATATAAATTCCACTTTATTCTCCCGTTCCTAAGATTTCCGGGCTGTTTACAATTTAAATGGTGTCTTCCCGTCGTTATTAGCGTTTGTTGGAGTCCGTGAAATTGGAGGCAACAATGTTGCGTCGAAAACGAGTTTTGTTGTAGTTTTATTTGACGCACCAACAGTTGCAATTTCAATCTTCTTCAGCCTGTCGAAAAAATAATTATAGATCAAACGTTGTATGCACAACGGAGCAGGTTTCGTCTTCCATCCTGGACCTTTGGGACTGTTCTCACTTCGCTGCCTTTGATACGACCCCTTTTGCGCCACACCAACTCCTTGCCCATATCCGCATAATACCCTTAAAATAATGCATGTCCAGCCGGTTTACATCCGCCTTGTGTCCGTCGAGACAAAGCGATCTCGGGCGATATGGCAGGACAATCGTCCTGCTGATCCCCGACAGGACGTGGCGCACCAACTACGCCGCAAAAGTATGTGCTTTTATCAAAAGTGAAGGAGTCAAATCGGGCAACTACGTCGACAGAAGTATGTACTTCCATCAAATTTTAGGGGGCAAATCGGGGTCGTCACCCTTTGGTCGGGAATTTCGCTAAAAAAAAAAAATCGCAAATTTCATCAGGAGAAAGTAAAAAGCGCACTATAGCGAAATGAGAATGTAATTAACGACCTGTGAAATATTCAGCCGGTGGCTGGTAGCTATGTGCTTTTTGTAAAGGCGAGCGGGTCGAGTCTCCCGCAGGTTAATGTTGAGGCCTTTAACAATTCAGTTACGAAACGCCTAGTTGGGGTTAATGTAGTGAAAAGGCGAGCGAGCAAACAGTGCCGCTCATAAGTTATTAAGAATTGCCTAGACGTAGAAAAGTCCGGGGGTTACGCTCCTCTAACAATTCCGTTATGCAAATAAATTTGAATTATTCATTATAATTTTAAGGAACCGTTTAAGTTTCCCGACTCACTCCGCAAAACACACACACACACACCTGGCGAAGTTTCTGGATAAGTTGACGGGAATTGTTGACAACTGCCAACAGTTTCGTTCTACCCCTTAATCATCCCGGCTTCCATCCAAACAGACTCCCCGTTTCCGTCGTCGATTTTCCGCTAATGAAGCGAATTAAGGCGATGTTTTTTAATAACGACGCTCTTCTTTCAGACGCTACTGGATCGGAATTCGTTAGCCCGGAGCTAATCAAAACAGGGGACTAATTATTCTAATTAAAGTCTTGATTAGTAAAGAACGTCGAAACAAAACAATTACTTAATGAGTCTAAAACGTGTTTACGCGCTACCCACCGCAGGGCTTCTTTGTTCAGCTTCCGCGACCCCTGCTCTCGGAGACGAGAGAAGCAAAAAAAACGACGAAAACTCTCCGGAACGTTTTATAAATAACGCCCGTAGGGCTTCGAAGTTAAGCTCGGCAGGTAACTCACTTTATCAGGGACGTCAGCTAATAGTTACGACCGGCCTAAACAACTGCGCTTGTTAGAGAAACTTTGCAATAATCGCCGTTATTATAAATATGTATGTTGCTTGATTTGGCAGAATCGCGTATAATGAGGCGTCGCGACGCCTCCTCCGCCACCGCGCGTCGTCGGTTTATAAATGTAGCCATTTAAAATATTTCACGCCTCCGTCGTGAGGGCGCGACGGGTGGAATCTCTTCGTTCGACTCGCTCGCTCTGATTCCCAGCAATTTGTTACTTTTAAACCCTGTTCAGTACGGGGCTTTCACAATTCGGTTAAGTAGCTTCCGACGAATTAATTATCCCTGTTTAGAGATGTTGCGAGAGGGAATAAAAATTCGCGGACCGGCACGCATTGTTCCGGGATTATTTTCGGTCGGCGCCCTTTGTACAGCTAAGTGGGGACTAATGCGCCGAAGGTTGCGAGCTTCGTTCCTGCCCTTTGCATCTCGCTACGTTCGAGTTTGGCGGAAATTGCAAATCTCCCTTAATTGATCAGGTTTCATCTTTCACAAAAGGCCCGGCAAAAATATATTTAGCCCATCGATCGCTCGACGAGACGACAAGAACCAGAAGTCGCGAGCAATTGATTGTATTTTACGAAATGCTTTGCCAATGTGTTCAAATTCATCAATTCTAAAATAAATCTTTGCTGATTCTGATTCTGAGTCGTTCTTTTATAAATTTTTAAAACGGAGTTAACAAATTGTAGAAAGTCGACAAATGGTGGAGGAGCCGACTGATGATCAAAATAAAAAATCATAAAAATTTAACAAATTAAATTGCGAAATGAGCAATTTTTTTCTGAAGAGATCATGATTAACTGCTTTGAAGTAGTTAGGAACTACTTCTGCGTGACACGGAGTTAGGAATTTTTTATGTTGTTCTTTATCGACGGAACTTTGCAAAGTTGCGATCTTCTACAGATTTGGGATCGAAACTATTTCTCTACCCACGCATTTCGGTGGAGAAAAAAACAAAAAATCAAGTGTTTTTAAGTAAAAGTGCCTAATTCTAATTTAAAGAGTGGTCCTAATTGCCTAAAGCTCCTGAAGATCGGCGGTGAAGCTCTCGAATTTTATTCAGCCCCCGCCCTCTCTCGTTGTGCGATTATTAAAGAATTGCTTAAACACGGCTCAAAGGCAAGGTATTTTTATATCGACTGGCACAAAAGAATCCGCTTTCCAGCAACTTCTGTCTGGAGCAAAGTTGTTTTTTTCTCCTTTCGTTTTTTTTTTTTTTTTGTTTATGGCGCTTATTACTTCTCGACGCAACAACCCGGCCGGCGAGCATCGACCTCTCGACTTTTCACAATCAAAACTGACGCTCCAGCAAAGTATTATAATTTTCCACGAACAATTAAAAAAACAACAACAACAACAACAGCAACAGCGCCGCCTCCCCGCGCCGAAATCGAAACAACCCCCTTTTGGCTTGCCGTAAAAACGCGCCACCTCCATGAATTTTATATTTGTCACTTGCCTGATCCGCATAAATGGATTTCATTCACTTCTTTTATGAAACTGTCGACCGTTCCATAAATATGAAAGCAATGTTATTAAATACCGCGCGGAAGCGCGTACGCGCCGCCCCCGTTTGCTTCCCGAATTAACATAACTTCCTTCGCCGGCGGACTGACGTCTAAACCAAACAAATGACTGTGAAATTGTGACTAACGACGTCACGGGAATAACATCGTTATTCATCGGCCGCCCTTTAGCCCACTAATCATCGGGCTTAATTTTTGCCGGCGGTCGCGATATTATCGACGGGTGTCCGGTCGGTCGGATTTTTCATATTTCCTTCTTCCCACAAAAGAATTCCGCAAACGCCCTCCCGGAATTCCCGGCTAGATAAACGGGAGCCGCGGAATTTCATCGGAGCCAGAATGCAGCTTAATTACTGACGGTTGCATTGAATTCGGTTCGAATCTTCCGAGTTACAAGTTTTTTTATTAAAAATGTATCACGTCGTATTTAACGAGGTGTATGGAGGATCTTCAATTAAAATCGGGGAGTGTACGGACGATACCGGGCTCAATTTAGCGGGGGGTGTATTATATGATGACATAATGGTAATTATGGTGCGGCAACCGAACGGATTAAATCCGGGTGTTTGTTGGATTTAATTGAAAACAGTGGAGGGACTTCTGTTTCATGCAGGGCATTGATCTATTTCCGGTGAATCAAAGCCCATATTCGCGGCTAGTCAAAAATTCATCAACATCACCTTTGTTCGACTTGCAACATGGCTACGCAAACGGGATTAAATATTGATCAGGGCAAATTTGCTCCGGCCATAATCCCGCTTAGGACCCTTCTACCAAATCATTTCTTCTTCTGAATATTTTGTAGCCTCAATAGTTAGAAATTTTGCCCTCAAGTATGTAAGTTCTCAATTTTTTCTTGCGTTTAGCAGAATTGCCAAATTTTTGGAAGCGCTTGAAATAATCGAGAGCCTCGGCGCTGTAGGTTCACTGTCTGGGAAACGTTCTGATTTTGTTGGGGTAGAGGGTCCTGTCGAGGAGCTTGAAAAAATCGGGACGAGTGGCGGTGATGGAAACATTACGAGCAATCAGGGGGATGCTCAAAAATCGGTTGTAAAATTTGATGTTTTATTAACGAAGCTCCAAACGAGCAGCTTTATGTGTTGTCGAAAGTCCTCAGAGTTCAGTAAATTAGACAGTTTGATGTCGGTCGCGATTCATGGCCGGCTACCCCGGGAATTTCGCAATTCTGGCTCGCGACACTTAATTTCTCCAATATGTGAAATATAAAAATTTATTGCACTTAGGTTAAATATAATGCCGGCATAACCGTAAAGCTCACATTGACATCTTTATGCCGTCGCAGCATAGAACTATAAATAAGACTGTAATAAACACAAACGTGAATTACACACTGTCCTATCCCCGTCTGTAATTTACTTCCGATAGTTTTACGTCCATTAGCCGCGACGTTTTATTAGCAACACAAATAAAAGTCAGCAACAACCCCCGTTACCATCGAGATTGCAACATGTAACGCGAGAAAGTCTTTTAATTGCGCTCCACCACCAGCGCACCATTTGACATTTCGAGGCGATTCCCTCCAGCTTTAGGGGAAATCGCGCCGTAAAACGCGAACAAGTTTACGACGTTTTCAATTATTACGCTTCAATAAAACGATATTCATTCCGCGTCGAGTTTTACAGCGACTACTTGTTCTTTTTTCATTATTCGCCATCGCACCCTCCACCACCGGCCTCATATTCGAAACGTTAATTTCGTCGGCGGCGGCGGCAACCGCGAAAACAAGTTATAAAACCGTCAAGTTGTTATGGGGGCGGCGCTGATGGCGCTCCGAGAGTTTGTTCTGGTGGTATGTCGGAAATACCAAGACGAAAGTCTTACAAAGCCCTTGCGGAGGAGGGTAAGAGAACGGCTAGGTGCAGCGGCGGAACGGAAACTTTGTGATAGAAATTGAAATTCCGCTGCCGCCTTTGAGGCGGCTTCTGGAAAACGGGCGCGCAGATATGCAGAGAGAACGGAATTCGGAAGAGCGTCTGGACGGAGTTGGAGACAGTGACGAAGTTGCGTCAAAGACCCTGACGCGATGATGAACAGACACTTCAGTCACATGGTAAAAAATACTGGTTCTATTGAAGTTACCAATTCCGTTTAGACCACAAGTGTCTTGCTGTTAATCTAGCAGTTAGTTGAAGTGACTTCTGGAGAACTAACCATTACAATCGACAAGACAAAACTAACACAAGCAACTTGTTTCTCTTTGGAATGGTCAAGTTCCAAAGATCTCCTGAATTTTATTTAATACTTACGACTTAAGTATTGGCCTTCAACCCCTTGGCCTCTCTTGAATCTATACTTTCCTCTAGGCCCTGGATCCTTTCTTTGTCAGCTCTTTCTGGTAATCAATGATTTTGATTCTTCTTTGGGGTGGTTTTTTACCATTTACCGCTTATGCTCAAAGATTTAAACTAAGCGTCCGGGGGGTAATTTGGAACTGGTTCTCACTGACTTGTCTTCTTACTGTTTTATATTTTCAATACCACGGCTCATTAATTTTTTGGACAAGTTGTAAGTTTCAACAATTGTTTTAACTATAGTTTTAAAAACAGCATGAGCTCATAGTTTGAAAATTGTTCAACACTCTTGAAGACCTTATAATAAAAGGTAGTTATAACAATTGTCATTGATTTTGATGACGTATTTGTTTTTCAAGTACTACTGGTTACATAAATAGTTGAGCATCATCAATGACGTGTTTTGTTATGAAAGCTGAGTCAAATGCCCTCATCATCCTGTTATTACATGTATTTCACATTTTAGTGAAATATGTTATTACCGTGCAGCATAATAGGTAGCAAAACCCATTATTATTTACATTCACAGCTACCTATTATTAAAGGATTAAATCATTGCATTGTAATTAATCACAAATCAGGATGAGGTCCTTTGATTGGCTCTAAAGCTGGACTTCTTCAATTTATCCACTGTACCCGGCGGCTCAACAATTAGTTACAACTAATAAAATTATTTTTTAAAAATGTTTTAAGAGGAGCCACTTAAGGGATGCCAGCCAAATTTTGATTTTTTTATAGTTTAAATAAATTATTGAGTCATCAATTCTCTACTTCACTCTTATAAAGTTATCGCTTTTCCAATCTCAGCGTCGCAAATATCCTTGGAGGGCCAGAATAGAGCAGCTGACTTTCTTCAGTTTTCTATATTAGGGCAAACCGGGGAAAACAAATTTACAATTATTATTCTTTTTTTTTTCAGAAGTGTGTAAAGTGTACATCCTTGATTTACTTTCGTCGACATTTTTTTCTGTTAATTATTTAATTTTTAGCACAATAGGCAGAAATAAATTAATTGTTAAATTCCGGGTGCCAATAACTCTTTCCCAGTCTTCGTAACTCATTCCTACAAGAAACTTCTGAAGGACAATATTTAAAGGACGTCTTCGGGAGAAAATATCGCTGTCGTGATCGGCTTTCGCGTCAATAATTCCGGTCGGTTGCGGCAGAGTAACCCATATTTGCAGTGGTAACGTCATAAACAGAATAATTCCATTACCATATTTTCCATTACCAACCAACGTTACCGGTTCGGCTGTGCCGCTGAAAGATCGAACATTTATGATTGGCGATTAAAAAGCGCCACTGCCACAGGACGAAAGTGGCGGCGGCCTTCCTGCCAACTTAACTGCAAATTAGATTTCGGCGTGCAGTTTTATTGCCCGATTTGATCGACTGTTGAGTGAGCGTCGCGACGCTCCCGTTTCCCATCAATAAATTTTTGTGCGTGGCAGTAAATTTCCCCAATGTTTATCTTTAACGGCCATTGATCCGGGGAGTTTCGCGGATTAATCCTCAGTTATGGCCCGTGTAAACGGTATACGTAATTAATTCGGTCGTCTGCATGGGCGTCGTTTTAACGGCGTTATCGTTAAACGGCAGTTAAAGCGCGTAATCTTCAGCGACGCAGCAACTCCTCTTCCGGTCGCAAAACTTATATTTATTAAATCAAAAACTAACGCCGACTGCAGCCTCTCGAGTCCGCCGTAATTCCTTTGCCGATGCACCCCGACCGACCGGCAAGGTGAGCGCGTGTTGCCGGGGTGGGAAAGTTTCATTCCGGAAATTTGCAGCTTCCTTTCTCGCTGGAGTTTCTTTCCAATTATTGCCTTCCTGTACGATGCAAATCGCGGCCTTTACGATTTCTTTTTGCCCGGCGGACGACAAAAAAGGGGCGCCGTCGACGCTCGACTAGTGCGGTTTATTATTTTCGCCCTCCCGTCAAAGGGTTGCGGATGTTTGTTTTCCCATGTGTTTGTGAAAGGGGGAAGCGGCCTTAATGACAAAAGTGATCGATAATTGCCGATCTCTTAACGATTTGCAGCCAGGATGGGATCCGGGAGATTAGGGAGCGATCACGTACTCTCCTCCACGCGAATGTGCGTGACAACAACGATAACCGATCCGTTGTTGTTCTCCGGTTTTTTTGCACGACGTAACAACGAGACTTTCGTAACAATTATTTGGGCGAAATGTGAATGTTTAATGGGGCGTTAAAATTTTAATCTTGGACTCGTAAATATCGCTTTATTTAATAATCAAAATAGCGCGGCTAGTAATTGAGGGGCCGTAAAGAGGAGGCGGCAATATTCCACTTTATTAAATTACAAGGTTTTATTGCAACTTTAATAACGTAATATTCATTAAATGTAAATAACGACACAGAACAAGGTAATGGCGTGCTTTTCGGATTCGTTTACATTGTTATTGCTCTAATAAATTCGGCAACTTGCCGCTTATTAAATCTTACATTTTATTCTAACCGCATTACGGCGTTACAGGACCGGGAGCCAGACTTTAACGTCAACAATAATAATGATTCTTGCGCAAAATGTGTTTACTGTTCACTGTGTCAATCTCCTCTATTACAGTTCCTCGTTGGTTACATAAAACTACTCGTTTTGTGTTACTGTTATTACCGTAAACGCGATCCAAACGCTCCAACAGTGTCTTAGTGAAATGGAATTTTTCTTTATGTCAAGGAAACTGCAACTTCGGATAGCTTTTCATAAATGAAATATTTCCAATTGCCGGCAACTGTTAACCTGATTTTATACTTTTATTACGTGAGGTCACTCTATTTCGAGATGATGTTATCGGCAGGGGAGCACACGGGGCTGCGGAAATGAAAGAAAATCGTGAACAAAGTAAACTGCCACGTCAAGATCGTATTTTAAAAATTTATAAAAAGTTAACAAATAAAAGTAGAAGAATATCAATTTTTTTTCTAAAGTGACTTTAATTTTTTCTACTCAGGAGGCAGCTACTATAAAACCATTACATCAAACTATCATAAGGAGCGTAATGTTCGTACGTAAAAGGCAATAATAAAAGGGAACAAATATAATGTACACCAAATTAAACCATACATCCCTTGCACTGTCCACCAGAAATTTTAATGAGCATCAAAAAATCTAAATAAAACCCAAATTATTATACATCAGAAAATGAGAACATCACTACTAAAATAACTATGCTGCGTATTGTTTTACCATTGTTTATATTTTAAATTCTATATGTTTATCAATTTTACTGAATGTTCACCAAATTTAGAAATTTAGAAGTTACGCGTCCGTGCTGTACATAATAAATATTCGCGCTATCCATTTATATTTAGTGTTTCTCAAAAAAACTACCTGTGCGTCAAATAATTATTTTATTACTCCAAAAATGCAATATGCTCCCGCATCTCTCCTTGCCGCTTGCGCTTCTAGACAAGAGGCACGCGAAAAAAGTTTTGTACAAGGTCAGTTCAGGGCCCTGTAATTTTTTTTAAGCACGATTAGAAATTACCATCAAAAGAAGTTTTACGTTTTACATAATACAAACCAATTACAGCAAAGCATTTATATATTACGGAAATTAATATCTTTTTTTGTGCAAACCACTTCTATTTTTACTCTTATTTTCCTTGCCCTAGCACATCTACATTTATAATTTTGCATAAAATTATTTACCATTTGCACAACATTTTATTGCTTGTGTATTTTTGATCAACAAATAGTATTTTTAACTGCTAAATAATATAAGACACTGTGGAAAATTAAATATCTGGGTATTATGTTAGAATTAAATGCGGAATAAAATTTGGTGAACATTTAGTATTTATGGTCAACAAAAGTTATTTTGGCGAACAAAATATATAAGAGGCCAGCATTATGTCAATATTTGGTTGTCGCTTTAAGATTATGTATTTTCTTAATTTTGGTGAGCATTTAGTATTTTTGGGAAATAAAAGTATTTTTTTGTATAAAAATATTGGGTAAATTTGGTAGACTTTTAAATACGACCAATAATAAAACCCATTACGTTTAATAGTCGGCCACCCGTCAATTGCTGGCAATTCTTCAATTTCAATAAAATTAAGTCAATTACCTTCAATTGCAAGTATCGGGAAAAAACTCCTCAATTATCGAACCGCCGATTTCTGGCCGGTTTTAATTCTTGCTAGAAGCTCTCGCCCTTTTCACGTGAATCGAAACAACTTGACCTCGATCCCGAACCTCTTTCCCGGATTAGTTTTTATTTGATTAACTGGGAAGCAACATAATTCCCTGAGTGACGTGACGTCAATCACGGCTTATCTCTTCACGGCATTGCACGGCTCCAATTTGTTTCAGATGGGCTGGTGATGGACAGTAACAGTGGGACGCTGGGGCGGCGCGGGCTCAAGGGCTCGGCTGGCATGAGACGCCAGAGGAGTCTGGAATGGCGGCAGGAAAGAGGCTACAGTTCCAGCGAGGAGGAGATACCCGCGAGGCCGGTCGACAGCCACGTCTTCGCCTCGCTCCTGGCCCAGGCCCAACAGGAATACTCAAGTGAGTCGATTTTGCGCCAAATTCGTTTTGCCGACAGCCGACGATAAAACAATGAAAACGACAAACGTAATTCTTGGGAAGTTGAGTTTAGTCGCGGAGCGGCATCCCGATCGGGGATTTAGGGGGATGTTGCAACCAAATCAACGGACGCGGAGACACAAAATTTGTTAAATTAACAACGAGCCAAAATTTATGGTTCACTAGTTTCCTGTCGTCAGAAGCAATTAACTAATGGGGTTGCAAGTCAGGTCGTGGTTGTGAGGAACTAGGCAAATATGGTTAATGGTAGAGACTTTGATGAGGTAACAGTTAAATATTTGATCGTCGTCTTCCGGCTGAAAAAGCAGCGATGTCGAGACGCTTTCAGGACGGTCACCCGCGAATAATTCGGTCTGGAGTGGGAAAGTGCAACCCTCTCTCCTTCATTTGCCGGCGTAATTACGTCAAAATTGCGTGAACACCGCTCTTTATGAAGTAGCTGGAGTGTTTCGAGGTATGGCGGCGATAACTCACTCAGGCCGTTTCTTCGCCGCCACCGGAATGATTGCGGCAATTTCGCGAGTCCGCCTGGCATAATTCCGACTGAAACCGCGCTCATGTGGCAATTAGGGTTTCTATGACGCGCAATTTGCCTAAACGAACCGTGGGGTCGGAAAAAAGGCCCCGTTCTAAGTTTCCCCCGCAAAGAGCCAATCAAGGATCCTAGCAACAAGTGGCGTCATTAGACACAACAACCGAACCAAATTGGGATGGACGAGGTTGGGTCGCGCCCGGTCGGGCATTTGCATATTGTCATATCTGGACATCGTCGGCATGCCAATTACGCCGGCCGTTTCCTGCAATAATTGATTCCACGTGTGAATCCGACGTTTTACACGAGCCGTCACTCTCGGCTAATGTTTCATCCCTTCATAATTGCCGCCATGAATGCATTACCGGCCGGGCACAGTGAGAGAACGCTCCTCTAATTAGGCCGCATGCCAAATGGGCCGGCTTTCGGCTTCCGAGCGTCACTTCTAATTAGGTGGCCTGCAACATTGTCACCCGAGGACAATCCCAGAAACGTCCCATGAATTAACCAAAAATTTCGACCCGTGTCATCGCCCATTAGACCCGCAATTTCCTCCAAGACGTCCCCAAATCAATCAATTTCTAAACTTCCCGAATGACGAAACCCGCCAGGTAATTACCAAAAAATCAAAAATTCAAACCCTCGGTGATCTATTTTCGGCGTAATACAAGTTGAGTGTGCCGGTTTACGACCGCTATAAAAACTTGGTGATGAATTTGATGATAAGAATGTGCCTGAGTAAATTTACGGGAACCTTCCATAAAATTAACGGGTCTAAGAGAATTGTGTTGTTTCGTTTGATTGAAGTATCTTACATACTTAAACGTTCCAGGGAAATGAGTAATTTAAATGGAGCATCCCTAATTGCGCTTATTTAAACTGCAATCAGACGCACGAAATTGCTGTACAGGAAACTCTAATGGAGGAGATTAATCACGATTGACGATTAATGTTGGCTTTAAACGCCCAATGGCCACGAAGCTGGATTTGGCTTCACGACTCAGCGCCACTTGTGTATAAAGCGTTATGCTTTGAATTTTTGGAAAAATTACAAAACTCTTTATTTTGAGAATTTCTAAAAAATTCAATAACTATAATAAGTAGAATTAAATTGAGTTTATATTTTAGTCAAGAAGCTCGAATATCTTATAAGGCAGGAGTAGAGATCTTAAGTGTTTATGGAAGGTTTTTGTTCGTACGAAAAGCAATTTGTTTTGACAATCTTTAATTATGTTTACTTTAATTCATTATTGCTGTCTTATAACAATATTTGCTTTCTGTAATAACGTTAAAGTTTCTGCTTACTAAGATTTTAATTAAGAATTGAAGCTAAAACATATTTTAAAAATTTCGGCCTTAAAAGTGTTATAAAAACACTACTGTACTTTCCAAATTTGGTTAATTTTTTCCTGACTGCTACAAGTACTTAATGGCCTATTATTACGTCTGCCTGTTCAAAAGACAACAATTTAGATTTCTCACAATGATATTTGCTTATGCCAACTGCTAAATTGTTATAAGTTGAAACGGTTATTTACTAACATAATAGCTAAATAAGACTTAGTGTAAATTGACTAACAGTTGTTGTCTAACTAGATATTGCGATTTGATAAGGATTTATGTAACAATGCAAAGTTGTTATACAATTTGCCAACTCAATTTATTAGACTTTGGTTGCATTATAAATTGTTACCTATGCATCATATAGCTATACTCGTAAAACTCAACTCTATTCACATAATATACTATTTCCTGGAAAAATCCCTTATGGCAAATAATTACCGGGTTGAGGAAAATTGTGGTAATCGGTAGTTAAAAAATTCAAAATCAAAAGTCCATTTTCTTCCATAACTCCGCAACCAGCAGTTGCATCCCACAATCAAACGAAAATCACCTCGAAGCCTTTTCTGTGACTTGGGCGAAATCCCTCTCGTTGCCATCCGACACTGGGAATTTGCGAAACGCCACATCCAAATCTGATATTTTCTATTCAGAGTGCGTCACATGAGTTGGATTAGATTTAACAAGTTTACCAAGATTCCGTCCATATCCAAGTTCACTCCACGCGTAAAAGCTCAAGTTTTAGCGGCGGCAGCTCCTAACAACACACAAGAAAGACGCGTGGGGTTTTCGCCTTTCGCGAAACTGAGACGTGATAACCGCCGCCCCCCGCACAGAAACAGCTTTAATTATCGCAGAGATGCAAATTTCGGAAAGCTCGTAGAAGAGCGGGCCCTCATCGATTTTTTAAAGCCTCGCAGTTTGCCGAGCCCAATAAGTGAAAAAGGGAAAGCGAGCAGCGCCATGTATGAGGCTCTTCAAGAGCCATTTTGTATAAGTTTCTGGGGCGAAGAAGCTTTTCTCCTATATTGCAAGAATCGAGCAATTGCGGAGCTTTGGATGAAACGGTACTTTGCCGAGGGTTGCAAAAAAAAAATTAATCGCGGCAGGTTTCGAGAAAGGTTTCCAGGAATCTTTTTTATTTTTAGAAAGAGTTAAGAAATTGTCTTCAGAATTTTAACCCTTTTGTAGGTGCAACTGAAGAATTGTTGTAATTGGCCGGTGGGTTCAACCTTTGAATTTGGCGTGCAGAAGCGTTATCGGGGCCGGTCGCGCCGCAAGGAGGACGCAATAATGGCGGCGGGCCCCTTTTGATTTCGAAATTTGGCCGGAATGTTGTTGATGATCTCCCCTTGGGGAGTGCCGGTTTCCGCGATACCTAATTACGAACCCGAAGGCGGTACGTGCCGCCGTTCTCCCGAAATTATGTTTTGTTGGCATTTTCGCCGGCGCCTCCTCCACCAAATTTCCAATCATTCTCCCCGAGAACTCCTCTCTTTATGAATTGTTTACTCATCGCGCAGGTGTGTTCGCCGTAGACGGTCGTCATTCACCTTTGACTCGCGGTTCGCGTTTTATTGCCTCCGTTCCGATTCCTTCCCTTAATTTCGTCCGGGTCTCCAGCGACACCGCATAAATGGAAATTGTCCCCACATTCAGTTATTGTTCCAAGACGCCGCAAATAGACGCGACCCGACGCCAACGGCGCTCTTTATTAGAGCACGGATAAAATTTATTGAATTATTATTCGACAGTAACGACGCACCTGATACGTGGCGGTTAACGTCGTTATCGTTATTAATTATGCCAATTAGGCGGAGCGCATGTGAAACCGCCACACGAAATGGATAGGCGCATTTGTTGGTTTTGTTGGGGGCGGCTGGATTGCCGCTCGCTGCATTTTCCAACACCCACCGTCAGCGGGTCAGCCAGACCTCAATCAATACCCACGTACGCAACTTGAGGCCCCAATTAAAATCTTGACAATCGGCCAAGAAAGTATTGTTATCGTTTGAAGAAAACTGGTTAAATAGTTATTTTTTGACCCATCAGCAGTTGAGGTCGCTGAAAGTTATGGGTTGTATTTAACAGTCTACCAAATTTACCCAATATTTTCATACAAAAAAATTCTTTCATTTCCCAAAAATATTAAATACTCACCAAAATTAACAAAATACGCAATCTTAAAGCGACAACCAGATATTGACATAATGCTGGCCTCTTATATATTTTGTTCGCCAAAATAACTTTTGTTGACCATAAATACTAAATGTTCACCAAATTTTATTCCGCATTTAATTCTAACATAATACTCAGATATTTAATTTTCGACAGTGTTTTATATTATTTAGCAGTTAAAAATACTATTTATCTTCAAACGTCACAAAAGTGACAGATTTTGTGACTCAAATGACAAGGTGAAAATAGCATTTTGTATTCTACGGGGTTTTTTTCTTTTTTTATGAGCTTAGGCAGACAAAATAAACACTGGCGTTTAATTTTTTTCGTTGTTTGAGTTTTTTTTTGCATCGCTATAGAAGCAGTACTACCAAGATATTGTGATCAGTTAAAATTTTAATTTTTAAAAACTTTTTAATATTAAAAAATCTTAAATAATAAATAAACTAGTATATATCATTCGGCGCAAAACTGTCTTTGTGTGCTTCAGCTGACATGTCTGCCTCACTAGCGTTCGGCAGACAACACTCAGCTTCAGCACACAAAGTTTCAGTTTTACGCCTAATAACATAATTTACTATTGTTGATCAAAAATACAAAAGCAATAAAATGTTGTGCAAATGGTAAATAATTTTATGTAAAATTATAGATGTAGATGTGCTAGGGCAAGGAAAATAAGAGTAAAAATAGAAGTGGTTTGCACAAAAAAAAGATATTGATTTCCGTAATATATAAATGCTTTGCTGTAATTGGCTTGCATTATGTAAAACGTAAAACTTCTTTTAGTGGTATTTACTAATCTTGCTTTAAAAAAAAATTACAGGGCCCTGAACTGACCTTGTACAAAACTTTTTTCGCGTGCCTCTTGTCTGGAAGCGCAAGCGGCAAGGAGAGATGCGCGAGCATATTTCATTTTTGGAGTAATAGAATAATTATTTGACGCACAAATAGTTTTTTTGAGAAACACTAAATATAAATGGATAGCGCGAATATTTATTATGTACAGCACGGTGGCGTAACTTGAGCGTTCTAAATTTGGTGAACATTTAGTAAAATTGATAGACATATAGAATTTAAAATGTAAGCAATGGTAAAACAATACGCAGCATAGTTATTTTAGTGGTGACGTTCTCATTTTCTGATGTATAATAAGTTGGGTTTCATTTACATTTTTTGATGCTCATTAGATTTTCTGGTTATTAGGGCCAAATTTTTCTTCGGTCTCGCAAAGCCTTTCCTTCGAATAGTTGCGACGTAGTCGATCGTGTTTTCGTCCGTCGCGTCTTTCCGCGTTGATTAATCGATTTAAAATCCCTAATCGGATTAAAGCCATTTAGTAAGTAGCTTGTTTGTGTTGTCATGGAGACTGGGGAGGGTTGTCCGCCCGCGCCCCTGTTGCACGTTTACGACAAGCTTGTTGCTTTTAAAACGGCATCACACTCGTCGGCCGTGTTGTTGCAACATCCCTCTCGTCGCAATTAGACCGCCCCGATTTTCGAGCAGTAGTTTCCTTCTTCCGTATCGAGCACCGGCTTGATGTATTGTTTTTGCTGATGGAGGAGGCAGCGAAGCGTTCGGTTATGAAACAGACGGACCCGAGGTCGTAGGTTTCGCCCATCGGGAACACTTTGATAATTGGAAACGTACTGAGCCGGAATAAAATATATAAGAAACTTCACCGCCTGTCTGATCGACATACATGCGATTCAGGTTACCTCCTAACGAGGGGACGAAGGGCGATCTCGTCGTGGCAGAGAGCCAGTCGATATTTCGCCAAGTTTTCCACGTCGGCTCCAATAAAGGATAACGCACACAAGTTCGGGACGTGATAAATGAGCCGTCGCCGGCTTACAAGTAAACACTGTCCTTCATTTGGCACCCACAAAAGCTCTCCGGCGATTTTTAAAAGCGCCAGGATCATCTTTCACCATTAACGAGCTGCTTATTGGAGCAATTTGCTGCGAATGCGGCCAATGCGTGTCGGACGGACTAACATGGCACAAGGACGACCCCAGCCTGACCACCAACCCTTCTTTCATTTCTCCCCTCGTAATGAGAAACGCTCTAACGAGATGTCAAGAAGAGAAACTACGTAACGCGATACATATAAAGAAAACACAATTTTTTGAAAAAAAAAACGTATGAATAATTTTTCATCACGGAATTGGGGGAATTTTTGGAAAAATTAGATGCCGATATGAATTTGTGCGAGTCCGGTGCGGAATTACAATGGCGAGGGGCGCGTTCGGAATTCTGGCAATAAACGCGGAACATTTCTCAAAGACACTTTTAATTAAGTATCTCGGGTCAGGTGGAGTCGGCGGGTTTCGTCTATCAATCAGAGAGGGATGCTCGATTCCGGTTGAATGCCGACTGAACGTACGGCCTTTTTCAGCTCTTTGACCTGGCGCGTCCACCATATCACGTCGCGGCCCGCCTGAAGTGTCGTCATGGTGACTAGACTGCGTCCCTGTTGCGTGGTGATGTCGGGCTGTTGCTCCCGATATGTTAAGGGAGACGGCACCCCACTTGATTGACCATTGTTATGACATGGACGCCAGCAACAGTTTTCCGACCGCCAAACCCTCTTCCCGGGACAGATCCAGAAAAACAAGCCAACTGGCCCCGTCACCCAACCAGGACAAAAACACTAAAATAATTTCTGTAATTGTTAATGTTACTTAAGGAGTTTTAGAACCCAATCAGGACGAAAGAACTAAAATGATTTCTGTAACTGTTAATGTTACTTAAGGAGTTTTAGAAATTTGGACAATTTTTTAGAGTTTAATGAGTTGAAGTGCCAGTGAAAAACAAATTCAGATGGAAGAACAAATTAAACCTCTGTCCAAAAAATATTTTCTCATTAACTAGAAGTGTTTTGATTAAAATAGGAAATTACTGTTTGAATTCGCCCGGCGCCTCCGCCATTTGTGTCGGTTAGCCGTGCACCGCGGTGCCTGAAAGAAAATCTATCCGTATGGCGTGTTATGGCCCCGAAAGTTTTCCGTGCGGTTTTACGGCTACTGTACGGCTCCCGGGGGCATCTGGAGGCGTTATGGCCCCAATTACCGCCGCCTTTCCCCGTTTGGCGAGTGCATCGGTTCGGTGGTGGTGCGTAACCGCGGCCGGCAGTCGGGGGGGTCGCAGTCGAAAAACGCATTTTCCACAATAATAAGTCATAATATTCGAAGCGGTAACGGCCGGCGGATTCCATAAAGTCGAGAAAGCAAACCGCGAGCCCAACGCCACTAAAACAACGCTTAACCGTTCTTTATGGCGAGGGAAAAGGGCCGTGCTTTGACTCGGGAAATTACATTAGCACCCCGCCGCCGCCCGTATTTATATCTGGCATAACCTCGCATTTCACTACTTAATGTATCCGCCCTTTAATTTCGCTACACCAAAACCAATAATAGTAAATGTTTAATGGTCCTCATTTTCCGAAGTCGTTCGGTGTTGCCGGTTAGTGTCGCAATTAAACCGAGCGTACACGCGACGAAGAAGCCCAATTACGCCAACAACCGAGGCTTTGTCTATTTATTATCGCGGGAGCGCGCAAAATTGTTTGATTTCCCACCAGCTTCGAGTCGACGTCGCCGAACAGGCATCAAGTCCAAAAAATTGAAGATGAACTTCGGGGGTCCGCTGTCGAACTCTTGGTTGCTGCTTGATGAGTAACGGGGCTAATCCCGGGTGCTGGTGGGCGGTTGCGGCTGGCACTGCGGGGGTGGCGACGAGAAAAATCCGTCGTTCGACTTGTATTAGTTTGTTGCGGCGAAGAAATCGGCAGGAGCGCCACCGGCTGCTGGCAGTTCCTTGATGATCTGTAGTCGGCACAATGACGTTGATTTATATTCACGAAGTTACTTTTGTGTCGAGAATGGATAGGCGGATATATCCGGGCGTGTGTTACCCACGCACCCGACTTAGCCATCGCGGCGAGAGGCACACACGGCCCCCCCGGCGGTTTCTTTATCCCGACCCCGACATCGACACAGAGAAAGATTACGCATCCGCCCCGATCGGGGCTAGCAGTCGACGCACGTTCGCCTCTAATATCATTTTGATATTATTACCATATCAGCATGTTACTTGGAATATAGATTATCGAATTATTCACGATGCATTATAACGCCGAATTGAATCCTCGAGGAGCCAGAGGCAAAACTACAATTTGTCGGGATCGCTTTATATACAGTTTAGATGGTGTTCGATTGGCGAGTCGCGTGACTAGCACCGCGACTTCCGGTGCAGGTCAAAGTGCATTTCGATAGTTTTCGTGAAATGCGAAATCAGCCTTGCGCTTCGTCAAACGGAAAATTTGCATCTAAGCGAATTGTCGCCACCTCCGCTCACCACTGACGGCTCGCCTTTTTGATCATGCAAAAATATGTAGCAACTTATTTTCATTGCAGTTTCAGCTCAATAGAGCTTGTTTCTTACTGTTGACGTATCTAATAATAGTTTATTTTTTTTATATACATATTTTTTATATATTGATTGCAATTATTGCACTCTTCAGGAGAAGTTAAGAGAAGTCACAGGAAGTCAAGACAAAAAAAATCAGATCTACCAAAAAATATTAGATTGAGTTAAAAATAACTGGGAACAAATATAATGTACACCAAATTAAACCATACATCCCTTGCACTGTCATCACCACTAAAATAACTATGCTGCGTATTGTTTTACCATTGCTTACATTTTAAATTCTATATGTCTATCAATTTTACTAAATGTTCACCAAATTTAGAACGCTCAAGTTACGCGTCCGTGCTGTACATAATAAATATTCGCGCTATCCATTTATATTTAGTGTTTCTCAAAAAAACTATTCGTGCGTCAAATAATTATTCTATTACTCCAAAAATGAAATATGCTCGCGCATCTCTCCTCGCCGCTTGCGCTTCCAGACGAGAGGCACGCGAAAAAAGTTTTGTACTAGGTCAGTTCAGGGCCCTGTAATTTTTTTTAAAAGCACGATTAGAAATTACCACTAAAAAAAGTTTTACGTTTTACATAATGCAAGCCAATTACAGCAAAGCATTTATATATTACAAAAATCAATACCTTTTTTTGTACAAACCACTTCTATTTTTACTCTTATTTTCCTTGCCCTAGCACATCTACATCTATAATTTTGCATAAAATTATTTACCATTTGCACAACATTTTTGCTTGTATATTTTTGATCAACAAATCGTATTTTTAACTGCTAAATAATATAAGACACTGTCGAAAATTAAATACCTGGGTATTATGTTAGAATTAAATGCGGAATAAAATTTGGTAAACATTTAGTATTTATGGTCAACAAAAGTTATTTTGGCGAACAAAATATATAAGAGGCCAGAATTATGTCAATATTTGGTTGTCCCTTTAAGATTATGTATTTTCTTAATTTTGGTGAGCATTTAGTATTTTTGAGAAATGAAAGTATTTTTTTTGTATGAAAATATTGAGTAAATTTGGTAAAATATTGATATTTTCTGACATCAACGTTATGACTTATTTTTGTATATCCCGAACCATTGGATAATATTTGCATAGAAAAAAAAACTTAGAAACTATGAGGCAACTAATATTTTTTAGTTTTGTAATGAGTCAGTTCATTACCGAGATAAACTTTATTAATTATTCAGTAAAATACAATATTTTGGTTACTAACAAAACAAGTTTTGGCTTGCTTTTTTAGCAATTAGACAACCTTAATAATTGAACCTCCATACCATAATTTACCTGAAACATAAAAAAAAATTCTAACTTGCCAAATTACACAAAGTTATAGTAAATGCAACAAGCAACCGTCTCCACTAAACTTCGTTAGAAGATTCTCATCCTTGAACCAACAGTTTGTTGCAAAGTTGTAAAGAGGCTCCAGTAAAGAGCAAAAGTGCTGTTGACGTCGGTCTAAAAACGTGTTGCCGTGCAATTAATTAAGGCCGGCGCTGAAGCGCGTTTGTTTATCTCGATTTTTTCAATTCCACCACGTCCTTTTTGCGCACCACCCCGACTGAGAGGTCAACAACGAGCACCTAAATAAAAAGTTCCTCAACTCGTCAACAGTCCAGAAAGCCCTCCATTACCAACATTTGTAATCCTTGCGCGGCCACTTAACGTCAGGAGTAATATTATTTTTTACGCAACCACTTCCGCGCCTTTGGCGGTGCCTAAATAAGTTTCTCAAATCTATTTCCGGGCGTCGTTTTAAAAATTTTCCCCGCCCAAATTGGCTCGTTAGGTGTTAATTACTGGCGGAGGATCGGACGTTGTAGCCGGGAAGAAGTGAGCAAGGGAGCGGGAACACAATTTCTGTGCGGAGCATTGAGGCATCATCCCCTATGAAATTACCTGATTAAATTTTCATATTCAATCTTGAGTTGTTTGCCCCTGGGAGGCGACCGGGGCCCCGTCTCGTTTTCCTTTACTTCCGCGTCATAATTGCAGCCAGGTGGGCGGCGTTCTTTGTTTAAGCAACGACATTTCCGCCAGCGGCGCAAAAATTCCTGCTTCGGGAACGTCGAAATGAATTTTTCAACAATTAACGGGAACGCGGTTCGATTGGTCGGGCAAATCGAGTCCGGAAAACAGTTCTCGATATGAGATTACGTTTTAGGAACTGGAATGGAAGTCATTCATATATGATTAGAAAAGACGTGATTTATTTTTCAAGGTACTCTAGAGAGATTCCGCTGAATCTGACGCCCGAGGTGAACTAAAGTTTGCGACTTGGGAGAAAGCTTTCCGTAACAAGGTAACGTTGGGGGCAGATTCTATTAAATTACATTTTTTATAAATGATACGTTAAATAAAACGGGAAACCCGAGACGGGCAATTTAATTCCTTGTCGGTTTGGCGGCGTCGTTCTCTTTGTTTCTTCCTCATCCCTCGAGTAGTTTGCAACACGCTATATTCGGCCGATGCACTTGAGGATAATTATTTTTGAGGTTGACGGCAGTTCACGCGACCCCGGACCAAATCGAGTGCGCGATTAGATTAATCCAGACAAATTACTTTCTTATCGCCGAGAAGTTTCTCCGCACAATTAAATTCAATTACCCCCCGACAAATAAGCAGATAAGTAAAACACCAACCCATTATGGCGTCGTGTCGGGCATGAGTGTTATTATTAGCTCAAGTGTTCATCGAGCACCGCCGGAACCGCTAAGTCACCAAGACGAAGTCAGTCAATTTCGGAATTACAGCTGCGCCACAACCTCCCCGAAAATATTTGACAGCGCCTCCAAAGCCCTCCAAACAGAAAAATTCAAAAGTTCAAAGTTTTTATTTACTACTCATAATTTTAATTTATTCAAAACAGTGATTTCAAAATTTCCAAAAATATAAGTTTTAATTTTTTATATAAGTAGCTATTTTCTACAAACTTACTCCGGAAAAGTTCACATTTAGTTGATGAAACAAATAATAAAGATTACCAAACTATTTAAGGACCAGTTAAGGAAAATATGTAACGAAGAACCGGGAATTACTTCTTACTGGCTTTTGAACCGGTATGCGTGTCGCTTTTTGAAATCATTGATTTGGTGGCTCTGCTTGATGGAACGGCGCGCTTGCTTGCGGGTTCATTTGGTGCCGTCGACTGATGGCCTTTTAATCCCCCGTGCCGCTCTAATCATGGGGGCCGTTATTTGATGAAGAGGACACTTTTTGATTAATAAAGGACATCAAAGAGTGCGGGGTTCGTTATCGATTGCAGTCGTTGGCCGAACAGGACTCCGGCAATGTCCTGCGGGGCAGCTACAAAGGTAATTTAAGACCTCTTCCTCGGAAATGTTTATAGGTCACGGATGTTCGTTTCAAATCCCGAAAACAAGACCCGAGGACAAACAAACGTCCCGCATTTTTCACGTGCACTCCTCCAAAGCTCTCATTAATCAAACTTTTGTTCGTGAACGCTTCGACAAGGCAAACTTTATGTGGCGCTTAAACAATAACAATTTAGTAAAACGTGTATAAAAGGTATTTTGTGTAAGTGGATGTAAACATAGTTAATTCATAATGGAGTCCTGGCGCCGTCGTGTTTGTGTTGGTTAGACCATCGAGCGGGCGGGGGTGGTCGCGACGCCACTTTGATTGATAGGCGCTCCCCGTAATAAAACCAATCAGCCCTCAAAAAGCCCCTTCGCCCTCCTTTAATCACTCAGCGGTCCTAATGCGACTTTGAGTTGACGACCGATTCGGGGCCGCCTTAATCATCGATATGAGTTTTAACAGTGGCGGGGACATTAACAATAATCGTCGGGTTAATCATTTTTAATTACGCTCTTCCGCACGACCAACAGCAGCGCTTTGAGCACCGCCGTAATTCGAAGGAGGCGTCGGGGAATTCGGATTATTCCCGATTGCGCCCGCAATCAAACTATCCCCGCAACTATCCAGCGGGATATTCCGTAAACAGTTATCCCAGCAACGACGGTCCGCTTTCAGCGACTCCACCGCCAAAAAAATCAAAAAAACAAAATTGGTGGTTGAGACCTAGTGGCGGCGCTCCTGGCGGTGGCGTCGCTCGGAAGGAAATTAAATGCGTCGCATCGGGGCGACTTTGAGGGTTTCGGTGCGTCGAAAAAGTCGATTTCCGAATCAAGATGAAAGGATGTAATTCTCGGGAAACAAAACAACTGTAATAACATCCAGCATCGGGTTCCCGAGGGAGCCCTTCGATCGGACTTGCGGTTTTCTCGAACACAAATCGCGGACGTGACACGACGGGCACGTGGACCACGGACGGGTGTCGGTCCGGAAACCCCATCCATCAAGCCGACACTCAGCTGCACTCCACTCTCATTTCTGACCCTGCCTGCAACCCGACGCGCTCGTTCAAGAAAACAACCCTTAAGTCCCGCCGAAAACCCGGATTCGCGCCTAAACCACTCCGGAGCACTATTTTGCAGCCCTAATCAGGGGCGTTATCATCCTTCATGCCGGGCTCGCGCCGCCGAGCGATTAAGCGCCCCCATCTCCACCCCACAACCCCCGAGACTCCCTCAGTTCAAAAATCCAACACCAATTAGTCGAATTTAGATAAATCTGAACAACATAGTTTTTCAGCTACTAGATTAAAATTCCTTCAGAACTTAGGAAGAAATTTTCTGGGTGGTGGAGCTAAATTCTGGTGGGTTTCAGGCATGGACCGCTCGTACCGGTCGGACGACACGGAGGACGCCGTGACGACGGACAACCCGACGACGCCGTTTCCCACTCCGCCGCCGACGCTGGTGTCGCCCCGGTCCCCGATTCCTCTGCACCGGCAGGCGTCCCCGTTTCCGCTGGAAAATACCAACAGCAGGAGAATTCACTATGCCACGCCACAGGAACGGCTGCGAGGGAATAACGGTAAAGAAGTTTCCTGCCACATTTTGTTTCGGTTTTAATATCGTTTTATTTCCAGGCGAGGTTATATATGCCAGCAACAAAAAGACGCTCTCCAACAGCACTTTGGGCCGGACAGGGAGGGGACGGCACAGGACCGGCGGCATGACTTCTTCGAGTAGCGCCACATCCTGCAACAGCTGCAACGACACCAGGATACCTCCGACAGCCAACACGGATATTAAGTACCACGAGGCGCAGCAGCGCTTGTGCCTCAATAACGGTAACGACAAGTTGTTTTGGTTAGACGGAAATTGTTAGTTGAGCAATAAAAGATTTGCACTGTCAGCCGACAGGAAGAGAGTCAGGTTGGAGGTTTAATCCGACCCTGGCGGCGCTGTAAATATTTTATTACCTAGAGTTATAACAAACACACGGCCCTTTTGTACGTTAACCCGACTAATCTCCGGCGATGGTCCTAACTTTAGAACCTCTTAGAGGAATTAGTTGCATCCCTCATTTGAGGCGGCCGAAAAAACAACCAACAAGTCACGAAGTTGCCGTTTTCAGGGTACTATAGTTGGGAACTGCTGCTTTAATCTATTGTAACGTGGCCGCCACTTTTGTCGCAGAGGAGCCTCGACTCGGGCTCCTCTAACCCAATTAGGCCGAACGAAGTTAAGGTAATGAGTGACGACTTCTAATTAGCTTAGAGTCGGATAGGTGGCGCCACTACACGTATCCGGCTTCGCTTAACTCGATTAGGTAATTATCGGTGGCGCCGTTTGCGGGGGTTTTTCCCCCCGACGCGATTTGACTTGGATGGAAAAATGAGAGCGAATTTTTAATTTGGCCGAATTCCGCACGATCGACTCCAGTAATTAGTCGTTGTCGGTGGCGGTCGGTGAGTGGGAGGAAATGAGGGCCGGTTCCGGCCTTTAAGGTGGATGATTAATGGAATCTCGTGTCGGTTCCAGTTTTGTTGCATTGTTGTCTTAAAAATGGAAAAAGTCCGTTTGATGAACGTTGTTTAACAAAGTGGCCGGGAGACGTGATCAATAACGAAACTGGCGGCTGGCGAAATTAATGAGTTCGGGCGCAAATTAGAGATAAATTAGCGGGGGTTTGTTTGATGAATACGCGATCATATGTTGGCTTAGCGGGATAATAAAAATAATTCGGCACAACGTTATTAATTTATTTCATTAGGCAAATTGCTTGTTTGCTAGCGGTTCGCCGTGTTAGCTGACAAAAATCCAAACCCTCTTCGGGTCACTTTCACCTCCCCGTATAATTAAAACTTGTGTTAAAATCCAAATCGCGTTATGAACGGAACCGGGTTTGCTAAGTTTTAACGTTGCATCCAGTTCCGGCCGGAATTTTAAAATATCAGTTCCATATATCCCATTAGCGTCCCGGACCGTGGCAGCAATGGAACTTTACGGCCAACTTTATAATTAGATCGCAAATCCGATATCCGCAGTCCGGCTGGAGCTGAAATCCCCTCGGTACATTCGACGGTCCTCCAGTTGTCACTGTAAACAGCATTAGTCGGCTTTAATTACGGGGCTTTTTACTACAATAAAACTAATTAATATTTAATTACCAAATGTAATAGTTGGATAATGGCAACCATCAACCTCCGGCCCGGAATCGCCGGATTTTTACGCCGCAACTGAAAAGTTAATTTTCAGCGTTGCCAACTGCACCCCTAAAGTTTTCAAACCTTTACAATACAAGATGTTCCTGAAACGGAATATGTACTCGAAATTCTATCTTTGTGAAGCTTTTAGAAATTTAGGAGGAGGGTTCTGGAAACCGTCCATGCGTGTCATAGTTGGACCTGTTGCAATGCATGGTGGCGGGCGATAAGGCCGTCATGTGGTTGTCTGAAGGCCGTAAAGTTCATGACGGAAATGTCAATTTTACGGTCAGCACAGAGCTGGTATTGATGCTTAGCCCTTGTTGGTGCAACCGGTGCATAATTAGGCGGTTAGCCCCCGAATTGCCATGTCGTTATTTAATGGGTCCCGGTTTTGTATCGGGATTTCTAGTGTGACGTTGAGAAATTATTCTCTTGAAATATCGTACGAAACCACATAAATAATTTAAGGCGAGCATCATTAGTTTGTTGTGAATAATGGCGAGACGAAATCCCAACGTTGCTCCTGTTGTTGCATCAAGTCCTGCGTTATTTATGCAACGAATATATTAAGAGCACATCTACTTAGATTTAGACTTAAGGCCGGAGGCAGTTGTCGCCAAGCCATTTTTCAGGTGTTTGTGCTGCTGGAAGGTATCAAGTTTCCAGCAACAGTGCAAATCTATTTAATTTGTAATAATTTCGTATACATTTGCATCTGTTTACCCTGATTTGCATGAGCTTGTAATTTTCATGAAAATTCATCAGTCTGAAGCTGAAGCGAGCGAGGGCGCACAGGTTTCCCGTTATTTACAAATAATGTTGCCATTAGAATTTTAGACTAGACGAAAGCCCCAGCACCCAGGCCCAGGTCTTCGCCAACAGCTCCTTCCCAAAATTTCCTGGCAGTTACCAGCCACGGTCGGCAGCGGAGAACCAACAACTTTAAATTTTTAGTAGGGCACGCAGAAAGGGATCGATGATGTCAAAATGGAGTTTTTTGGAAAATTTTCAAGTGTGGAAGGGAGTTGGTACTGATGGGTGTTGTTTTCCAGATGTGAACGAGGAGTCGCCGCCGGAGCCGGCGCCCCCCGAGGTGCCTCCTCGCGGCCCGTCCTTGCATTCGGCGACTCTTCGCCGTCGCACCGACTACGCCCTTCCCGTCGGCGAGGCCTCCGCCACCAGCCAGGAGTCGCAGTTCCTCTCGCAAGGCGGTGAGTACATGGAGATTGCAGGAAGCCGCAAATCACGACGACAATGCCTCGCGAGACTTGCTTTATGAGATCGTTAGTTTAATTCTCTCGGTAAAAGGGCGGTCAGTAGTTTCTGCGCTTAATACGGTCGATGAATACTAATGTCGCGGGCCCTGCGACGCTTGTAAACTTTATTGCCACTTAGTGGTGCATTAGCAGTGATTGGGGACGAAATCTGCCATCAGCCGTTGGCATTAGTATCGGATAGCGGAGGAATGTGCCCGAAAACGCCCATTCGCGATTAACTCCTCGCCTTCAGGCCCGACTATTATCGTCCGGGCAACAGTTTGAACCAATATTGTGAGTACCTAACGTTATTTGGCGCCTTCAATCGACCCCGTCAACCGGCGAAGTTCTAGTTTGAATTTCGGCACCGACACGACTTTCAATTTGTTAAATCGAAAAGCAACCTTTCGCGTGACGATGGTAAAAATGGAACTTAAATCGCGGGATTTAGGACGCTGGAACATGCACCCAGGTAATTCCATCCACAACAGCTCCAAACGTCTTCCCAAAAAGAAATATGTTTTATCCAAAATTTATAGAAAGACGGTTAATCAAAAAATCATTAAGAACTTGATGGTCAATGGGTCTCGATGTTAACATATTTCTTGCAAATCTCGCATTTTGCAAAGTCGAGTAATAATCGTTGGTACTTAGTAAGGTGGTGTTTGCACAGCTGCAATGATTCAAATTACGCCATGCTATCAATATGCAGCACAAGTATAAGTTTCCCAAGACAAGACTGCAGAATCAGTCGAGTTCCTATTTTTCTTCGGGAACAAATATAATGTACAGCAAATTAAACCATATACATCCCTTGCACTGTCCACCACAAAATTTATTGAGCATCAAAAAATCTAAATGAAACCCAACTTATTATACATCAAAAAATGAGAACATCACCACTAAAATAACTATGCTGCGTATTGTTTTACCATTGTTTACATTTTAAATTCTATATGTCAATTTTACTAAATGTTCACCAAATTTAGAACGCTCAAGTTACTCGTCCGTGCTGTACAGAATAAATGTTCGCGCTATCCATTTATATTTAGTGTTTCTCAAAAAAACTATTTGTGCGTCAAATAATTATTCTATTACTCCAAGAATGAAATATGCTCGCGCATCTCTCCTTGCCGCTTGCGCTTACAGACAAGAGACACGCGAAAAAAGTTTTGTACAAGGTCAGTTCAGGGCCCTGTAATTTCTTTTTTAAAAGCACGATTAGAAATTACCACTAAAAGAAGTTTTACGTTTTACATAATGCAAGCCAATTACAGCAAATTAACGGAAATCACAATTTTTTTTTTTGAGCAAACCACTTTTATTTTGACTCTTATTTTCCTCGCTCTAGCACATCTACATCTATAATTTTGCATAAAATTATTTACCATTTGCACAACATTTTATTGCTTGTGTATTTTTGATCAACAAATAGTATTTTTAACTGCTAAATAATATAAGACATTGTCGAATATTAAATATCTGGGTATTATGTTAGAATTAAATGCGGAATAAAATTCGGTGAACATTTCGTATTTATGGTCAACAAAAGTTATTTTGGCGAACAAAATATATAAAAGGCCAGCATTATGTTAATATTTGGTTATCGGTTTAAGATTATCTATTTTCTTAATTTTGGTGAGCATTTAGTATTTTTGAGAAATAAAAGTATTTTTTTGTATAAAAATATTGGGTAAATTTGGTAGACTGTTAAATACGACCCTTTTTCTTTTGAGACAATTGTTGGATGTAGCTTCAAATCTTAATATTTTACATACAAAACATCCCTTAATTTGACTCCTAATTGAATTGCATCTTCCATGCATAATCTCAAAACTGTTGACTGAACTATCTTACATCCATAAAGTGAAGCAAATATCGTTTTGACGATGTGCAGAAATAACGCAGTTAGCGCCGCTTAAAATGCACCAATTTCCACCCTTTGTTCGCGTTTTAATTCACATTTGTACAAAACGGGCATGTAATCATTTCGTCAGCTCTCTCACAATAGAGAAGCAGCACCACCGTAACATTATAACTTTAAAAATTCCGTAATTTCAGTTGTCCCGTTTCTCTATCGAAGCGATTTCCATTGAGCGGACAATGAATGTTGAATTGTTAACAATATTGCGGTGATGCAACAAAAAATTGGAAATTCGAAATTTGTTGCAGTCCAGCACATTCAAGAGATGTTTGATTAACATTCTACCTAGCGCTGCGGCGCAAACAAGAAGAATAATTGTCATGAACACGGCGTCGACTCAAATTGGTTATTCCGACTAATTAAACTTTCAGATTGTGGAAACGAAGCTAATTATGCGGCATGACGCTAAAGTTTTCAGTATGCGATATTCGGTTGAGTAGTTGCCGAGCAATAATTAATTCAACTACTCATCAAATTGAAATGGAATCGAATCGTGTTGTTTATTTTAAATCCCCTCATAAATATGGCAAAATTCGCTGTGGGCAAGCTACAATACGTGGGACTGCATAACACGCCGAATGCAACTGTTTATATAATAACCCAATATAATCTCGGCATTAATGCAACGAGTTCCGAACAATCCGGCAGGTATAGAGCTGCAGCCCCCAACATTGTTTGTTAGTTGAAACCCTGCACTCTAATCGCGTCTAGTGGCTTGACCTGACCGGGCGTCTTGACGCGACGTCGAGGCGTCGTCTCGCATTTGCAACGTAATGTGCAAATGCGATATGATGTATCGCGCTGCTAGAGTAAACCACTTTGTAGAAGTTTCACACCCTCGTCAGTTTTTCTGACGGTAACGGTAATCCTTAAAGCACACGTCGTCACTCATCGATTGTATGCAAACGACGTACTCAATAACGCAACTTGTAGACGATAAGAATTTTTTTTTTCCAACCCCGCGTCCAAGTGGGGGCGCCGTTAATTTTTTATGTACCTGCTGGCGAATGAATATTAAGAAAGCGCGGTAGTTAACCGGAAGATTGATGCTGTCGGGAGCGGGACGCAACACCACCTTGATTGACCGGGAAATTTGTTTGGAAAAGGAAGAGGCGGCTCGATATGAGGCAACAGAATTGAGGCGTGGGTGGCGGCTGAAAATAGCGATTTCGCCCGAATCAAAGACAAAGGGGAGCATCCGTAATCGGGGCCTGTTGCCTAATTGATGTCAACTTTACGGCCGTCACTTAAGTTATGTCTTTAATTTTATGCAATTGCGGAGTCCCGGTTTAATTGAAAACGAGACGCTGGAAGAATTTTAATGGCAAGAGTTCATATCATCAGTCGGGGAGTCGAGCTCCTCGCGGTAATTGGCTGAAAGCGAACCAAGAGTTCAGATGGGCTCTGATTGAAGTTGGGCTTCAACTTCCCAACCAAAAACATACCATTGGCAGGTGTCAGATTCCAACAAAAAGGGCAAATCCGGTCAAAGTCCCCAATATTCTTGTTGTCTCCTTACAGTTATTGTTGTTGACCTGCAACTCATTTTCTGCAGGATAATAATTTGCTGTTTTTTTTTCTATAAAGCTATACTTCCTCCATTAATTTTGTTTTTATAAACCAGCTCCAGACTCTTGTAACTTGGCATCGTTTGCCCCGGGGGGCCGAGCTTCTGTTGCTGTTATGGTAAAAAGACCAAATCTGCCAGCAACTAGAACGGCTCGCAGGCTTCATCCCGAGTCTCAAAGTTACTTAATTTTATTTAGCTGACATGACGGGAAATTACGAAAATGCAAGATTAATTACTTTTGCGGCTCATAGCGAAACCCAACTAGAATTCAATACCTATTATCCGACAGTCTTTGTATTTTAAGCCTCTGAAGCCCCTACAACCAACCATCTCCGTTTGATATATCTTACGTAAGATTGCACAAGACAGCTCGGATTGTTTCACTAGTTCTCGGGCGAGACCTGGCGAAATGTGGGTTAACTCACTCGCCTCTTCACAACTCGAAGAAATGATAATTTCCACTGCATCGATCGGACTTCCGACGGTGATAGTGACAGTTTCCCCGATTTGAATGGGGTCCACAGGGACTTTTTTTCGTTCGGCTGGAACAGACAACGAAGCGCATTGTCTTGCGGATTCGTTACCCGCCAAGTGTTTAATCATTTTCCGATAATCGCGGCGACAAGGGGGGCGCCGAGACGGGCACCTGCAAGGCCGCTAATGGCCCGACTGAAAAATGACGTTTGCGGCCATTATTCACGTCCAATAAGGCACCCCGTGATAAATCGGGGCGTTAAAGCGAATAAGTGCATCGCCGGCCGCCAACAACAAAACAACCAAAAGCTCAAAATTGCTATTTTTCAAAAATGACCAGGTGACCAGTTTAGTCTTGCCTCCTAAAAATTTGCTTTTTCTAAAAATATCTGGAGGAGCCGTCCTAAGTTGTCAAAAGTTCAAAACTACTGTTTAAAAAAAGTGACGACGCAAAAAGTTTTAGTTTGGTCCCTCAATAAATCCCTAAAAATTTGATGTTTGGGGGGTCATTCAGGTCCGGTAAATCAGAAGTTCAAAAGTATTTTTCTGAATTTGTGGATACTTCGGGGGTCCGGCAAATCAGAAGTTCAAAAGTATTTTTCTGAAAATTGACTGCAAATTTGGGGATACTTCGGGGGTCGTTGGGGGGTTGCCCAAGAGTTGGTGGGCGGAGAGCGCGGCCTTGGCGTCGCCCGAACAAAGTTAAATTGCAGTAATTTGGGGAAATGACTGGAGCAATGTCGCAGATGTGCAATTTTAAACAGATTAATGGTAATAAAATAAAGAAGCGGGGACGTGTGCATGCGCAATTAGCCTAATGGTGTCGCCGGTCGCTAGCGACGGCGGCGGTGGATCGGTCAACTAACGTCCCAAAATATTGACCCGGAGGACGTTCTCTCTGTCTGCGTCCGTTATCTTCTCTCTCCTGCGTCGAGACGCCACTGTAACGCGGCGCATCCAAACTCACCTTGCGCCTCCTTCATTACACATATGCCGTCGGAATACTCATTACGTTGATCCGCCACGAACGACGCTTTTGATCGATCAGGCCCGTCCCTCCTGCATATTTCACGGCTTCATTGACTTCCAACAGTTCTTCTTCGGAAGAGGAGAGTCGGATTGAAAGTCGGGGCGTTGCGGATAAAGAGAGCGTTTGTGGATAATTTCGAAAGGGCACGCGCTGCCCGGATCCGGCCGGGTTGAAGGGAAAGGGCAATTTCTTTTTTATGGCGCATGATGGAGTAGGTGCGAACTTGAGAACTGCAAAACCTCACCCAAATTGAATGCGCCATTCCGACGGGGGACCTTCTCGGGAGAATAGGGAGCTGCCATTATGACGGCCGGTCTTAATTTTTATTCGGGCAACGCCAACGTGCCATAACAATAAATAACGGTCCCTCGGCTGCGGGGCCGGAAAGTTTACGGGAACAAATCAAACGAGGTAAACCAATAAGCGGCGGCCAACAGCCACAACGCGAAACAGAGAAATCGACAAAGTGAAGGAATAAAATTGGTGATTAGAAAAACATTTCGACGACAACAAGAAATTTAGGAAAAATTTTCTAATTGCAAAATTTTCATTTACGGCGCTACGCAACAAAATCACCAAAGACTAGCAATGGGGGCTCAAAGAACAATAACTTTCTGGGAGTTTCTTAAGGGTGCTGCCAATTTTCTCTTGTGCGTGGAAAGGGTTGCTTTCTTGTAAATTTTTTTCTTGCTCGAATGGTTATCAATGGCCTGTCAAAAATGTTGCGTTTGCTTAGAATTTTTTGGTATCGGTGGCGCCCGTCTCCGATTCTCCTTCGGAATTTCCAAATTTGCCCCCGATTGATACTTAATGAAGCGTCGCGCCGAGCTCCTCCGGATCCGCATTAGCCGGTCCATCGTTCCGGGCCTTAATCTCCGGCATTTCTTCGAATTACGTTGAATGGGGGGCAATATTTCCGGGGGCGCCGTCTCCCTAATTGTCGACCGTTTTAGCGGGGACGGCGGCGGTGGCCAACGGCACATGAAATATGAACTGTACGCACCACGGCCGCCATCCCCCGGACTTGTTCGACGCTTCCGGTCCGGAGAGGGGACGAGACAATGTAACCGACGGTATTACAAGTAGACGTGCCTCCGGTTCTACGCTACTGCACCCACCTCCTTGGTTCGATACAGACATCATAAAGGTATCCGTATGATTAATTAGCGTCGAGTCGTGCTATTGACGTGGACAAGTTGACGCGTTTAGAACCAATTTAGTCGGTACTGCGGCGCGACACGTGATTAATAATGAATCGGAAAGTAATTTACTCGAGGTGATTAAAGCTGCTACGGTAATAAAAGAGACGATGCGTTTTCAGCAGGGACCGGGAGGTTAACACGTCGAGTTGGGGAACCGCTGATTACCGGGGCTACCTTAGAGGAATTACATCAAAGACGGGATATGAAAAAGTTTGCGGGTTTCATCCCGCAGCTTCTTCGAGCTGCACTAACGTTCCCAACTATAACGCGGGACTCGAACAATTTCGCCCCGAGGGAGCGACAGAACCGCATTAGGGGGGCAGCTCGTAATTGCAACATTTCAGCCCCATCTCGGACTTTTCTTCGAAATTTTTACTTTGGCAGTTTGCCGTGATGACTTTCTATCGCTGTGATTGCTGCAAGTCTATTTGGGGAGGGTTAGTCAAAGCCTCACGAAATAGACTCATTGTACTTCCCTTTGCTTAATATTCTATCATCAGATAAAGTGCTTACGAAACTCATCATCGCACCGAAAGAGGGGAGCTATGAATGATACGTTTCTACTCTTAAGAATAAATAGAAAAATGGGTTGTCGTCTAAATTTCGTTGGGTAATTTTTTCTTTTAATAGCACCTCCACCATTTGGCAAGAGACTAGTTAATCGAGGTTTTGTAAAAAAATTCTTGAAAAATCTGTTGAAAGTTCTTCTGATGAAAAAAAAAATTACGCGTTAATCTGAAATTTTGTTGAGGGTTGCCGCAACCTTGTTAACCGAGCGGATTACGACGGAACTCAAAATTTTACGAGGCCACTTAAAATCGCGTTAAAAGATACGTAGGTGTTACCTCAACAAAGGCAAATTCTCTTTGGTGGAGGGTTGATTAGCGGGGGTTGCCGCGCGACTAAGATCAACTTGCAAAAACCGCCTCAATTTCTGCCCAAGTTTATGAAATCCAAATCACGCAACGTCTGCCATTGAAATTGATTACAAACAAATTGAGAGGGTACTTGGAGGAGAGGCGGTTTCGTCACTTGTCACTCGCTGTTGCTGTAACGTGACGAATTGCTTGGAGTGGTGTGTTGCAGTAACGTGTGATGTTCGAGATTTTGCGTTGGAAGCTGTCGGTTTTGGCGGCGGTGCCGCCTAAGCTCCGCCGTAATTTTGCGGTTCCATCGAGGACGTGGGTGCTTGTAAAAAGCGAGATTAGCGGCGCCCCCGCCCCCGATAAGAGCCTCGTAACGGTCAGAAAAGCGGATTATTTTTTATATCTAAATATGTCGCATATGTCCCGGAGCTGTTGCCACGTTATTATTGGGTGGAATCCGGAGAACGGCGTCGTTATCGGGTTTAAAATATGCGCCCGTCGGCGGCGATAGTGCGACCGGGGGCGACGTTTTTCACCCGCCTCCGGCACAGCCAATACTAATCTTCCGGGGCCGACGTGACAGTCGCACAATTACGCGTTTGTCACGGCTCCGGTTAAAACAACACGCGTGACAACAGGAATTCGCAATAAGCGGGCTCCATCAAGTGGGGCCTCTCTCCGTCTGTTTCTCGATTTTTGTCTGCAAACGAGATATGAATATTAAAAGGCACGTTTGCGACCGGCCTTATTGAAATCATTTTAATGTACGAGTCCGGAATTCGAAAAGTGGACAGTCGTTAGGCGGCCGGGGTCGGGGCCCCCTCTTTTTTGCCCCCGGAGTAATTTGAGTTATTGCCCTAAATATTCGGTGTTGTTCTAACTGCGAGGGTAGGAAACGAGTGAGTTATGTCGTGTGTAACGTATTCAATTAAATTTCACCCCCGACACGGAGAGACCATGGTCCAAACAGCGATGGGTGCATAAATAACAAGGTGCAGGAGACCTCTCCAAATCTGATGAACTGTCAACGTGCGCCCATCAGACGTTTCATTATATCATCAACATATGCCACGTAAAGCTTTCAGCTATCGCCTTGGAGAGGAAGTTTCATGAAAATTTGCCGACTACGCTAATGTGTTCTCAGTCCACTAGGAGAGGACGTGGCCGTGAATATTCATGACTTTAGTAGCTCATTTCAGCTTGTTTCAAACTGTATCCGGCCCCCGGCTATTTGATAGCCGCTTAACATTAGCACCCCGCCTTATCGATCAGGGAGGATTTTTAAACGAGACGCGACGTTATTGCAGCGTACAACTTTTTCTACCGAAACGTAACAACTCGAAATTACCTTGTTATAGGCGCAGAAGCACAATGCGACATTGTCGTTCTTCCGCTAACGATGTGGGTTGCATTCAACGATGAGGATCACGCTCCGCTGGCTGCAACGATTGCAGCATCTGTCGCAAAATCGCATAAAAATGGAAACGCCCTTGAGATATTCCGGGTGTTGTCTCGCTTCTACACGTGCCCGGTTTTATTTGTCTAGTCCTTTTGTATGCGGTGTTCCATACAAATTGCGTTTGTGC
This sequence comes from Schizotus pectinicornis, assembly GCA_951805265.1. Classification (NCBI taxonomy): domain Eukaryota; kingdom Metazoa; phylum Arthropoda; class Insecta; order Coleoptera; family Pyrochroidae; genus Schizotus; species Schizotus pectinicornis. The sequence continues at coordinate 3,449,973 of OX638206.1, forward strand.
TTTGATTTATTAACGGAGTGGCTCGTTAAAAATAAACAGCGATAGTAAGCGAGATGGGATCGTTCGACTAACTCTTTCCGCCGATTCAAGCAGGAAAGAAGTTCGCTTCGCGAACGGCAGATTAGGGGCGGTTTTCAGGAAAATTTTCTAGAACCGCAAATCGTAACTAAAAAAACAAAAGAAACCGGGGGTAGTTTCAATATTTGACTCAAATTTCAGTGACGACTAACTAATAGGGTTCCGTAATTTTTTTTTCTTCTCAACGTTTAATAAAAGTTTCACTTTTCTTTTGTCACTTGAAGAATAACCACTTACGTAAGTAGTGTGAAGACCGGCCCTAACACCGGAACGGACTCCACTCGATAATGTTGTTACGTATTAGTTTAATAAAAAAATGTAAATACTTTTTTATAATTTAGCGATAAGAATTTACGGTTATCAAGTCAGTTAGTTCGATCGCGGCGCTATAACAACACATTACTACGTACTTGTGCATCTTTAGTGACCCAGGGTACCACAGGTAGATTTTCAATTTTCTGTATTTATGCCAGTACCTACCATAATAATTAGTAGTTCGTTTTAGAAAAGTTTTTAATTTTTTTCTTGCAATGTAATAAGAACGAAGACTCTTGGGAGAATTGATGCTCTCGATACTTATTGCCTGCAATTGATGCGGGTACTTTATTTTTAATGAATTGAAACGTGGGGTTTTCGTCGTCGCATTTATGGCCTAATATTGTTGGCTCTGCTGCACCGTGATCGACGGGCATCTCCATGGAAACGCGCTTTAACATCTCACCTGACCACCCCTTATTCCGCTTCCTGTTCCGGGGTGTACTCCATAACCTCGTCCATTATGCATGACTTCATGTTCAAGCAACCTTTTTATAAAATCCCGTCCTAATTGTGTGCATCGCTAAGCAGTTTAGCGAATTTTATGCATTTTGCATGCACCGAGCCTCTTAATTGTTCCGACTTCGACGTCCGCCCCAACTTTTAACCATTACGCGAGTAACGGCTAGACAAAATCTTCTCGAAAGTTTATATCTTTTACAACATCAGCTACAAAAATCTTTGGCAACGTCGCTTTTTTGGAGGCGAATAATTTCTTGGATGAGCCGATATTTTGGTGGTTTTTCCATAACTGAAGGCGACAACGAACACGTTGGGGTTTCAGACGCATAAACGGCCCTAGGCGAGATTTTCGTGGATCCCCATCAAAATTTTAGTTGCTCATCGCGAGACACCTGCTTTCAGCTTTTCCGGCGGGGCCAAAGTGATTTTTTATTGTCTTACCGAGGCTCTTCTCCGGGAAATAAAAACATGGCGACAGGCGAAAGCCATTGGCACCCAAGTTCCCGATAAACCAGTTACAATATCCAGCTTTGCGAATGAAGCAATAAGGGATAAAGTTCCCTTTAGGTAACAGACTCACTTAGAGCGACAAAATACCTATAAAGCCACCCTCTAGCGATTTCTGATGAGACTCGAGTAAAGCCCCCGCGTTTCCCGGAAACCCCCCCTTATTCGAAACGAAAACTGTGTCAAATGCACAAAGCTCCAAACGTTAACTACGCATTGTGCAGATGACGTGTACGTTTCATAAACGTAATTTGTTTTTACCGAAAATCACGGTCGGGCTGACAGTTAAGATCGATTGTGCCATCATGAGGCGATGAGCAACACTTGTTGTTTCCATTATTCGGCGTGTGACTCATCTGCTTTTTCGAAACGCTTTGATTGACGCTGGCAACGGGACGTCCCCGATGGCTATCGGGGAAAACAGGGAGGTTTTTGTACCTGGACGGGAATCGACGAAATCCGAAACGCTTCCGGACATTTCGAGGAGCGTCCGCCGAAATGTCGGCAAATATAGCGCTCGCCCATCAATCTAAATTACAATAAAACCGGATTGGAAACAATAAAACATCCAGTTCTGCCTCGTTCAATTCGGACGGTTTCGGGGATGTTTTGAGTTTGGAATTCTGGTAGCGCGACTGAATTATTCCGAGAGTTGCAGTAATTTTCGGTTTATGGCTGTTGGCAAATGAAGCCGTCTTAGGGAGCTTATTATGGCAAATATCCCATTTTGAATTTGTAATGCTGCCAAAAGCCGGATCCGGGTAAGTGCATGCTCGAGTGCATTCCTCGACAACTGTAGCCGTCAAGAATTTAATTCCACATCAAGCTCGAATTTCTAAAACGAATTGCTGACTCCGGGGAGTCGATTACATCAAAAAACATCATTTATCTGACATCTGGTACTGCAATGACGATTTTGGAATTTTTACCATTTTGACCGAGGGGTAAACCGCTGAGGAATTATGGTGTACACCATCCAGGAATCACAGGAATTTCGGGAATTTATTTTTACCTAGTAGGATTTATTGGGAGTTAACGGGAATTATCCGGAATTATGGGGACCGCAAAACTACTGGCCTCTGCGCATGCGCAGATGCCAGTAGTTTTGCAACAAGAACAAATAAATCCCGTGTAATTCCTGCAACATCTCTAATAAATCCCCATAATTCCGGATAATTCCCATTAACTCCCAATAAATCCTACTAAGTAAGCAGAGGCATGCGCGGAGGTGGAAAATCGGTTGTTATTAAAAAATCTTTGTTATGCTGACTCTTGGGAGAAACAAAAGGTAGGGTCAGCACAGATCGACTACAAAGGTTCATTAATAACACCAAAGCATCGCAGAAGAAGTTACAGTGTAAGTCATGCTCGAAGTCATATAAGTACAAGGGCAAGGTAAAATGCACCAAAAATTACAAATCAAGTCGGGGCGCTAAATATGAAAAATCATTAAAAAATGAAACGTCAGATGATTCTGAATCATCAGAAGCTGATTGATACCCATGCTGATAGTACGGACACTGAGACATTTTCTGATTATGTAGATAACGAAGTACCTAGTTACTCGTCGGACAATGTTGAGGATGGGGTAAATCATGTACTTAGGGGAGCACCTTTAAAGAAAGAAAGTTGAAACGCAAAGTACCGAAATTGAGACCAAAAGAGTAGTTATTGACTGCGAGAGATTTTATGCAGTTTACTACTAAGAACGGTGGTATCTTGGCAAAATTGTGGAAATTATTGACGGGGAGGCGTCAGGTGAAATTTTCAAAATTAAGTTCTTACAGAAGGATAGGAAGCAGAATAGAAGGTTTGCGTGACCGAAAATGAAACGGGACATTGCGATTGTTGAACGTCAATATATATTCTATGGCCCAATTAAATTTGCAACTGACGTAGAACCATTTGAGTTGGATGATGATACGTTCGAGAAAATTTCCAATACGTATGAACACATGAAAATGAATGAAAATTGATAGAGGTAAATTGTATTTACTCAATGCTCAAATTTTTGTTTTTTAATTTTTGTTCTCCGAATATTGTTCTTAATTTGCTCTTGGGTATAAATAAATTACTTTAGATAACCGTAGAACGCATTTAATTTTTATTACTGACAAAACGTGACAAATTTCTAATAATTCCCTGGAATTCTACATAAATTATGGGAATTAATAAGGAATTATCAAGAATTCTGGAGGAGTTATGGAAGATGTGGAGGAAATCCGAGGGTTTTCAAGAGTTCTGGGGATTTATTACAAAATAAGGCAATTATTGATGAATTGTGGGGATTATTTGTATGAAAAGGAATTATGGTGTACAGTTTGAGGCCAGCGGTTTACCCCTCGGGGTTGACCTAAAAAAAAAGTCAAAATTTTTGAGTTTTTTTGACTTATTACTATTATTTTTTATTCTTGCAGATTTTGGGCCCTTTAACATGAATCTGGCGGTAGTTATGTTTTTCCTAATTTTAATTAGATGCATTGATTTTTGCGGCTCGTTTCGGCCCCACCTCGAGAGGATATTAAAATTCCGGTGTCGGATTTAATATTGCAGCAATCGGCGCCTAAATAATTTACACAACGCTTTGCGAATTGGAGGCCCACGTGGACCGTACTAATGAGATTCCCGGTGTAAAAGTGCGCTGATGCCGATTGGGCTGCACCGTAATTAATCGAGCATCGGGGGCCTTCTGTGCATGCGGCGTTCGATCTCGCTGTTTATTTATTAATCCGCCGTACGAATGCGTTTCCACGTAATTGCGTTCACCGCACATGTTCAATGTACACAAAACTTTGGCCGACACCCCAGAATTCGGACAAACGGATATAATTCAGACTTTGGAAATTCTTTGGAAAAAGCTGTTGAGTTCGGCCACTGTTTGTGTTTCGGTGGCAGACCGATTAATTAGGGGCGACGGACCCCTCGCGCAAATCTGGCGAATATGGAGAACAGTGTAAATACGAGTACAATTAGATTAAGTGTCGGGCGTTCTGGCACAACGCATTTATTGTTATTGTTATGGCTCCAAGTTGGAGTTTGAATGCGTGTAATCTGTCGGGGTGGTTCCGATACCGCCAAGATGTACAGATTGCATGATGCAGCATTGGAAATGTGCCATACCGTTAGCAGTAATGTTATTAGCCTACCGGGGACGATAAAGATGCAAAGGATTATGCGATATTTCAGGAACAGTCACCAGGAACACGGGCGATGGCCCAAATTTAATCATCATATTTTACCTGTAAACACAAAAGACCTTCCGTAAACCGCCGGATTAAGACCAAACGACATGGTCCTCGCCCACGACTCCAACAGGACAGAACTAGTCGCCGACCAGGAGCCAACAGGCGACAGATCCCAATCTCACTCCTGCAGGTTCAAATTTCCTGCCAAGAGATCATAAATTTTATTTCTACCTACTATTATTTCGTCTTGTTTTTCTATTGATATTCCTTTTTTTTTTAATCAATTTTTCCTCCAACAAGCTATTTTAACTTTAACGTTTTTATCCTTTTCTTACTTTTACTCTGGCATTTCCTGCAATTTTTATCTATGTTCTATCTTCTATCGTCTACTCCCCCATCTTCTTTCTTTTTTTCTCCGTCATTCTTTTTTTTTGTCACATCCGTTATTAATCTGTCTTTAACTAAATTTTTCACTTCTTTGTTATTAGTTTGATAAACTTTAAGGAACAAAATTAGTTTTAGTGTATCATTTTATTCTTACCTTTATCTTCTGGTTCTGGTTCAGAGCAGAACTGAAGGTTTCAGTAGTTTTATGGCAAAGTAAAAAATTGGTCCCCGACTTGCTTGTTCGGTCCTGTTGCCAATGTTACGTCTTATTGCACCCTCCGCCCTTATTAAATATCACGTGAAATATTCAGTGGCGGTGTTCGAGTCCACCTTTGACGCGGATTTTACTGCAACATTGATTTAGCAATTAGCGCGAAATCCGCTCATTATCGAGTCCTACCGCCGCCCCCCGAGCGTCCGCCACGCGTCGCAAAATCAAAAACCCGGCGGCGGGATCGATAGGGGGGGCGATTCTCCGAGGCGCGAACGGACAGTCTCTCTGGCGGTCCTGCAGAGGAATGCAGGCAGGGGTGCAATCGTTACGCGATAATAGGAAGGTGGATTCGGAGGCGTCAGATAAGTTTACGTGACGACTGAACGAGGGCGCTTCACCCCCGTAAACTGGGGCGATCGATATTTAGAGAGTCCCGTCGCGGTGCAATACGAACGAACGGCGCCCCTTTTCTCCAGTGCGTGTCTTTCTGCCAAATGCGAATCTTATCTACTCAAAACAAACAAGTGTCGGAATAGGGCGCGAAACCGACACGACCTCAGGAGGGCGCCACCCCCGACAATGGTGGACTACATCGACAGGATCGGTGAGTTTCTATATAATATATCGATCACGTGCCGACTTTATTTCATGCCATCAACTTTTACAACTGCAATCCCTTCCTGCGCACTCGGAAAATAGAAATAATCCCGAGTTTGCGGCCAATCAAGCCGACCGGCGGGGGGGGCGGGGGCGCCAAACGACAGGGCCGGATTTGAAGGTTTCAACCTGAAAGGGATAATTCCCTCATCTGTTATTAATCAAAGTCTGTCTGTTTGAGCCAACTTTCAGTTCTTTCACTTCGACGGCCGGATTATCCTCAAAACCACCCCCACCCTCTCCCAGCGATTCAGGTGCACTTGGAGCCGTCCAGGTAACTGCTAATAAACCACTTGCTTCTAAATTTTAAACCATCTTTAGTTTGTTACACCAAAAATCTTCTACTGCGGTAGTCCCTTCTTCAACTGGTTGTTCCGCATCGGTGCAAATGGTGGAAGCTCCGGGTGCCAAATTTGATTACGGAAATTATGTGGCTAAACAGCAAAAATTATCTGCTCGATTAGGGCAGGGTGTTGAGCTGCTAAGTCGCTTAAGTGGGTGGCGGAGTGCAGCCGCGCCGTAAGCTCGGATCCGATTGCAGCAGCTGCAATCTGGACACGAATTCTGCATCGATCAGCCCTGTTGCGGTTTGCTTGGTAAACATCTGTTTATTTCCGGCCGGACAGTCGTCGATCGCCATCCCCTAATTAAGCCCGTCCTCCACCTGGCCGATCCACCCTCGGCCGTCCCCGTCAATAATGCAACATTCGGTCGCCGAATAAATCACAGTCCGTATCGGCTACTAAATAATTAACTCTGCGACAAGAAGCATTCGTCATCCCTTCCTGACGGTTGACGCGTTATGGCAGCCGATGTTGTCGATAATTCACGTTAATTTCGCGATCACTTTTTTTACGCATCGAGGCTTAAGGGGACCAATTTAAATTTAATCAGCAAAATACACTCACATGTTCTCAACGTGTTCGGGGAATGGAATAAGAAGAATTGCCGCCATAACTCGTGACGGTGTCGAGTTGACAATTGGCTCTCCCCTCGTCGGGGGAGCGATGCATCAAACAAATGCGCTGTTCATAAATTCGAGCGGCTAATATCGAATTAGGGATGCGTTTCTGCATAGAGCCGGAGCTTTGGCTCGTGGAAAAAATCCAATCAGAAAAAGCGTACGTCAGGAGAAAAGAGAGACCGTCAGTTAAGGGGTGTTGATCTCCAAATACACGTCGACTAGAAGTGAGCTAATTGCTAATTGCCATTTGAGTCTCCGTTGCCGGGAGACACTGATTTAAGTCCTGCAGCGTACTCCAATAATCTCCTCGGATCCAGTCGGCCGTGAAATATGAATAGGGGGAGGTACGAGCCCCTCAAATCCAAAACACTTACCATAACAATCCGTGCACCTTGAACTTGAGGCGAGAATTTTTTCCAGCCCCTATTTCTGGATGGTTTCGCCTGAGGCGGTAATTTTCTGGAATACGGGCCTTATCGTGCCGTTTTGCTCTCGTGACTCGTGTGCGATTTGCGAATTATAGTTGTGACAGGAGTCGTTAGGGCTTTGTCGTGGCGTTTGGAGTATCGCGAATAATACGAACCTGCAGTACTAATCAAGAACTCAACTGTGTCACGAGCACAATGTGTGACGAGCTTGCTCTGTAGAAGGGGTCGTGGTAGCGTATCATATATTAACATCTTCCCTTGTAGCCTGCGATGCGAGATTTAATAACGATCGTCTGCTCGATGCCGAATGATAAATTGTGATTGATGATTGGAAGGTAATGCGGAGCCCGAGGAGACGGAAACTGCGCCACCCATCCCCTATGCCAATGCAACCACCACTAAAACTTCAAAAGTCAGCAATTTGGGCAATTCTTATAGCAATACGAGATGCAAAAATAGCACAAGATGCTCTTGTGATCTTAAGCTGGCTCTCCACGGTTTGTCGATCGTCTACAATTTGGCGTAATTGTTCAAAAAATCATAACTTTTGAACTAGTTGTCACATTAGAGTCGTTTCTATCTCGTTCAAAAGCCCTAATTATGGCCTAGTTGGAAAAAAATTACCATTTTTCTAGCAAAATTTATATTTGTTTTATGAATTTTTATATCATAATATTCGCCCGGCGCCTCCGCCAAAATTGCACCTTAATATTTTTCCCAAATCGACAAATTTATCGAACTTCCACCAAATGAAATGGCACTTTTACGTATGCATTTCTTAGTTCTGTTACCGAAACGCAGAAGATGAAAGAAATTATAATCAACTTGCTCGATAAGTTAAACGCCGGGTTAATTACGGTCTTGGAAAAAGTTTCTTTGGGTCAAAGTAGTTAGTGATGCTATATGCTGGGTTCATTAGCGCTTGCCTTGTATAATTTGCATATTATTACTCTTCGTGTATTTGACGTGTCTCGAAAGCCCGAATTCTTTAATGGCGCAACTGCCGTTAAGCTTCCGAGATGCAACTCAAACAAATGCGCTTGCAATAAGGTTTCAACTCAACAATCTTCCCGGTGTAGCAGCACTCGAAATAATCTCAGTAGTGATGAACGACGCGATTTAAGTCTCGATGCACGAGGATGAAACGTGCATCATCCCTATCGATCTCGCTTCCTTGCACATTACCATCTGGAGTTTTGCGACCGCTCCTACAGCTTCCAATCAAGGCGCGTGAAGCTCCATCCCCGTCTTTTCTTTCATTAATCAACTCGCCACCGACTCGACTGTTTATTTTTATAATTCAATTTGGCGGTTAGCTGCGAATTCCGACATTGCCTATCCCCGAGTCCATCACTGTCGCTCAAACGGCAAAGTAATCGCCATCGGGGATTGAGCCCGAATGCAAAACATCGAGTCGTGTTTCGCGCGAAACTCGATAAAATCTGTAGGGAGAGTCGAGTTGTTGAGCGTTAATAAATTATCGATGCGACGAGGGTTGGAAAAGTTAAATGTCTTTCTTCTTGCAAATTTTCCGAATCGCCGATAAAGTTGATGGCGAAGGAAAAGCGTGAATGGCCGTTATTATCAGCGAGAGGAAGAACGAACCCGCTACACTCACTCTAACTGCTTGTAACTGAACGGTTAATAACTGAAACGCCGGCGCGTTATCGCAAAAGCTTCCTCTCGCCGAAAAGCCCAATCGAGGTGCAGCGTCGAATTAAAAATCGCCCAATTAAATTCGCTTCTTGATGAAACGATAACATTTAAATCGGCAAATAAACAGAGGAGTTTGGGAGCTTTTGCAGGCTAGTTTAAGGACGTTATCGATCGCCCTTTCGAAATGTAGACGGTCGTCTTCCAGTGTACCGCTGCGCGTTGTGATTCGCTCCGATAAACATTCATTACCTGCTGCAGATTTACCCCGCCAGTCAATTTAACCCTGCTCAATTTAGATTACTGTCCGAAAACGCTTCCCGCTTGCCTTGTTCCTGCAACGTCTCAACACTTTTTAAATTAACCACTAAACTCCATCAATGTTTGTTAGCGGAAGTTGCGATGGCGAAAAACGCCGCAGACGATTCAGGCGAAATCACCGATATTGGGGGAGGATTGCGTCACGTAAATAAGGTGGATGCGAACACTGCACGTTCTCAAAGTGCAGGGAAGTTCGCTAACGATCCTTGTGTGATATTTCAACGATAAGTGAGGCATCTTCAAGAAGTTTCAGCAACTTCAGATCCTCCGGACGCTCCCAAAAGGGTGTTGGGCAATAATATAATAATAAATAGTTTCGGCCTCATCATCAGTATTTTTTCGAGATACGTTACGGAATCCAACTGTTTTTTTTTGGGGCAGCTTTTTTGGCTGCGCCTATTCGGGGCGTTTAGCGGTCAAGAGAATGCAGAGGTGGCCCCGTCCAAACGCAATTAAATCGCGCCGACCCCCTTCCGTATTTACATGCATTTGTTGGCTCGGTGTACGTAGTTGGGCTATTATTTCAACTGGCGGGTTATTAATCCGAACCTTGTTTGACTTCGCGGAAGTCCATGACGAGCCCCATTGTTGATAGAGCGTGTTGTTGCAGAATACGTGCTCAGCGGCAGCCCCAGGACGTCGGGCTTCCCCGCCAGATCGCCGATGGCCGCCAACTCCACCACGCAGCAGCACCGGTAAGTCCCTCAATTAAATCCCGAAAAATAAAACGATACAAATTAAATTGAATTCCGGCGCTCCGGGCGGTTCCGGAGGGGTGTCCCCCATCAAATTGATAAGGGAAATAACGGGGACGTTTCCGTTTGTCAGTTGGTCGGAGGTTGGCGAATTTACGACATTCTTCGAACCGTCACCTCGAAGGGGTCGGTTGTGCTATTGTTTTAGCGTCCAGCTGACGGGTTCACTCCGGAGATACGTACAACCGGACTGCGGCCCGGATCTCTCTCATGAATATTCACTCACGTTAGAGTGTAAATGATTAATCATCATTACTCCGGACGTATTATTAATGTTTTATAATGGCATGTGTTTATTTACGGGTTGTATTGTTTGTTCGCCGGAATTGAAACGCAAATAGGGAAAACGGGAACAGCGCCTCTGTGGGAGCTTTCCGAAATTTTTTATATCGGAAACGCAACGATTTCGGTTTAATTGGGAGCAGATGTGGACGCCGGGTGATTAATCGACGTTTTCTCATGCGCCAAGACTTAATTATTACGCTATTTATAGCCCACTATCTAGCAATAAAAATCCACTTAGAAACGACCGCGGAACTCTTGGCGTTTCGTAAATTCGCCGGCTTAACGGAAAAAATTTGAAAATATCGAGCGCGATAAATTAGAAAATTGTCACATAAATAAAACGAAATTTATCGGTGTTCGCGACATAAATTACGTAATCATCCCCCGATAAGAAGCGGGATACAAATCAAAATCGAGCGATTATGGTAATTTCTTATCAATTTCCTTTTCGGGTTGCGTCCCAAAACAAACTATTTCGTGTTATTTCAATTTGCCGCTGACGGATAGTTAGCCAGCTCGCCTTTGACCCTAGCTTCATCTGAAAACAAGCAATGCCTGTTAACACCGACTGATATTAATGGCGGAGCTCGCGGGATTTTTGTAGCCACTTTATTAAGCTGTCAACGGCCGGGATAATAATAATTTATTTAAATTTGGATTGATTGGGGCCCGCAGATTAGGCGGGTTCACACCTAGAGACGTTTCGACTAACCATTTCGCCATAATCACAGTTCGATCTGGCGGTCTCGCGGTGGAAGTTTTCACAACCGCCCCCGGTCACGCCACCACCAGGTATCCATGCTCTTATAGTACGATTTTTCATCCACTATCGCGGAGTAATAGCAAAACTACGCTTAGGAAACTTTTGTTTATTTTTGTATGTTAATTAGTTGCGCAGTTGTTTTACCCTTTAACCTGCAAGAAGTGGCTGCAATATTCCGGTCGAGATTTTTTCCATTTTTGTATATTTTTTTGGTCATATCTTTTGTACACTATATACTATTATTTTTTTTCTGTTTTTTGAAGTACATACATATTTGTTTTGTTGTTGCTAACACTGATACGTAAATAAGTAAATAACAAAAATCCATCAATTTTCATAAATATTATTAAAAGTGAGAAGAGATTAAAAATAACTTATCAATAATTTTTAATTGAGCAGCAAGGTCAGTTGCAAACACAAGAGTTTGTTGATAAAATAACTTTGCAGAGTCCGATTTAGTTCAATTGCGTAATGGATGTGTTCAGTGTCGACTAAAGATGTAAGTTTTACGTCACACTTTAAATTAGAACTAAAGTCTAGCTAATTACTTCATAGATTCGCTTAATTTGTAGTGTTATCACATTGTTGCCGCATTCGTCAAATATTATTCGTTTATCAGTGCAGGTTTACCATTGATCCAAGTTTAGCTGGATAAAGGAACTGCTTAGTTAGTTTTCTTTCTACTTACAAGTCTAATTACTTTTTTTGATTACCCAAAAAAAATCTTTCTGGCGATGCGGCTGTGAAGTGCGAATATTGTTGAAAATAAAGCGAAGCACCACTTTACCGCTTCTGAGCTATTATTGTCTTCTATTTATTGCTTCCCCCTATTATTGTGAGTATGTCTCTGCGGCTTTTAAATAATTAAGTTAGAGGCTATGTTCCCTAACTAGTATTTGGTTCATTAATCGTTTAAATAGTTAGAAATTTCATTGCTGATTGCTCCTTTGGCGCTCCATTAATGTTGAATTAGTTCCCTTCGAATTCCGTAAATCGAAAACGTGCATCCATTTTTTATTTAAAAATTATTATAAATTTTTACTTGTGACAATACTTTTTATTTTGCAACTAATTTTGCAATAAATATGAAAGATTTAGTGGATTAGCTTCTCATAAAATTGCTGCTGGTCCAACAAATCCTATTTTTTTGTATTTTTCGGCTGGTTAGAAAACTACCTCACGGAATAAAGGCTGTAATCAGGAAGTTGGCTGTGCTTTCAACCCCCGAAACAATAATTGAATGCGTCACCGCGTAATTACGGCCGTTTCGCCCCGAAAAGGTGCGAATGGGCTTCGATGCGATACCATCGCGCCAGCCCTTAATTGATAAACAAGTCCTCTACCGCCGGGGTGGCACCACCCCGTTGCATTTCCCGGCGCCCTTCCGCCGATGCTATCGGTTGTCGTGCCCGTCCACGTGTTTTTCTCCTGGTTCGTGTCGGTCTCGGAGACCTGCCGGAGCCTCTCTTTTTTCCCCATTGGCGGGGGTAGAGTTCGGAATGCTGCCGGATTTGTTTACGACCACCCGCTGGAAGGATTGTCTGGACGGTGCACCGGGTCGCTCTCACGGTTACTGCCGCTTCGCACGCACAAAGTCCATTTCAATGTTAAAATCGCATTAAAAATACCCAACCTCACACGTGAATTACGCCGACAAGCTCTATCGTGTTCTTGTAATGATTATTGATGGCGGCCACTATCGGCCGCGACTGCAACCCCATGAATATTTGATGACTAACACGGTTTTAACGGCTCGTGATTAGCCGGTTACATCATATTATCCCTAATCCGGGCCGCGACCGCCATCGATCCTCTCGCCGGACAATCGCTCCCGAATATTTCGCCAACGAAACTAATTTGAAGCGAACCGAAATCGCCACGTTGACAAATCACAGTGGCGTGCGGGAAGCTTAATCAATTTAACTTATGAAGAATTGTCGAAAATTGCGATAAAAGTGTTATGCATCGAAACATGTAATTTCACCCCCCAGAAACGGGACTGGGGTGAATAAATTGATGGGAATTGCACATTTCTGGGGCCGCATGGAACATATTTTCTCGGTCTACAAATTATGTTTCTTTTTCTCTTATCGCATAGGACTAAACAACGCAATTTCTCTAAACGGAGCCAATTTGAGTCCGCCGAATTTATGGCGCGCGCAAAACTGCCGTCTTAATTTTCGATAACACCCCAACTTCGGCGACAAGGGCGGCGCAACCAAAACACTTTCAGCGCGAAGAACCGAAATAGTCACACTAATTCCAAAGTAGGAGCAAATTTTTACAAACTTTAGAATCGGACTTTCGACAATGCTGATAAGAGATAGGACCAAAGTGTCTCGCTTGGCCATACAGAATCGTGCGGCGTTTGTTCGAATTGGCCGGGGGTTGGTTCGATGTCCGCTTTTTCTTCTGGCGGACAGGAAGCGCAAATAGAGGCGGTCGCCGCCATTCCGCGCTGGTAAGGAGGACGTTGGCGTTTTCTTTTTGGAGGCAGCTCGACATCAAACTGGAATCTGTGTACACTTTATGTTGTAGCGAGACAAACAAATGTATAAGTTACTTTGAGTTTGTTTGATTGCTACGTGAGAACAAACTTCGCCAACAAAGAGCTGTGTGCATGGAGCCCGCAAACACACTACGCTCGCTCTCCGAAACTCTATCTGCTCTCGCCTCATTAATAAATGAGAGCCGACAAATTGCTTTCATTTAAGAAGAGCACACCGCAACGCATTAATAGATAATCATTCGGCAAGAGAGGAAAGTGCGCGACAGGTCAAAATTTCAGTTCGACGTCGCAGCGCCTGAAAACTCTCCTGAAATTATCGTCCCGGCGATTGCTCTGTTCAAAATCACATCTGTTTGAAACGCGATATCAAGATTGTATGGCGTTAAATTATCCGGCACCGTCATCGGGTTTTTGTTGGGGCAAAAAGCGAGGTATTCCATTAGTTTATAGTCTGTAATTAGAGAGCGCATGGCCTGTACTTTAGCGCAGATAACTACAAGAGGCGCTGTTAACAAGGGCGGTCTATCTACAGATGCTACTGTACTCGACTTAATTTGAATGTTCCATCTGCATGACGTGTAATTCTGAGAAGCCTGCTTTAATGACTAGAAAGGACGACTCACTCTCTAGGGTATCTAGCTTAGACCCTAAAACAGACATCTCTCCTTACCATCAAGACGACGCGCTCCGACACCGGCGTTTTTCGCCGGAAATCACCAAAACTCCAATCAAATTTGAATAAGTTTCCCTCCCGACGGCAACGCATCACGTGCCCTCCGGCAATTTTCCAAATTAATTAGTCCGATTAAAATCTCGAGACACGTTAAACTCGCCGCCGTGGGCATAAAGTATAAATTTTGTGTTATGCCGGGCGAGCATTCGTCACTAGTGTCGGAATTGACTGATTCGAGTTGTTTGTCGGAAGTTGCTTGTAATTTGCTTTGCTGGAACGTAAGCGCCCTGTGTTTATTGCCGTGCACCAAATTACAGGATATAAAATAATACGGAAAGACGACAGCAATCCGCCTCTCTCTATTAACTGAAACGGATTTGTTTGTCGCTCTAGTTCGGCGTTGGTGTGGGACGCGCAACATTTAAATTTTAAACAAACCGTGCCATCATCATGCCCGGCGACTGTAAACACCGCGCTGTGCAGATTGTTAATTATTGTCCTTTATCCCGTTTAAACTTTGATGAAGCTGCCGGAATCAAACGGTGAATTTTCAACGTGCCGAAATTGAACAATCGCAAGTGGGTGCGTCGCGACGCCGCAACTTTCTAATAATGTTCGTTCTATTCCGACGTTTTTATAATAACGTTACATTAGAATTCGCGCCTCGTGGCGGATAAAGCACCTGTTACCGCAATTGTAAAGCGATCCGGATCCGAATTCCGCAATTTTACGCTCACCTAGTCGGGGAGCAATCACAACGTGTATGGGCACTTCATAAAATTCGCCAAACGATATCGGTACGTTTCGATGAAACCCAATGCAGAAACATTACTCTTTTTCGTGCATTTCCATCGAATTCGCGAGTGCTTTTTGAAACGAAATGGGTTTCATGTTCATAGAGGAGCACTAAAGTTAACATCTAGGAAGTAATTCTAGCGCATTTTAGGATCGCTTTTGCTTCATTGCTAGCCGCAATATTTGCCCGACCGCGACGTTTTGTCATTGCAGCAATTGAAATCGGGTCGTATTTAACAGTCTCATATAAAAAAATACTTTAATTTCCCAAAAATACTAAATGCTCACCAAAATTAAGAAAATACATAATCTTAAAGCGACAACCAAATATTGACATAATGCTGGCCTCTTATATATTTTGTTCTCCAAAATAACTTTTGTTGACCATAAATACTAAATGTTCTCCAAATTTTATTCCGTATTTAATTCTAACTTAATACCCAGATATTATGTCTTATATTATTTAGTAGTTAAAAATACTATTTGTTGATCAAAAATACACAAGCAATAAAATGTTGTGCAAATGGTAAATAATTTTATGCAAAATTATAGATGTAGATGTGCTAGGGCAAGAAAAATAAGAGTAAAAATAGAAGTGGTTTCCACAAAAAAAAATATTGATTTCCGTAATATATAAATGCTTTGCTGTAATTGGCTTGTATTATGTAAAACGTAAAACTTCTTTTAGTGGTAATTTCTGATCGTGCTTTTAAAAAAAATTACAGGGCCTTGAACTGACCTTGTACAAAACTTTTTTCGCGTGCCTCTTGTCTGGAAGCGCAAGCGGCAAGGAAAGATGCGCGAGCACATTTCATTTTTGGAGTAATAGAATAATTATTTGACGCACAAATAATTTTTTTGAGAAACACTAAATATAAATGGATAGCGCGCATATTTATTATGTACAGCACGGACGCGTAACTTGAGCGTTCTAAATTTAGTGAACATTTAGTAAAATTGATAGACATATAGAATTTAAAATGTAAGCAATGGTAAAACAATACGCAGCATAGTTATTTTAGTGGTGATGTTCTCATTTTCTGATTTATAATAATTTGGGTTTCATTTAGATTTTTTGATGTTCATTAAATTTTCTGGTGGACAGTGCAAGGGATGTTTAGTGCAATTTGGTGTACATTATATTTGTTCCCATTGAAATCCCTGATTTTAAAATGCCGAAAGTTTGATCCAACCCCTGTTTGTTAATTGCAGCAATTAGAGGACACTTGGGGGCGTAAAACTTAACATTAACTGATAAGTTAATGGGGTTAGGAGTCTCTTATTTCATGTAAATACTAGAAACCACACATACCTACAGTTGTCGTTGTAGTAAAATTTTACTGAAAATCGCACGACACTGAAAAGTAGCCAATAGAAAAATAGAATTCGGTGTCATTTCTATGACAATGTAAAAATTTCCTGGAAATTGTTGCACCTTGCATAAAATTAATAAGTGGAAATTATTTCAGCCAATCAAAATCATTCATTTATTAATAATGACATCATAATGACATAATGGACCAATTTCTGTGTCGTTGCGATTTTCTTACCGAATATGCCCTCGTGCATTGATTAATATCCGGAAATTTTATTCTCATGCATTTCCAAAACGTAATTAGCCCTCGTGTTCCACTCTGGCTAATTAATACGTTTTGGAAATGCATTCGAAAAAATTTCCGGAAATAATCAATGCACTAGGGATATTATAAGTGAAAGTTGTAGAATTTTCAAATCTGCACAAATGTGGGTCAATGTGCCGATATATTCAAAGAGTGCGTCGAAGCATCTCGAAACCAAAATCCTGTTTGATTGTCCTTCAAGTACCTCTCAACTCCGTTGCATTGAAAGCCCGTATCGCGGATCTTCGCTGCAAGTTCGCATGCAGACGAATTACGCGTAACTGATGCAACTCTTCGCCAAGACTCATTCAAAACGCCGTCGTCCTCATCCATTACGTCGGTTTCCGCTCGACTGGTCGACTATCGCCGTATTTCCGCGTTCGTTGTTAGCGTGGTTGTTTTGTGTCGAAGGGCCGAACCCTTTGATTGATTCTGTTGCAGCAGCACCTGTGAGTCAACCCCTATCATGTCTAATAACTTTAATAACTTTGATCGTGTCGGCGTCCGAAAGGACGCAATCAATGGCGTCGAGACATTGCCGCTGCAGAAACGCATCGGTTGGATGGATGGGTGGCGGCGGCGGCGGCGTCGCCGTCGTCATCGGGGTAATCGAACAAGTTAATTACCTACGGGCGGTGATCATCGAGGAGTGACGCCGACGGCGGCGGCGGCACGCATGCCGGCGACGACAATGACGCTGATGAGCCGTATTGTCGAACCCGTCGGACCGTTCATGTGTTACCTCTGGATCGAGGGGGAGGTGGGCCCGTTCCTCCCCCCGAATTGGCGCAATTAAAACTTTTTCGCAGGATTAATGCTAGCGCGTCGTAATTAAATCATACTCGAGTCGAGTCGAGTTTTTCGCGATGGATGGAGGCGGCCAGCAATGAAATTTAAGGTAGCTATGAAAGCTGTCTTCCGCGGTTACGGGATTAATTATGAAGTAACAGGATCGGGAAGAGCCGCCCAGCTGATCGTAAAGCACGTTCCTGTTACCCGGCCGCGTTTTACTGCCGGCATAAATACGGACGTTAGCGCGATTCCTGCGGCGGATCGGTTAGGCGAACTCAAATTTTTCGACTGCTCGGGATTTACGCGTCGTGAGGGTGTAAAAGCCGCATACCCGAGGAGAATGCCGGAATCGAGTTGCTCGTAAAATTGACTTTTAGTAACAGTTTCAGATTTTTATCCGCAGATTTACTCGAGTCGACGGAATACTTAGCCAGAAATTTAATACAAACTTTGGCCGTATGCGAAACAAGAACGCCGTGTCTACACAAGTCGGAACGTTCGCCATAAACATGTTACAACTTCCACACAACTTTATTGTTGATTTATAAACTTCGCCAACGCGACAGAAAAACGCCACCTATAAGCGTCAACCGCCGTTATTAGCCCACTTTGAGGGTGTTCTCGAAAAAACGCGCTATCAGCGCATCGAAACTCGTCAGTGGCTCGTGAAAAATCGCGTCTACTTTTACATCCCCACACACATTCACACACATACACACACGATGGAGTGCTTCCCTTCGGAGCTCGACTGTAATTTTTATCGCCCCCGATCCCGACCACGTGCCACGTGTTTAGACCTCGCTAAATCTTCGCCACCTCGTCGAGATTCCGTAAAAATGACAGTATAGGAGTTGCCAGGTAACCCGGGAGAACGTCGTCGTCACCATAGCGACGACGCCTCTCTAATACCGGCGACGCTCCAGTCAGATACGAATTAGGGGGTCATCGCGTGATCTGATTTGAATTTCACACGGGGGACCCTGTTTAGTCGGGTATCAATCACGGCGCGCGGTTCGATCGGATCGTTGCGATAGGGATTTGGGGGGGTCCGGGCCCGCGCCCGGATCTGACCGCCGCTACTCCGACCGGAGAGTCGTCGCCAGATGCGAGATATTGTCGATGGTGGCGGGCCGGTGTTTCGCAATAAAGCCATTGAGGGCACATATCGGACTGATAACGGGGAGGCGCCCGGAAAATCCAATTAATTTACCTTGGGAAGCGACAAAGGGGCGCCATGCTCGGTTTCGACGCAGTTCCGGGGATATCGACACCACGGCGGGCTTATTGCGACGACTTTATGAAGATGCGTCCAAGGGAGACGCTGCAATTGAAATATTTCTAAAATTTATTTATAATGTTCTTCGTCTGAACTTTACGTAAAGAAACTGTTTTCTAAAAAGCTTCGGTCATTTTGTCGCGACCTTCCCCAGAAGATAAGCTGTCTGAGCCTTTCGCTTCAGTGCTTGATATTTTAAATCTAACAGCGTCGAGTTACTGAAATTTCCCGACGGTTTAAAATGTAAATTGAGTCGCTATTGCGGGAAAAATGTAAAATTGTCGCGTGCTCCCCTTATCTGCAGAGTTAAATTTCCGAGAAATCAAAATAATGTTTGCCCTAATTAATTGATAAAATATTTGTTGGTACCATGCACGCAAATTAACATATTAACAAGCACGAATCTTATCCAGGCATACACGTTGAAATGCGAAGAATTTTCCACCCTTCCACCCCCCATTACCGACTATATGATGGCTGTGGTGTTTTTCTCGATCATCCAGCGAGCCATGGCGAAATTTCCATAATTGCAGCAGGAGGTCGGGCTCGTTAAACAATTCCCAATAATTGCAGCGATCCACATGACTCGCGCGACCCGGTAATGCAGCAATAATCTGCGTTTCCCCTAAACGCGAAACCGTTATTGACCAGCGTTCGATCCGTCCCTTAATCGCCGTGTATAAATAAAGCGAGGCGATTGCATTAATGGCAGCGTAATAACTTTAAAAATGCAGGGCAAAATAAACCTCGTGACGCCGTTATTATAAAAGATAACGTCGATGGCGGCATTGTTGGACAAAGTTGGTCGCTGCAAAATTCCAGGACAATTGGGGTCCCGAAATTAAAATATGGAGTTCTCTCCGGCCGTTTGACGTATTTGGTTGAGGGTCGCGCGGGGCATCTTGACGACTCCTTGTGCGGTATCCCCGACAATGGCTCGCGATCACCATGGAGGGCCCTGAAACAAAGCGGCCTGATAACAGCATCTGCACGGGACAGGTTCGCAATGTTCCCGTTAAGTAGCGAGACGAACGTAAGCCGCTTTCGAGCAAGGCTTCGAGATGAAGTGATCCTTTCAAGGGCGAAGGTAGATTAGCGCCGTTATGATAACGGCTGTTGTCGGTGATGGGGTCGCATGCATATTCATCCCCGGATATAACCAAGACACGGCCAATGCACGTCGAATGGGGAAATCAATTGCGCCAATATCCGCGGTGGCACGGAATTTATATGCAATTTTCGACGCACAAAACGCTACGGTTGTGTCGGAACCAGGTACCTACCAGTCGATAAGATAAATTTATTTTGCGGATGATTGCGTTTTTGGTCGCGGCGGAATTCAATTTTGCCGAAGGTGGCGGAAATCGCCGCCGCCGACACAATTATGCGATTTTACCGCAGCGAAACGGATCCGGGGGATGTAGAGCAGCAACGTCCACGTTCCACTTGGAGCAAAAACCAAACAATTCTGCAGCAATGGACTTTGGGAAGTCCTCGATTGGATCGTGGGCGTCATTCCGCAGCATCCGGCGCTTCGATTAATTGCGTGTCCGTAAAAATATCCCGTATAGTCAATAATGCGATTTTGAACTTGGTATCGGAAACGGCGGAGGCGAGGTGGCTTTGAGCCGGAGGAGGTGACAGCGCCATTAGGCTGCAAAGAGCCGGAAATTAGAGCTAACCGGATTGCAGGGCCTGGGCGGTCGACTTACTTTACCGTTTCTACATCGACAATATCAAATAATGAAGTTCTAATGCAGAGGGACGTGCGGGCCTTATCTGGCGCCCTCTATCGAACGGCCCGTTATCAGTCCGGTGACACGGGTAAGCTTTTATCCTGCACGCTGCGACTGACGTTCCGAGCACGGGATGTCCTTATAATTCTATTACTTATCTCCCTATCGTTCTTTTTATCTATTAACCCCGGAGTTGACTTTTGTACGTCTTAATTATATTATTCACTCGGAGCTTTTATGTCTGTGCGTCAGATGTATAATAAGAAATGCCATCCGTTCGTGACGCACCCTCCCGTCTGAGCCTCTTAATCAAGTTCCGGCGGCGGGGCGGATATGAGAAAAATCCGGCCGCAGGTGGGGATGAATTAAATTAATTTCAATAATTAACCCGAATTGTTTACGCTAATTGTGCCTTTGTCGTGGCGGTTCTCGTTAAAAATTTTAAATTTCGAGCAAGCCCGAAACTCCGGGACTCCTGCATCGATTAGGCCGCACCTCCAACCCCCCGAACGCTCTTGACTAAAAACGTTGCAAGGATCAAGCCAAGGTTCCGATTAGAGTTGTTGTATGGTGCGACCCTTTTGGTTGCATCCCTTCACGACCCCCGAGCAAATACAGGTGATATCACCAAACAATGCTGCGTCTAGGAATCGTTAAGTTTTGTAATTTTGTGTTCAATAATTAACAATTTTTTTTGGTGATTCGGGCTGCCATTGATGTGATTGGGGTTTGGGGCAAAATTCGAGGAGCGTCCGCCGGAAGTGGAATGGTATCCTTCCCGTTTCGCTCCGATATTGTCATCATTTATCATAGCGCCAACACAATGGACATATCCAGGGATAGGAGCGTTATAAATATTTAGAGGCAAATCATGAAATAAATAAAGGTTGTCGCGTGCTGGCGGGGATTCCGGGAGCCGTAACGACATCGACCGTCGCATAAAATATCTGGGTATTCTCATGTAGTCATTTAGAAAAATGTCATCGTTACACTTGACTCTCTCCGGATTCCCGACAAGACGCTTACAAGACACCCGGCGCTAGCGAACCACCTAACCCATTTATAACGCAACCGGCCACTTTTCTCCCAATTAACTCGCCCCGGATTAATCAAAGTTTTCCCGAATTTATGACTGGCTTCCCTTACATGTGCAGCTTGCAGCTAAAATGCGTGTTTTGCTAGCCTTGATTATCCGGGCTAAATTGAGCTGATATCCTTTGAACGAGTTGAATGGTCGGCAGAAGATAAGGGCGACCCTCAACTCCGCAATATTGACTTGTTGTAAATGAAGCCTGTCTAACGTTACAATTAGACCTGTAATAATAATAATAACAACAACAACAACATCAAGACTAGGCTGCAGGGGCGCTGCCATAATCGGAATTTCCACTTTATTATACCTAGAACTTCCCTTAAACAATACCCTGTTGTGTATCACAACAGCCAGTGTTGCGGCACAGCCAACACAAACAACATTTTAATCATGTAAATAATTGCGCAAATTACACCTGAAACGAGCAGGGGCGGAGCGTGATGGTCGACAAACAAAACTTTCGTTTGATTGGGAAAAGAAGGGCGACACCGTCAGGCTCCAGGAAACATTCCTGCTTTGTAAACGGGCGACAATTGCGGGAGTTTAATTGAAAATACTTTTGATTTTTCGCGTTTTCAAAGCGCCCGCATTGTTTGGATGAAAAATTCAGGGCATTTATGGAAATTATTACGACCGACTCGTTACTTTTCGAATTGTTTCATTTCAACCGCCGAAAGTTTGCCGAAATCGCTAAACGCCTTTGATCTCAAAATTCCCAATCCGACAGAAATTTTGGCATATTTACACAAGGCAAAAGAGGCTAAAAAAGTTTGAAAAATGACGTTATTAGAGGAATTTGAGTAACGACAACATTAATGAGAGTTAAGGGATGATTACTTTGGGCTGCAACTGTCTATCGGGTTGCTCCGGCCGTCTTGCAGCATCCGCGAGTTGTCCTTATCGCCTCCTTAATTTCGCATAAATTTCCGGGATTGGAGGCGCTTTGCGGAGGTGCGTCCGTGCAGGAAGACGGTCGTTATGAGACAATCTGTGATCCCGAGAAATATGTGAACCTTAAAACTAAAACTCGCGATTAACTGCTGGGAACCGTCTGAATTATCGCCCATTAAATTTAAATGTTTACATAAAACACGATGTAAAACTGATCCTGAACATGTGCACGTGATGCCGTTATAGTTTTCAGGAATGTGGACGCGTTCCACCCCTGTCGGTTGCCAGACGAAATTTTCGACGTCGCTGTTGGCTTCCGGATAATTAATGCGAATTGAAAATATCCTCCGGAGTTGTCCCGAATAATCCGGGCTTTTATCCCCCGGTTTAATCAGACTTGCAGTTTTCTAGAGCTCTCGACTGGATCTCGATCCAGTTTGCATTCATTTCACCTTCATTGCGAGCTCGACGAAACCGTTTATGGCGCGGTTACACTCGACGTTTCCAGCTAAGCACTGAACTTGGCGAATTTTAATCCTGAACGGTGGTTCCGTTTTTCATCTTAATCCAATGCCTGCAGCTCTTCGTCTCGTACCGGCGGCTTGTCGCCCCCGCCCCCGTGACATGTGTAGTTGGGCTCTGTTGTTTGCTGGTTAAGTATCGGGTTGCACGAGCCGCGAAAACACCAAACCCAACACCGTAACATATGGGCGTGCGAGGGAAGATTTGTGAAGACGTCGAGATGGTTTTTGTACAGTGAACGCGGAACGGGCTCATTATATCCCGGGCCCCAACACTAAATCATCGCTCGTATGAATTTAAATCACTTAAACATCCAACCAACGGCGCGTCTATTTTAACGAATCGTAAACCACCGCTGATCCTAATCTGCGGATAAATACGGCCGTATTATCGCCACATCTCGGGAGATTTATTACGAAATGAAAGCGCGACGCGGGACGCCAACAGCTCGGTTAGGACGGATGCAGCACCGGCTCCTAATTGCACACAATTTTCGATTTTCAACTCAAACTTGCCGCATTCGAGCCACTCACCTATTTGCGTCGTCAAGTCCTGATTAATGTACAAGAGGCGCGCCCTCGCCAGAATTATTTGCTGCTGAAGGATCACGTTGAGCTTTTGTCCTGCTTGCATCATTTTAAGAGCGTCAACTCCGCGTTCTGCGTTAGTTGCCTCTGATTAAAATTTGGTCGTAAAGCGGCGTCAAATTAATGAGACTTGAGGTCCAGTTTTGGCCAAATTATCCCAATGGGGTTGCGAATAGGGGACGAAAAATTAAAAAAATACGACGAAACTAAAGGTTTCGCAATGGCATCGAACTGATCGATTCCCATCAATGGCCATCGTCGTTGACACAGAATTCCATATTCAGCTGGAAACTCCAACGATGTCGTCCCAGAAATTTTAGTGCTGAATTTTTTTTTCAATTTTTCAGGAATCTCGCATCGTATGAAAGAGGCTCCCGAATAATTTTTGCTTTATCTAGTTTTTCACTTGAAGGTATAAAGTGATGTAACATGGTTCATTGTGGCGTGAAACGATTCCATGTTCTTGGAATATTCTAACTATTGTTAACTGTTAATCACGAGTTGCTAACATTGATTTAGAGCGTCAAATAGACATTATTGGAGTAATTTATAGATGACTGAAAACTGAAGCATGAATCTCTTGTATTGAGTTATTGTTATTAAATTTATGACTGTGAAAGAGGGAAACTACTTCAATAATTGAAGCCGTGTTAAGGGCAAATTTTGTTTTATTTCTACCAAATTTTTGAAAACTTTCCACAAAGCACCACTACCCTTTGGAGGGATAATTTTTTTTTAATGTGGAAAGTCTAACTTTTATAAAAAAAAATTTTGTTTGCCTGTTCTTTCATTTATCTGAGATATCATAAAACAAAAATGCGAAAAATTTTTCAACAAGCACTTTGTTGAAGCGCCTGGTTTGAAAAGAAATTGGTGAAACTTTTTGTAGGATCCTTCATCCCTCTCTACCGAACTCTAGTGTTTACTGTATCTCGCCTCAAGGGGTACATAATTATTTGGGGATTGGGGACCTTCCGTGGGAACTCGAGGCAGCTAATAACTCGCGGTTATTTTAATTCACTTTTTTTCTAGAACTGTTAAAAGATAAAAACAATTTTTTTTTAAATAATGAAGAATGATGTTTTGTATGTTTGGAAAATGAGGGTGGCCAATTGCGCCAACTAATTCGAGGATAAGCAAGAAGTTCTTAAAGTACTGGCTACTAAGCGGTATCAATATTTTCAATAAAATTAAAAATATGACGGCAACACTGTAAATTGATTATGGCATGTGGTCAGCATGTCCAGTTCTTTTGCTTTAATTACTCACCAGTTCGACAATATCAAGCATATCCCTCATCAGATAACATCCCTCTTCAGCGTAATCTCTATTGATGCTACATACATTCAACTTTTCAAGTAGATAACCCCACAGAAAAGAGTCAAGTGGAGTTAAATTAGGTGACCAAGGTGGCCGAGTTGTTGGGCCACTTCAAGCTTTGATTCGGAAATTTGCAAACCCTTTTGATTTAAATTCGATTAAAAATTCTCTAAACTTAAAGTCAGTGTTTGGAAAAAAACATAGCACTGAAAACTAGGTAAAAAAGATGGAGCAGGTGGCTTTTAAATACGTGTCCTTAATTGGTGCCTCATCCAGTCCCAGTTGGCTAATTCAGTTTTCATATCCACAGAATTCCTGTAAACTTACAAGCGCCGGAACGCCCGAGCTGACGCAGGTATGAAAAAGCTCATTAATTCGGAGCTTTCCTGCAGTTCCGTCAAGCGTTGCAATCCTCGACAACGACCGAATTTTTTCCTCATCCCTCGCCCAGCAGGAATCGCGATTCGTCCCAACAACGGCGATTCTGAATAGTTAAATCCTGCCGGCGACTGACAGTCTAATTATTACTGCCATCATCCGATTCCTGCAAAGGTGCACGTGCGTCCTTTGAATACCGCTTGTTGCGTCGTCCCGACGACGACGTGACAAAGCTCTGGCCGTCGGGACAATAACCAAGTATAAAACAGTTGATTGCAGCCTGTATGATCTGCCAGATTGGCTTCGACTCAATATTGGACCGGATTTACGACCGGGATTAAACAGATGGATCGTAAAACCGTTAATATTTGACGGAAACCGCCATAAAACTTTAATAAATATTAGCGGGGAAACCGGTAAATTCAGGACCGGGATCGTCATCAAGCGCGCTAAAGCTCGCCGCGGTCGACCTCCAATAAAACCCCTTTCCGTCGTCCTCGAACAACTTTTCAGGGGGGCCTGGACGAAGACGGTTGTCGGGTTAGGGGGGGGCGACGTAGTCGACGGATAACGAGATCGAGCTGGGCCGTTTAAGTATTTATTCGGGCGCGATGTGTCATCCTCTCACATGTTTATTCCGCCAAAGCAGTGCGTTATCGCGCCGAATTCAATTCCCGATGGGCCCTCCGCGTTCTCAGCTGCCGCACAATGGGACTAGACACATCCATTTTGCCACTGTGACTTACACAAATATCACAATTCCATAAAAACGAGGTGGCTGCTTTTTTATATCCGGAACGAAAGGCGGCGCGAGCGGGAAATGGCGTCGCCGCCAGGGACCGCCAACCCCCGCGGCACCGTAATTGTTTCTGTGACGGGCGCCGCTGGGACAAGGGCAAATCGACCGAAATTGTTGCGAATTTCAAATGGTGTCGTCCTTAGTCCTGTTGCTTTAAAGGGATGAGGCGCAAATGCAACTTTGAAGCCTGGCCACGTAACCATGGTGCAGTTACGGAATTTACCCAGGTGCAACAACCGGGATTGCAACACTAATGCGACGTAGCGGGTTGCATGAGAGCATAAGAGCGAATTATGCAGAAGACCAGAGAAGTTGGCATTGCAATGCACTACAGTAGAGTTTAATATTTCAACTCTGAAGTTAAATTATAAAATTTTCAAAGTACTTTTCACAGCGCCAAGGTATTACCCGTCAGCGCTTTAGTGCACCAATAAAAAATTAAACTTAACAAGAATAATTATTATTTCTATAACCTCAAAGTTCATTTCTAACTTTCATCCTCTTCCAAATGAAAGGATAAAATTTCGTGATAATGGGCAGGTTGGTTCGTTGAGTAGCGGCTTCCTTGGTTGACAAGAGCAAACTTTGCAGGTTAATTTTAAAAATTGTCAAATTTTCGTGAAACTATCTTTAATCGAATAAAAAATTTTTAAACCCCACTCGCTTTTCAAATTTTGCAAATTTGGTTCTGTTTGCGAAATTATGACGGGACTGGATTTATTTTGCGTCGTCCTTTCTGCCCCCGATTTGGAAACATATTGCCGGGCTTTGAACGGGGGTACGTGCCAGTTTAATCATATCCACAATACAAATAAAAGCCTCCAACCCTTATATGTTATAAATCACCAATGAGGGTCGGTCGCCATACAATCCATTCTCCTTTATTAACTCCATAGTTTAGACCGCTGCATACCTATTTGATTATTTTTCATAAAACACAACCACCCGTCAACGCGTTCATTGTTCGCAATGACGCAAATACGTGCCTAAAAATGATCCTGTCCCCATTAATTAAAATCGGGATAAGCCCCAACGTGTTTGTTGAAATCCTCGCCATAGTAAAAATATAAAAATTTAATTGCATTCCGCATCGGCAATAAACTAACGCGTGGCGGGTTTTGAATAAATTTCGGTCCGAATGTTGTGCACACGTTAAACGGTCCAACTGTTTTATTCGGACGTAGCGTAATTTGTATTTATTTACCGGCCGACCCTATACGGTTTACGGTCGCCACCCCGTTTAGGACATTGTGCATATAAGTAGAGGACCGGGCTAGGCAAGCACTTTTCAACCAACCAACCCCCCCAACGGCAATGACACAATGCCGCAGATACAATACGTCCTCCGCTCCGACAAGTACCCAAAGCTCTAATCCGGACCGCGCATTCAAGGTCGGGATTTTTTTGCCCATGTCGCATACAGAAACGAAACTCTATTGAGTCGCATTATCCCCCTTTTATTCAACATTATCTAATATCTGTTGGGGATACGGCATGGTTTACAGTCCATTTCACTATCGCGAATACATCGGCTCCACTTACATTGTGTGTTGTCGAGGATCCTGTTACGTTTTCGGAGAGATAATGCATTTTCGTAAAACGATTACTTCTTCCAGTCCAAACAAGCGGGGGCGCAACACCGACGTTGCCAGGACTTGCCCAAAGGCAGCAAAGAATTGCAAAATTTTTATTAATCGAGTTAGTGCTCAAGCTCGTCTAAAAGCTGAGCTTTACAGATGAAGTGAAAGTATCGCCAAGCACAATTTTACTGAAAAAAAATTAGGGAAGAAATATAATGTACACCAAATTAAACTAAACATCCCTTGCACTGTCCACCAGAAAATTTAATGAGCATCAAAAAATCTAAATGAAACCCAAATTATTATACATCAGAAAATGAGAATATCACCACTAAAATAACTATGCTGCGTATTGTTTTACCATTGCTTACATTTTAAATTTTATATGTCTATCAATTTTACTAAATGTTTACCAAATTTAGAACGCTCAAGTTACGCGTCCGTGCTGTACATAATAAATATTCGCGCTATCCGTTTATATTTAGTGTTTCTCAAAAAAAACTATTTGTGCGTCAAATAATTATTCTATTACTCCAAAAATGAAATATGCTCGCGCATCTCTCCTTGCCGCTTGCGCTTCCAGACAAGAGGCACGCGAAAAAAGTTTTGCACAAGGTCAGTTCAGGGCCCTGTAATTTTTTTTAAAAGCACCATTAAAAATTACCACTAAAAGAAAATTTACGTTTTACATAATGCAAGCCAATTACAGCAAAGCATTTATATACATATTACGGAAATCAATATCTTTTTTTGTGCAAACCACTTCTATTTTTACTCTTATTTTCCTTGCCTGAACACATCTACATCTATAATTTTGCATAAAATTATTTACCATTTTCACAACATTTTATTGCTTGTGTATTTTTGATCAACAAATAATATTTTTAACTGCTAAATAATATAAGACACTGTCGAAAATTAAATATCTGGATATTATGTTAGAATTAAATGCGGAATAAAATTTGGTAAACATTTAGTATTTATGGTCAACAAAAGTAATTTTGGCGAACAAAATATATAAGAGGCCAGCATTATGTCAATATTTGGTTGTCGCTTTAAGATTATGTATTTTCTTAATTTTGGTGAGCATTCAGTATTTTTGGGAAATGAAAGTATTTTTTTGTATGAAAACATTGGATAAATTTGGTAGACTGTTAAATACGACCCAAAAAATAATAACCGACACTCATTTTTTGAAGGGTAGTTTTGAGGCCTATGACTAAATTTTTGGGGCAGCACAAATTATTTTTTTTCTGGTGCTCGTCGAGGTTGTTGTTGATGGCTTTTTGCCGGGTTGAATTGGCCGAGGCGTCGGGGGGCGCCGCATTGTGCCCGACACGTCGATTAACATTTCCAATATAGTTTTTGGTATTGCGACACGTTTCGACGACTCGGAGGCGAGGAAGGGTGAATTTTTAATAACTTTTCAGGCGCACAAAGTCGTGTGACGTCGCGGCAAGGAAACAGTCGGGGTTTCGTAGGGCTTCGGATCGATATTCAATCACAAAACAAATTAGTTTCCCGTTAAATAAAGACTAGATTCTTGCACAAAGTGCTCGGTGCGGATGACAGCGTCGCGGCGGCCGTCGGTAGTACATTTGGGGGAGGGGCGGTAGGAAAACGTCGCCTGTTTGTTGTAATTAGCGTTTTCAAAGGGTGACCGACGGGATGAAGACGACGGCGGCGGCGGCAGCGGCGGCGTCGCCCCCGCCGCTTTCGAGAAGCGCTCCACCATTAATCCAGCTTACAAGATAAATTTGGCAGGATGAGATCTTTATTAGATACGAGTGACGTATCGGAGGATTCATCATAATGTATGGAAGGAACTGATTATGGGGAGGATGGCGGAATATTGAATCGGACAGCTGAGTTTCAAACAACGACAAACACATTTTTCACAACTTTTCCTCCGACAACGCCTGATTGAGTCCGCAAACTCCAAGTAGATTAAAGAAGTCACATGCGTCCGAAATAAGTTAGTGGAGTAGTAGTGCAGGAGACCCAGAACTGCACTTAATTTAGTGCTGGCCAGTAGCGAGGTGTAGCGGCAAATTTTTGGCGAATAAGATTGCACGAAATTAAGGGCGAAATAAGTGTGGCAAATGGATGTAAAAATAAAGAATTTTAAAATTTCTATTATAAAGGCCCGAGTCCCGTCATAACAGAATGAGCGTAATTGAATTTTATTCAACATTTCATTTAAAACGGATCGAAATACGGGGAGACGGCAGCTTCTCAACCCATCAAATGTAAATTTGAATATTTTCCGTTTGTTATTTTTATTCAGAGCAACTCCGGAATGCGGAATATGATACTGATGCTATTCCGAACCCGGTGCCTGAACAAATTGCACTGTTTTCAGTGCTTGATGCGGTGTAATGAGAGAACCAGGTCGCAAGAAACACCCCATTTTAACATATTCGCAGGGAGAAACAAACTCTTTCCACAACGATCCACTTTCAGAGACATTAAAATAAAATCACCCGTCTGCGAATTTCGCAGCCGCTCCCATCACCGCGCCCACGCCACCCACCGGAAATCGGCAGCTCCGCCACCGGTGAGCGTGCTTTACCTTGTCTAGATAAACCAGATTTTACAACATGACAATAGAAATTAATAGTCGAGAGACCTCAATAACAACAATCGACAGTTTTGTCATCGGTGAGCGGGTTGTGGGCGCCTCTCGTCCCGTAAACTTCAAGTAACTCCAGCAGTCGAAACGATCACGTGAGGGAGATCGAAGAGGAGCGGTAATTCTTCTGGTGGCTCAAGGAGACGGCGAGGTTCAAAGTTAATTTTCGCGATTTTTCTGGTCGGCCCACTCAGAGGACGTAAAATTGCGCACCGAGTGCCGTAATAACCGGGCGGCTTTGTTTACAGTAGAATTGTGCTTTCAGTTGAATAGCTTTGGAGGTTTCGGTCTCGTCCCTGCGGAGCAATTTCGCAATTAAAAAGTTGGCTTAAAGGATGACAAAACGTCGATGAATTCCTTCCGCATCATGTAATTAACGCGACGAGAACCACCAGTCTCGAGATACTTTTTTTTGTTACTGTTTCGTTCCAGAAATGCTCCGGTTCGGACGGCGCGAGCTAGGGGACGATTAATTAACCCCTCGAGTTTTATTGTGGAAGGGAGTCGGGGCTAGTGTGAGTTTCTCGGCGAATTAAATTTGAAATATTCGGGCTTTTAGTGAAATTAATAGCAAATATTAGCTGGATTCCGAAAGCGAAGGCGCGTAGTGCAAATATTGTATTTAACAATGAATGTTAATGACGCGGGTTCTCGCGCTGCTTCAAGACAACCCTTTTTATGTTGCCTTCTAATATCACCTCTGGATTTGCATGTAATGTATTTTAATTCGCTTTAAGGTCGACTCCGGGGATATTTATTCAGAGTTAGTTAAACCTCGAAGGCTCCGCTGCCGGAGAGAGAGGATTGTTTACCGTCGACGTTTTGCGTATGCATCGCGCAATAACTGCGTCCCTTCCGGTGATCCCGCCACATTCCCCTTTCGACACTCTTCACGGCGAATATCCGAAACGCAACAAAAGCCCCACTCGACTAATCCGACAACCAGCCGAAGGTCTTTCAAATTCTGACAACAAGTAGCTGCAAGCTGCAGCTGTCCAAACCACAGCGCCGCCCAGACATCGGCGCCGAGAGGGCAGCGACACTCACGACAACGAAGCGACACGGCACAAATAACGCGCCACTCGGGCCATAAACTGCTTAGCATAAGGTGCTTCAACTCAAAGCCCGATATGCAGCGAATTTGCCTCAGAAACTTCAGCTAGCAACGGGCTGAATTATTGAAGACCTCAGGAGAATGGAACTAGACCTTTAACGCTATAATCGAAACTAACTTTCTTCAATATTTTAGAACTTTTAATCAATGGTGTTGCTTCTATTCCGCGACGTGTCGCTGTCAAAGTCGTACCAAATAATCCGCAACAAGCACGTCTTACTAACATTTTAAATTTTTAATTAGTTTTATAGTGTTTGCTTTAAAATGTTGTGTCGTGTCGTTGTCGAAGTCGTACCATACGTTTCGACATCGACACGAAACGTCAAAGTTAAAAAGAGGGGAATTATGATTAACTTAGCCAGATCTAGGTTGCTTCCTATTAAATGTCGCAACACGTGTTTAGTTTGAGCCATGTGGAGTCCGCCGTGTTAGTTTTGGCCGAAATCGGTAATCTGGCGGGCGTCGCCGCCAAATTAGGGGCTGTATGAGGGCCGAAATCCGGGTCGTGCCTGTTTTGCGTCGCGATGCGTACAAGAAAATTCGTCTCCGGGTTGCGAGATTTTATAAATGATGCGCGACTCGAGGCGAGTGTTGAGTAATGACGGACTTCCTCCATTACAATATATCTCACTTATAGCCATGTTTCATCACTTGAGCTGCCTTCCGCAGATACTGCCTCATCTACCTTCGTCCGGCCTCCTCCTCCACGTCATGTTTTAATTTTAATGCTGATGAATGATTGATTAAGTCGTAGGGCCGTATCGTCGCCCTCCAGCAACTGCGGCCAGGGCCGTACCCCGGGGAAGCGGTGCAACAACCATCCTCTCTATTTTTGAAAGATATTAGAATTTTCAATTTTATTACGTTGACATTGTGGAAGTTGGGTTTATTTATGGACGTCCACGCAGGGCCCCAAAATGAGACCGCAAGCCGCGAATCCCCAACATCTTTATATCTTGTCAACTCAGCTTGTCGTCTCCGCACGCGTCCAAATAACTACACTTCCACCCTACAAATTTTTTCAAACTATGGCACCGTTATCTAAACACTTTTTTTGATGGACTAGAATGTTAGGTTAGAAAGAAAATCCTCCAGTTCGATCATAAAAAAGATTTCATATTTTTGACATTGGCTTTTTTTTCACTCATAAGATCCCTAGTGCGTTGATTATTTCCGGAATTTTTTTTGAATGCATTTTCAAAACGTATTTTCTTCAAAATCGACCAAAATGGCAAATATCAACTTTCTTATTATAAGGCGTAGAGTTTCTATTCTTACAGCATTCGATAGCTTTTAAAATTCGGATAAATTTGATGTATCTTGACACGATATAAGTGTCCCCTTTCAAAAGTTACAAGAATTTTGCGGTTTTTGAAAATTTACAAGAGTTCTAGAGTCAAATTGAGTTCACATTTGATTTCAGAGAGATCGATTACACAAGAAAAGATCAACTTCGAGACCGTTGTAGCAACGATGTCGATTTTAGAACTTTTTCGAATTTCTATCGATTGGGGTAGAAAAAAAAAGTCGAAAATATTGAAATTTTTTACATCAAATTTATGACTTATTCTTGTGGATTTTGAACCGATGAACACGAATCTGACTGTGGTTTCTTTGTCCAAGTCGTATTTTTTGAGTTATGACAATTTGAAGACTTTGGTTCAAAATTTTTGTCAAAATCGACCAAAATCGCAAATTTCAACTTTCTTATAATAAGGTGTAGGATTTTCATTCTTGCACCTTTTGATAGCCTGTAAATACGGATAAATTTGATGTATCTTGACACGATATAAGTGTCTCCGTTCAAAAGTTACAAGAATTTGAAAAATGGGAAAATAAAATAAAATAGCCACGAATCCCCAACATCTTTATATTTGTCAACTCAGCTTGTCGTCTCCGCACGCGTCCAAATAACTACACTTCCACCCTACAAATTTTTTCAAACTATGGCGCCGTTATCTAAACACCTTTTTGATAGACCAGAATGTAAGGTTAGAAAGAAACTCCTCTAGTTCGATCATAAAAAAGATTTCATATTTTTGACATTGGCTCTTTTTTCAGGTAAATCTTTTTCAGACGTAACTGGTTGTGACAGTATCGAGTTGTCTGGGGCGCCCTTTGTGGTGGCCCTTTCGTTGCGCTCCTGTCCTGGGTCGTCTTTATAGCTTCCTCGTGGCGTTGCGGCGTGTCTGGTTTTATTCCGCGTAATATTTCCACGTTAGCGCTAGAAATTCGGCTCGGCTGTATTAGCCGGCGCCCTTAATAAAACCAACCCCTCACGCCAGGCACATGAGTCAATCTGGGATACGCACTGTGGAGCCGGTTTATCCGGCGGCCTATTGCAATTTGCCGAGCCCCATCCCGCCTCTCGGTGCTCTAATGGTGTTAGCGTTACGAATTTACCAATTTCACCACCCTATATGTTAGCTTAAGTCGTCGCAACGGCACTGCAGTAATGCACAAAGAATGTACTGCAACGCGGGAGCGGGCGGGCGGACGGCGCTATAAAATTTCATTAGTTGTTTGATCTAATTGAAACGCAGTTTAGGCGAGGCCTGCGACAAAAGCTCCTAGGGCGCTTTGTGAACGACGCAAAAATCACCCTACAGATCCTTAAACCTTGATTAGACTTATTCAGATGGCAGTCGATACCACTTCGACCTTTAAAAATCCGCTGCAGCAGACGAAACAATCTCATTGTCTATGCAACGATTCAGCGTGTCGCCTATTCTTAAGATTTGTTTCTTCACTTTTATCTTTATGTTGAGGCATGCCGGTCGGGTTCTCCTGCATGGATCGATCCGGAGGAAAAGGATCAGTTGTTGCTATTGTCTGGGCTGTTAAATCGCAGTCGTCAAAATAACTAGACGTTTTCGTGTTGGCAATGGTTACGCAATTTCGCGCTGTTATGGATATTATCGTTTATTACTTCGACGGAGGGACTGATAAATTGACCCTTCAAACCCTCTAAGCGCGGCTATCGCTGAGGTAACGTTGCGCTACAGTCATTGCCATGACGATAACGAGCCACCAAGGCGAAACGGACTCCGCAGGGCCGAGCCCCTCAAGATTATTCAGGGCCCAGAATCGACACCCATCAACGCCAGAATATACCGGGGTTAACGAAGAAGTTAATATCAATGTCAGAAGCTTAGAATCCTAATTTTGGTTAGTTGGGTGGCAAAGATTTGCCCCAAACAGCGGAGCTTGTGCTGCGCCTTGGGGAGGTTTGAAATTTTTGTGGAAAACAGGGTGCTGATGAGGCTGTCGCCCATTTGAAGTTTTAATAAGCAAATTTCCTATTGTTGAAGCGCGCTTTTCCGGGATTAGAAAATTTTCTGGAAGCAGTCGGCGTTTTTAGGTCGTCTCAATTGCGCAACCTGCCGCTGAACCTCTTATTGTCGATGGTCACTTAGGCAGATTAGATTCAATTTAATTAATTTCTTCGCCGCACTGGGTTTTTCACAAGGTCCAATCACTTCTACCCCGCAAACACGTCTCTCCTTTCACTTGGCAACGGAAAAGGAAATTAATTAAAACGAAACAAAAACGCGCCGAATAATTTTATAGGGCACTCGTTGGAGTAGGACGATTTTTCGCTTAGTCGTCTCTATTGAGAAAACGAACGTCATCACCTTGCGCTTCTAATTTAATTTAGTTGTTTTTGGCGAGAATTCGTCAAGGGGTAGCGGGAAATTTTTGAGAGTCGCTGAAGTTGCCGGAGATAATTACTGCAGGAGCTTACGCCCACGCTTCAACTCGAGTTCCCCCGGGAGTTGTCGCGTCCATCGGCAACGAGAAAAATTTATAATCCCCAGCCAACTAGGATTGCGCTAATCTCGGCGCAAAAAAATCAATTAATAACCGCAACATTTTCAGGACCATAAATTCATCGTTGATTTTTCGATACTTATTTTAAAAATCAACATTTTCGGGGCTTTAACCTCGTCGTCGATTTTCGATATTTATTTTGGGGCTTCGCAACTTTTAAATTGCCAATAGCGTGAAACCTCGTATGGTTTAATTAATTAGTTTTGGCGGCGCCACCTCGAAAAAAATTCTGTTGATTGGCATTAAACTCCCACGGCTGGAGGGAAGGGTGCGCCCTTAAAACAATGTGTGACACATGCACCCACCATCTCGGGTCATCCATCAAGGGTCGGTGTCGCGTTACCGAAATATCACACCGTTGCCGCGCAACCCCAACTGCAATTTTTAATCTTCTAGTCGGCTGCTTCCCGACACTGCATATCTCCGCAGGAATTGTTTTCCTTCCGAAGATTGCTCGCGATGCTTGAACACACGCTTCGCTGCCGCATTTCGTTGTTTTTGTTTCTATTCAACAGTATTTACATTGGATGAAGCAAGCTTTTTCAAACGCACGCAAACAATGGAGCCGTTTCAGTTTCAGCGAGATTTCGGCGGCGGGCCCGCCACCAGAGAGTTCGGCCTGCTCTCGGATTTTTGCACAATTTGTGACAGCAAACGCCACGCTGCTGTTGTTACATGGAGCAAGGTGGTCGACATTAGCATATATATTTGTTTCGCGTGATGTCTGCTCTTACGGCCGAATTTTTTTTCTTGCTATTCATGGGCGTAATGGTGAGCTATAAAGTGAAACAGATAAGGAAAATAGAAATTGAAGGGGCGAGTTACCATCACGTTGAACTTGCAGCACATGTTCGGCTTCGGCACATATGGCGCCCGCCATGTTTACGATTCCGGTCGCCGCGATAAAATCGACGAATTAAAGCCAAATTGACGGCCCGACACCCAACAAACAGAACAACAGCCTCCGACCAATCTTCTCACCCATCAGTTCCTAGTTCGTTGATAGAGTTTTATTGTGGAACCTCAAAATTGATCGGAGCAACACCAACTGAATCGTCTCAACTCCCTAAGAGTTCTTGGCAACCCCCAAGGGACCGGGACCCACGGTCCCAAGTCAAGACTTGATCTTTTCTGATGACCCTTCTACCGCTATGTCTTCGTTCACCCAAACCAGGTCATTGCTTTTCTCTTATTATTTTCAAAGTTTAGTTGTTCATCTGCCACAGAGATATTTTCTAGTCCTGCTGCTTTAATTAAGGATGAGGTCTTCTCAAGTTGAATAATCAGAATTTTTTTTCTTCACTCTCTTTGAAAACTTCGGAAGAGTAACAACAATTTTTGCAGAAACGTAAGACTTTAATTATCCAAATGATTTATTGCCATTCAGGGCTTCAAGTTTCAAATCAATTTTACAATTTTTTTCGTTACTTTGGGGTATGTCGTTTTTGGTGGGGGGTTGATAGCGGGGTTTGGGGTTGGTTTTGGGTCCCGGCCACGTCCGCGCCGCACCTTAATGAAATAAGAAGTTTGTTTTTGCGGGTTGGCACGCGTGGCCGGGGGTTAAGCCCACGCGCCCGAATCATCTGTTTCTAATCCTCGCGAGTTCGGCACCGGGCCAACCACTCCGATCGCAACTTAAGTTGTTTGAGCATCTGGCACCCGCCAACTCCGGGCCCCCGAAACACGCCATCTCCGATCCCGTTCCCCAGTCACATATGCTTAGCATCGAAATCATATCTAAATCTGAGACGGGGCACATCGAAGCCCCGATATGGTCCGGACGTCTCTCCTCCCAATATCTATCTGAGGCCCTCTCCTCCACTGTATCTCAAATTACATCAATTTCGGATCAATATCGCCGGAGCGGCCCAGCGGATTGATGAAGAGCGTGCCATCCGCGACGCCTTTGTAACGAACAGCGCCGCTGTCACGACGCCGGGAGAAAATACGGGCATTTTGGGTGATGCGAGCAGGCAAGGCCCCGCGTTATTGCGTTACTCCTGGACTTTTTTCAAGTGGCGAATCGAATTTTTTTTTTTTTTCATAGAAAAGCTAAATTTTACACAACAATATCCAGTTTATTTAGCTAGGAAATCGTGAAAGGCGGACCCGCCGACGGTTTCTTACAAATAAGGTTACGCGCCGCCAAATCGGAACTTGCCAAATATTATTTCGCCATGGCGACGGCTGCTTCCGGACCCGCAAATTCTAAACAGCGACCATAAAGTGTCAACAGCGAAACGTTCGAGATTTGCCACCAGATCCATAAATTCGCCCCGCACCGCCCCACTTAGCAACAAAAGTTAACAAAGCGACCGATATTCGGAAAAACGACCCAACCCTCCCTCTCCGCCCCCCCCATCGTGTCACTTTTGTTATTAAACCAGCTCGCATGCCAACACTCTATTTTTGTCGAACTAAAAAAATTATGTCCGGCGTTTTTAATTTATTACGTCGCCAATTACATCAAAGCTTGCTTAATTAAATTGTTGTAATAATTAAAAGTGAGGTAATCGCACTGTTTTTAATCATTGATTTGGAGTTGGCGTGACGCACGTCCATTTGCTGTTTCAAAAATTTTAAAAAACAGTCTAGACTACAGGGTGCACAGTTAACTAGCACTATCAGTCAGCGCGGCCAACGTTCCGTAATTTAAATTTTTTGCCTGCAAGTGGTTTTTTGCTATGCAGGTGAAGCAAAATGCAGGGGTTGAAATTTAAACAAATTCGAAACAGCTGGTTCTGAAAATTAATAGCAAATACCCGCGTTGGCTTTTTATTTCTATGCGCACTGCTTTTCCCCAATTTTTTACAACAAATCGCGACTTCGCCCCTTAGTCAAAAATCGGATTTGGCTGTCTGCTCCTGAGGAGGTGCGTTCCTGAAGTGTTGCAGTGCGCGGTTGAAACGTCGCTGTCTATAAATTTTTTCGGCGTGCCGCTGAAAGGGCGGCCGGGTCCTCGGGGGACTAAAAGCTCTTCGCTGACGGGCTTAGCGGTAAAATCTGCCACTCAAGCTTACTCCTTGTACCAAATCCACCTTGTGAGATGCGATGGCGAGTACAACGCATTACCGGCGCCCAACTTCCATCCCCTAACTAACGTCAAATTAATTAACCAAGACAACACGTCGAATCAGTCTAGCTGCAAAACTGCTTCGAATTTAAACAGCGTAATTAATAAAACTCGAACCGTTCTCTCGGAAAACTCACAAACACGGCATATCGGCTATTATATTCCGAAACTAACGGCGAACTCGCTCAGACGCGACGTGCTTCGGGTAATTAAATTTATTTCAGGTAAACGGACAGTTCCAGGTCCAGTTGCCGAACTCGCGATGGCGGCTTTTGGGGGGAAAAAGTCCGGGATGGCCGCGGTTCGATTGTACTGTGGCGGCTCGTGGTAAAAATCAATACTGGAAAGATATGACAAGTCATCAATCAAACGGTGCGAGGATCATCTTGATGTAACATCTTCATCGACGGTGCGTCGGGATGATTCGGTTCGGCGAAACGCGCAAAAAGCGGTTTCATCATTTGTCTGCGTTGGAAAATAAATTTAATTTCCGCTTGACGAAAGCATTTCGGCCCAATATAAATATTTGGCTTAATTTGCGAATAAGGAAATCGAAAAGGAGCGGAACTCGCGGCAAGGTCAAGCACCCCCCCCCCCAATTCTATCGGCAATTGTTCGAAAACCGCCAAGTCACTGCGGCAATAAGAATCTAAATTGGTTTCGAAAATGGGGAGGAAGCCACAAATCGGGCGAAACAACCTCGCAACTAAAGAGTAAGAAAGAGATTTTTTTCAGTACCCATCGGGGAAAAAATGTTAAAAGTGAGATTCTGGGGATGATGGTGAGGTAACGAGCTTTGGTCCGGACCCATCGGGAGAAAATGTTAGAAGTGGGATTGGTGAGGTTGTTTCAGGGAGATGCTTGAATCTTTTAATTGTGCGGCGAGGGCGAATCGCGGCGATGCCTGCGGCGGCCGCCGATGCGGCAATTATCCTTTGCAAGGATCGGCGGGCAAGTGGCCGTGTAATCATCGCCATTGAGGAATCCGGCGTGATTGATGTATTTTTTCAATTTGTATGTAAAACATCATTCAAAACGAAACACATCCATTTCCGCAAGATATTAATCTCCGGGCAATTCCGGGAGAGCGGGATGAAATATTGCCTTTTCCACAATGCCATATCGGAATGAAAGGCATTATACGTTCAGTTTAAATTCGCATGTTTAGTGGCCGTTTCGATAAGGCGTTTTCCAGTGCCTTTGCGGGGATTGGATTTGGAGTATCGGTCGGTGATGCAGGTGACTGAGGTGGCGGCGACAGATAGACAGGGTGAGGGTGGCAGGGTGCGCGTGCGCTACCCGCTATCGAGTTCGCCCCGAACTGCGGGCAACCCCACTTCGTCCCAAACTGTTGAACGGGAGAGTGCAGTAGTGCGTGTCCGCTATGTGGCCGATGATGCTATCGGTACTACGTCATGTTAACACAACGTTTTCAATTTAATTATTGTTTTATTAATTCGCGCCCCCTCACGTGAGATTGACATCGTCAACCCTAAAGCCCGTTACGAACAGAAACTAGCCCGAGTGATAATGTGATAGTGCCAAAGGTGCACCAAAAATGGATAGCTACGGACCCAGACCGCCCCCGCTGCCCAGAAGGGTGCGAAACATATACGCGGAACCCTTCTCCCACGAGCCGAGGTAACGACCCCCGACTTTTAATCATCGCGCCACCGACTTAAATCAAAAACTCCAAACAAGCAAACAACTCGCCCCCAAATTACGTCAAAAATAACAAATTGTCGACCCCCCAAAACACTTGCTTTAATAAAAATCGCGGATTTAATATCGCGTCGCAGTAAATTTCGACCCCCCAACGCGTATTTGCGCGAACCTCCCCAATTTCTCAATCACCTCTCTCTCGTCCCTTTTCCATTTCGATTCATGATTGTCGAAAAACAAGATATTAGCGAATTTTGCAATTTAAATCGAACCGACTTCGATTTTCCCTCCGACAGTGCATTAATAGACTGACAATTTGGGGTGAATTTAATTAAAGCAGGACGAATCACACCTCCATCC
Source organism: Schizotus pectinicornis (assembly GCA_951805265.1). Taxonomy (NCBI): domain Eukaryota; kingdom Metazoa; phylum Arthropoda; class Insecta; order Coleoptera; family Pyrochroidae; genus Schizotus; species Schizotus pectinicornis. The sequence goes on from OX638206.1 coordinate 3,490,189, forward strand.
CGGTATCACCGATGTTTTCCGGGATACTAGTCTAATTAAAAAAATAAAATAACCGTTTTCTTCGAGAAGTTGCGCCACTAATTAATCCGCTAATTAACACGGGACTTGTCTGGATAACGGGATCATTTTTCTGGAAATTTGTTACCCAATTAGAAAGGAGATCAAGTTGGGTTTTTTTCTTGTTGGAGGAAAATGTCGTGAGAAGCTTGCCGTTGGTAATTTAAAATTGGCTTGGCGCTTTTAAATATTCATAAAACTGCGCTAGTTGCTTAGGTGTGCTGCGAGAGAGGAGATTGCGACGTCAGTAAGAGAAAATAGTCGACATCTGGAGCATTTACGGCCTTTTCCGGTTGCAACTTTAATCATCAAGTTCTCCATTGTAAACTTGAGCCACTCTCATGAAATTTTCTTCAAGAAATTTTTTGCTGGGCGCCAACGACTCGCAGTTGACCCACTGAAACGTGTCTCCTGCAAGCATTTATTGGCACCATCCAAAGATTTTCTCTCACCAAAATCTTATCCCTTAAATATTATTTGATAAATAGATATCAATGTGCATGGAAAAAAAAATTTTTTAAAATTTTAGTTTCTAAAAAAATCTTGGTGACAAGTTTCTTAAATGTCCTTATGATTGAGATGAAGATTTCCTTAAAAATTCACCATTTTTTAAATGTTCCCAATTTGTATAAACAATTTCAAGAGCTACGTAATGACTTGAGGAGTTTTCAGAAAAGCCATTTGAATTTATTTCAGAGTTTTCAACTTTATGTTAAGACCTGACACTGAAATTGTAATTTTTGTTTAAAGCAAAGACAGATTTATTGGCAAAAAATATCTGAAAATTTAAGCAAATTAGGCAACAATTTGAATTAACTCACAGGACCAATTTCATGAATAAAATTGCTTGTTGAGTAATTTTTTTGAGCATTTTTCAAGATTAAAAATTAACATTAAAAAATTTCCAAGTCGATAAGTAAGGATCTTTCTAAATTAACTCTGTAGAAGCTTGGTTATAGTGGTTGAATCAAATTAGACGTAAATTTTTATTCCCGCTGTACCTACTTTGCTGATTCATCCATAATTAAGTACCTGCATAAAAGAGTTGTTAAAAGTTTTTACTGCCATTACCTACGACTGCATGTATAAAAGTTTAGAGCAAATAACACCAAATGCAATCCATTGTCGAACTCTTCGGACGCTATCATTTATAAATTGTCAATGCTGAAGTTCTTATTTATTGCCGGTGCTATTAGGTGTTGAGATATCGTGACGTTTCGCGAAAACATTCCGAGTATTAACCTATTTTCTCTCATAAGTCAGAACCTGAGAAGCACCACAAATTCGCTTCTCCGTATAGAAGTTGTCAGGAAGTTCAGTAATCTTTAACTCGACCAATAACTTTTCTGTGAGCGTCTTTTATTCCGAGATTTCCCCACTTTTTCAGCCTTATTCTCGGATATTTTTTCCGCACCTCAGGAACGCCCACTAAAATCTATCAGAATTACCTGAAGTTCGACGTTATTAAAAAAATTCCCAGAAATTTATTTCTCAAATCGAAGAAAACTTTTGGGGCTTCAACAATTTTTCAGCGTTCACCGGAAAAGCGCGAATTGCCAGTTTTTGAGGCGAATTATGGAAATTGTTTTCGAAATGCGTATTTGGCATGGAGCTATTTTCGGATATTTCCCCGAAACGTTGAAATCTGATATGGCCGTGGAGTTTGGCGGAACTCCCGGCAAATTTGTTTTTGCAGCTACATTAATTCGCCGCCAACGCGGAACTTAGCGCTATACCCCTCAAAAGTCGCGTTCTCGAATTGTTCTTGCTATGCAAATCTTCGACGGATCTAAATTTGCCCGGCAACATTTTTTGTTGAAATGAATGTTTCAGCACTACTTAGCATCGACGTCTCCATTATGCAAAAACGCATTAACATTTCTAAATAAAAGAGGCGGAAACAAGAATCAAATAGAAAAATTCATCAGGCTTCGGGACGACAAAGTGACTTGGGCTTAAATTATTTTTACGCGATTACCTGCAGTTGGGACTCCTGTCGCGCCTCCAAATTGGATTTTCAGGAAGCCCCACATGCCGGCGTCGCCGTCGTCTCGCCTAACTCCACAACTTCATCCATTTTTTTTCCGCCAAACTAAACTCAATTAATCAAATGCGCTGTTGCCGAACCGGATCAATCCCTCGACCCTCCTCGGTGGGGTCGGCGCACTTTCTCGGACTTCGTCAAACATCCATTCCGATAATGAAAATAAATAACGCGACAACCTATAAACGGCTGTAATCGACGATTACGGACTGATCGAACGTCGGCTTGTTTACCGACCACTGTTATTACGTTTTGATTTTTTCCCTTAACGTCGTCGTCGCCGTCTATGATTTCGGGGACGTAATTATGGAAACGCAATTTCACGGTGAGCGGACTCGCAACTAGGATAGGCCCCCATTGACGGACCGGAGCGAATAAATAAACACTCAAATTGCTTTTATTCATCTGCCAAATTTGCATCATAATAACGCGGTTTTCATATTGCAACGTTAATTATCGGGCGATGAATGCAATTTTGTTTTGACTTCATTGTGATGGTGATAAATTAAAGCGCGCATTTTGTAACATCGATCTGCAAAGCCCCAAACAAAAGAGATCGCCAGATTGGGCCAGTCTCAATTTGCATGATTCTCGTCCCAACGCTAATTTTTCATATTAGCCCCCTCAATAACTGATTAAGCCCTTTCTCGCCGATCCCTATAGGCGTCGGCCTTGCAGCCCAGATTTAAAAAGTTTCTTCGCCTTCTTCTTCTGGCCGTGCCAGATGGCGGTTGGGACGGTCAAGTTTGGCCCCAGCTCCTCAGGTTGGTGGCTTGGAGTTTGTCTGGTGTTGAGGGAGCCCCCGTGTTGTTTAATTCACGTGCTAATAAATTAAAACACGCTTAACACCGGGAGTTGAGTCGCAATCACGAAACCGGGCCACCTTTATTGTGGGCAATAAAACACAAAGACTTCTTTATTAGTTTGATCAATTAAGCCATAAATCCAATTGAAAGGTCATTGCGGCCTGGCTCAATAAAGTCCAATTTGTTGATGGCATCGCGGTTTGAGCAAATAGCCGACGTTATATCGCCGTCAAGACTGCCCGCGTTGTTGGGGGCAGTAAAAGGTCCACGTTTAATTTTTACCCGTCTAGCGCAAGTAATGGCAATAAAATTGCGCCGGTTTTCGGAATAAACACGGCGATACCATCGCAGCACGCGCCCCGAATTTATTCAAATCCTCCCCGTGCCCGGAGTAAACGGGCTCGTTACATTTGCATAGGACCTCAAGTCCGCTGCACGTGCTGCAAAAATTGCCCGTAATTACGCCGTACACTCAATCTTATCCGTTGGATAAATTAATGGATTAAAATACGAAACTGGACCAGAGCAACACCTTGCGCACCCCACCCTCTCGTTCTCCTCTCGTATCGAATTTACATTTATATAGCTCGTTCGAAATTTCAACTTAATCTATAAGACATTACATGGCAATTTTATTACTGCGTTAAATGAGTTGGAAGGTGATGGAAAAAGCGAGGGTTATCGGGCATTATTTAGTGGCGGGGAAACGAACGCGGCGGCCGATAAAAAAGCTCCCGGTTTTCGGGAGATTTTTGCGAATTTGGCGCGTGATTGCGGGGTCAACGCGGAAAATGGGGAATCGACGCGTTTTTCAACCGCAAATCGCAGCTTCACCACTGGCCGACCCTGGAGACCGCTCGGGAAGGGAGGATCCCTCGGAGGCGATCCCATCTGCGGCGCGACACGAAAATTCCTGCTGAATTCAGGATTTCGCACACACGACGGGGGCGCGCAGGAATTAGAAAAGACAAATTTTGCAACCCCGAATAAATTCCAAGCCAATGAATCTCGGACGCCCAGCCAAATGAATTTTTTCCGCACAACAATATTAATAATAAAAAAATTATTTTTAAAAATTTCATCAAATTTTATTATTAGTTATTATAAATATTTTATTTATAAAAGAGTCGTATTTAACAGTCTACCAAATTTACCCAATATTTTCATACAAAAAAATACTTTCATTTCCCAAAAATACTAAATGCTCATCAAAATTAAGAAAATACATAATCTTAAAACGACAACCAAATATTGACATAATGTTGGCCTCTTATATATTTTGTTCGCTAAAATAACTTTTGTTGACCATAAATACTAAATGTTCACCAAATTTTATTCCGCATTTAATTCTAACATAATACCCAGATATTTAATTTTCGACAGTGTCTTATATTATTTAGCAGTTAAAAATACTATTTGTTGATCAAAAATACACAAGCAATAAAATGTTGTGCAAGTGGTAAATAATTTTATGCAAAATTATAGATGTAGATGTGGTAGGGCAAGGAAAATAAGAGTAAAAATAGAAGTGGTTTGCACAAAAAAAGATATTGATTTTCGTAATATATAAATGCTTTGCTGTAATTGGCTTGCATTATGTAAAACGTAAAACTTCTTTCAGTGGTAATTTCTAATCGTGCTTTTAAAATAAATTACAGGGCCTGAACTGACCTTGTACAAAACTTTTTTCGCGTGCCTCTTTTCTGGAAGCGTAAGCGGCAAGAAAAGATGCGCGAGCATATTTCATTTTTGGAGTAATAGAATAATTATTTGACGCACAAATTATTTTTTTGAGAAACACTAAATATAAATGGATAGCGCGAATATTTATTATGTACAGCACGGACGCGTAACTTGAGCGTTTTAAATTTGGTGAACATTTAGTAAAATTGATTGACATATAGAATTTAAAATGTAAGCAATGGTAAAACAATACGCAGCATAGTTATTTTAGTGGTGATGTTCTCATTTTCTAATGTATAATAATTTGGGTTTCATTTAGATTTCTTGATGCTCATTAAATTTTCTGGTGGACAGTGCAAGGGATGTATGGTTTAATTTGGTGTTCATTATATTTGTTCCCTTTATAAAATAATGCTTGAAGTGTGTTGAAGAACGTTTTAAGACATAGAAGTTAAAATTTTAAGATTTTATAATTTTTTTTAGCCTCACATCACCTATGAAGAGGACAGTATACATAACGGTTAAGAAGTTATAGTAAGAACTTAAAAAAAAAAAAAAATCTGACCTTCAAATGGATCACTTTCTCACGTAGTTACGTGCTTTTCTTCTATTGAGTGAACCCTATTACTTTACCCTTCTACAACATGTCTTAAGTGTTCTTACAAATCAATTTGTTTCGCATCATTTGCAACATTTGGAGTCAAACATCTGAATTGTCTTTGAAACCTATCAGCATCAAGACTCCGTTCCCTTACACTGTCTGGTAACAGTGTCCAGATATTGGGTGTCTCGGAAATTTTAAGTGAGGCAAGAAGGAGCTGGTGGTGCCTGTTATAACTTCACTCATCGTAACTGCAGAGCAAACATTGTAATAGAGAAGTTAATGGCGGCGCTAATGTTCGTTTCTCGAACTTACAAAGGTTGGGCTTAATTTTATTTACTTAGGGTCTGTCGGTTGAAATTGGTGCGGCGACAATTATTCATCGTCACTTCCGTTTCGTTATTTACCGTAAAAATGCACCGGTAACAATTAACGTTTGAAACAATCAAGTGCCTCCATTTTTTGAACTCATGCATTTTTATCCAGATTTCATTACAAAGTGACTGAAAGGATAATACGTGCTCGAGAAGTCACCGTATTCTTTAGAAACTTGATACAGTCTCGACATCAAAAGTAAATTTTTTCAACCGTTTTGGCCGAATTTTAAACCAAAAGAAATCGTCTCAGAAAGAGTCTGCTATTAAAAAATTTTACAAGCAAGTTTGCGTGTTTGTTTCAAATTGTGGACAACGCCGTGAAGAGCTTTTAGGAGAATCGTCCGACGTGGCGTCGCGGTTGTATCGGGAAATGTTGCCCCGAGGGCTGTTTGCGCGTGCATAGGGGAGTTGTTGGTAATTTTCCGCGTATTCCGCTCTTCGGACGCAATTCGGCGTACGGCCATAACTAATATGCAATCAGAAGCGGTCCCCGAACGGTTTTGGTGGAGGCGCTCGGGGATTTGGGATCGCCACTGAAAAACTTGTGTGTCATTGCATCAAATCGGGGAGGACGAGTCGCATATTGGATTTCGGGCGTGTTTGCTTCGGTCATGTCACGTTACATGTTTAATTTGACTGCGAGGGTGTCCCCTGCGATTGGTTTTCAGGCCTGCCGGCAACGCATTTCGTGGCCCCGAATAATCAGCTGGAATCGATGATTAGGGCCGAAGTCGATCTAGAGCAAAATTTCGATCGTGCGTCAGACGACGAAACCGACCACCGTGAAATCGACTCGACCCCCCATTTACTCTCGTTTTGTTCCGATTTATCCGACCGTGCCCAATCGGATCCGCTTAGAGTTGCATCTTGCACGTTGCACCTTCAACAATTTCGTTGCTCCGCTCCAACGGGGTGAATAGAAAATTTTATTAATTGAATCTGGTCTGTTAGGTTGGTTTAACGCTGGCAACGGTGTCTGTCCGGGACAAATCTTTGTCGAAAAATTCCGTCGTTAAATCCGTGGAAAAGTTGGCGAGTGGGTTGGGGAGGTTTATAATTTAGCTCGGAGGGGCGTTTTGAAAAATTGAATTTTGGCTTGTTTCAGGTTGGCTCCGGGCCTCCAACAGACGCAGCTATCTCAACAGATTCCGGCCAGCAGCAACTCGTTAGGGGGGCCGCAACAGTCGCCCCTGGTCATGCCGGTGTTTCCGCTGAGGCCGGCACAGTCAGCCCACCCTCCGCATTACTCGCCGTACTCCCCGTCCAGGTTCCACATCGACAAGAGGTGCCAGCACAGGTGCTCCTGGAAGTGTCTCAGCATAGGGCTCATCATGCTGGCCGTCGCCCTCACCGCCATGCTGGCGTACTTCGCAGGTAACAATAAAAACTCCCAGTTAACGTCCAGAAAGTACCAATCGATAACTGCGGCAAAGAAATAGAGAGAAAAATTGCAACTACCCTTGCAGCCCGCCCTTAAGAATAAAGTTTTACAATTTTTGACGTTAAATAAAAATTTTGGCGTTCCCCCGGATGTACCGTCAAGGTGCGCAGTTGTAAATTCTTCATGTCGATATTTCGCTGTTTCAATGCTCGCCGCCATAATCCGTTATGAAATTTTATTAAAACTTTTCCCTTTTACTTGCTCCCGTTTTGTAGCGTGGCCGCGAATCTCGGGGCTCATTATTCCACAGTGATTTGTTGTAACTTGCTCCATTGTAAATCCCAAATTTTGCCCCAACCACCACCCTCGTTTCTGGAACGTGGTCGTAAAACGGGCACATTGTTACGTTCTGGCATAACACTACAAATATTAGCGCAACATGCAACGTTCAGAACCGTATCGGAACAATTACAACCGGAAACGGCGGGGCTCATTAGATATTAATTACGAACGATGACGTTGCACAAATATACGTCGAACATTGGCCAGATATGGAGGCAAACAACCCGGTGGCTCCGCTGTAATGGGAGTTGGGCGTGAGAAGGCACGAATTGGCGGAGGCGCCGGGCGAATTGTCCTCTAATTTCCTGAAAAGCGTCTTTTGTACAAATATTGCCAAAATTATAATATTAAAGGCCAATTTTGAAAACTCGTTGCCATAATTAACTATGTACAGTCGTAAACGTTGAAAATGGCCTCTCGCGTCTAGGCCTTCTACATTATTTTTTTATGGGAACAAATATAATGTACACCAAATTAAACCATACATCTCTTGCACTGTCCACCAGAAAATTTAATGAGCATCAAAAAATTTAAATGAGACCCAAATTATTATACATCAGAAAATGAGAACATCACCATTAAAATAACTATACTGCGTATTTTTTTACCATTGCTTACATTTTAAATTCTATATGTCTATCAATTTTACTAAATGTTTACCAAATTTAGAACGCTCAAGTTACGCGTCCGTGCTGTATATAATAAATATTCGCGCTATCCATTTATATTTAGTGTTTCTCAAAAAAACTATTTGTGCGTCAAATAATTATTCTATTACTCTAAAAATGAAATATGCTCGCGCATCTCTCCTTGCCGCTTGCGCTTCCAGACAAGAGGCACGTGAAAAAAGTTTTGTACAAGGTCAGTTCAGGGCCCTGTAATTTTTTTTTAAAAGCACGATTAGAAATTACCGCTAAAAGAAGTTTTACGTTTTACATAATGCAAGCCAATTACAGGCATTTATATATTACGAAAATCAATATCTTTTTTTGTGCAAACCACTTCTATTTTTACTCTTATTTTCCTTGCCCTAGCACATCTACATCTATAATTTTGCATAAAATTATTTACCATTTGCACAACATTTTATTGCTTGTGTATTTTTGATCAACAAATAGTATTTTTAACTGCTAAATAATATAAGACACTGTCGAAAATTAAATATCTGGGTATTATTATGTTAGAATTAAATTCGGAATAAAATTTGGTGAACATTTAGTATTTATGGTCAACAAAAGTTATTTTGGCGAACAAAATATATAAGAGGCCAGCATTATGTCAATATTTGGTTGTCGCTTTAAGATTATGTATTTTCTTAATTTTGGTGAGCATTTAGTATTTTTGGGAAATGAAAGTATTTTTTTGTATGAAAATCGCACGACACTGAAAAGTAGCCAATAGAAAAATAGAATTCGGTGTTATTTCTATGACAATGTAAAAATTTCCTGGAAATTTTTGCACCATGCATGAAATTAATTAATAAGTGGAAATTATTTCAGCCACTCAAAATTATTTATTTATTAATAGTGACATCATAATGACTTAATGGACCAATGTCCGTGTCGTTGCAATTTTCTTACCGAATATGCCCTCGTGCATTGATTAATATTTGTAAATTTTATTTTCATTCATTTTCAAAACGTAATTAGCCCTCGTGTTAATACGTTTTGGAAATGCATTCGAAAAAATTTTCGGAAATAATCAATGCACTAGGGATATTATAAGTGAAAATATTGGGTAAATTTGGTAGACTGTTAAATACGACCCTTTTTTTATTATTATTTTATATTTTTATTATTTAACAGGATTGTTCTTAAACGCCAATAAAGCAAATATTTTTTTTTCATGGGACTGTTAATGATATTGAACCTGTAACGAAACATTTTTAACTTGCTCAGAATTTGTTGCAGATTGAAAGCAGGAGCGCTGACCCTATGCCATAAGCCCCATATCCTGCGGGCTAAGAATTTCTATCGGGGTTGTCTCCTTTATCCAAAACATTCTGGTTTTAAAGCCCTTGTCCCGCACCCCTATTTGCTAGAGCCACGCAATGCCCAGAGGTCTTATGATGTAAATCTTTAAGGACGTGAAGGTCAAGAATTGTTCAAGTTCAGAGAATATTTTCTGTGACGCCACATTTGAGGCCTTAAAAATTGACAAATGGTTGAATAAAAACATTTTTTTTAATGCCAAAAGGCTTTCTTTAGAGCTTTTTAAGCGGCCGAGTGGTGTTCTTAGAAGCTCAACTTTAAGTTGGTGCATTTTTGAATATAATCTCTTAAAACAAATTACCAACATTGAAAGAACTTTTCACTCTTATAAAAGACGCTATCTCCTTAAGAGGGCGGTTCTTATTGACGCGGACTTAATTTTCATAAACATTTCTCTTAAGTGACGATTTGGTGGATGCGCCGGGAGAATTGCTGCGCCGTCATAAATAAGTCTTTCCTTTGATCCGGCTGCTTTATTGGCGTTATGAGAATTTCAGCTCCAGTTGCTGAGTAATTAGAAGGAATTTAAAGGACTTCTATATACCGCAACAAATTTCCCTTTTAAATCCGCATTGTGCGTGACTAAGGTAATATCCATCGGCTTATAATTTTTTCAATTTTTGAAAACAAACACGATTTAGCATAAAATCACGCCGAACCCCACTTTTAAGAAGTCCCGCATTTAAATGGCTTCATTACGGCGGCGAGAAAAAATTATAAAACCACCCAATGATTCTTAACTTCCACCAAGTTCTGATCTTTAAGCGAATTTGATGGTTCTCGTTCGGTTTCAGCTGTTAGCTCCATGAAGCCGAACATGGACTCGTCGAACTGCATTTTGGTTCAAGACGTCAAAGACGTGACCCACGACCAGATGACGCAAGGTTCGGTGTCGACCCAGATGCCGACTGAAGGTGGGTGATTGTTATTTTTCGTCTCTTTGTCCCGTTGACCGGTTGTGGTTTTGCAGAGTCGCTTCCTACCAGTACAGCGGAACATTCGAGTGCCACAACGCAACACAGTTCTCTGCAACCGCCGCAGCAACGCAGCCAACCGCAAACGCAATGGCCGCCGTTGCCGCTGTTGGAACAACGCGAACTCAACACGCTGCACACCGCCACAATTCCGCCATATCAATTCTGGAATTCCGAGTTCCGGAACAAACAGCCGACGTTCATTCGGTTCAATTTCACACTACCTTGGGGCGCCAACTTCGCAGTGTTCGGTCGCAGAAACGTGGCCCCTAGCGTGACGCAATACGACTTTGTGGAGTTCATTAAGGGCGGAAGACTCGACCATAGGTTGAGGCGGAAACGGGGCGCGGAACGCGACGACGACGTTCCCGCGATGCAATCGAAATTTGGATACGGCACCAGCAGGAACACGCACCGGACGGACGTGTTGGATAGCATTTCTAGCTCGTACGAGGGCACGAGGAAAATTTTGGCCGACTCAGAGCCCAAGGGACCCTTCTACGTGCCTCATAATATAAAAATAAATTACCCCGAAGATTTGTCCACGGATATCCCCCATCCCACTTTAGATTTGGGACTGGCTATCGATGAACACGTGATTTCGAAACGGGAAGCCGATATGGAGCCCATGCTCGTGAACGTCAGCCTCCTCCAGTACTTGGACACGGGCCGCTGGTTCTTGTCGGTCTATAACGACGAACTCCAGCCGCACAGCGTGTCTTTGATCATCTCCGAGGCGGAAGGCGTCAGCACGACTTGTCCCAACGATTGTTCCGGCCGAGGATCCTGCTACCTGGGCAAGTGCGATTGCATAGACGGCTTTCAAGGGATCGACTGTTCTAAGAGTGAGTATTTACTTTATCTACCGCTCTGTTCCCAATTCCATTACGAAGCCCTCGGACAAACAGAACCGCCATTAATAACAACCCGGCCGGCGACGGCGACGCATCGATCGCCCCCCAAACCCGCGACTTATTTACCATCGAAATTCTTTCAAAAGAACTCTTTGTCATAACAGTCTCCTTTCAGGTGTTTGTCCGGTTCTTTGCTCGCGCCACGGGCAATACGGGGGAGGTCTCTGCCATTGCGAGGAGGGCTGGAAAGGACCGGAATGCGATATTCCCGAAAGCGACTGTCGCGTTGCTGACTGCTCGGGACATGGACAATGCGTGTTGGGATATTGCCAGTGCAAACCGGGATGGAAGGGCGAGACCTGCGAAGATCCCGACTGCGAGGACCCCACCTGTTCGGAACACGGAGCCTGCGTCCACGGCCAGTGCTACTGCAAGGCCGGATGGAAAGGGTCCAGGTGCGACGTCATCGACGAGCAAGTGCACAAGTGCTTACCCACGTGCTCCGACCATGGAGTCTACGATCTCGAGGCGGCCAAGTGCATCTGCAACCGGCACTGGACCGGGCCCGACTGCTCAGAAGGTATTTTATCAATTTTCTCGTTGCTTTTCATTCATTCTCTTTCCTTTTACCAAGAGCTTTCACCCCAAATTTTGGGGTTAGATATTGATAGGAATTGATCAGAGGAGGAGGAATCTGGGAGTTTTTGCCTGGGCTGCTGCTGCCTCCCGGGGCTGGCCTCGCTCAGTTGCTTGAGTTACAGTGGAGCATCGAAATGTCTTAATTTGGCCGGTCCGGGGCCCGGATTGATTTCGTTTTTTGCCCGTTCGAGGGGCGTAGCGCCATGTAGGTACCTGTATGCGCCATCTGGAGGGTTTTAATGGTGATTAATGGAGCGGCTCGGCCCGATTCGAGATCGTCTTGATCGTTTTTGTTTCTGTTTAATTACTCGTCGCTTGCGTCGCGACGCCGGCTGCATACCGATTCGGGAAAAATCACGTAACGGACCGTGAGATGAAAAAAGTTCAGGGGATCGTTAGCGACATAAAAATATCCAGCCGGCGGCGTCATCCGGCCTTCCTCCACTTTTACGACACATAATATCGAGCAAACCATCGAGCCGGCGGCGTTAACTCACCTTAATGTCTTTACGGTTTTCCTAAACACATCGTCATTGATATTGGTTCTTCCGTTTCAGCCCTCTGCAATTTGGATTGCGGCCCTCACGGCCGTTGCGATTCCGGCAAATGTCGTTGCGACCAGGGGTGGACGGGTCCCCGTTGCGAACAACTACCCTGCGATCCGAGGTGTCAGGAGCACGGACAATGCAGGAACGGAACGTGTGTGTGCTCGCAGGGATGGAACGGACGTCACTGCACCCTCCGTGAGTAACTTCGAGACGAAGTTGGGTAATTTAGGGAGATCTCCGCTCTATTGGGCTAACGGAACATCCGTCTCGCTTCGGGAATTATACGTTTGCGTTCCGGCGTTCCTATTTATATTCGTGCTATCAATGGGAATTAATATGGGCGACGGTGGGTGCTGCCATCGAAACCATACTAGTCATCTTAATGCGATTTTAGGCTCGCCGGAGCGCGCTTTTTAATCGAAAATGCCCCACAATCGAAATCTTGCAAGAATCGTTCTCCACCACCCACCGCGAGACCGTGAATTTTTGACGGCAAAACATTTTTAAAAGCCTCACGAAACACCACTCCAGAAGTTCTCTGAAGATCGTTGATCAGTTTAACTTCTGGAATCTCTGTTGTTAATTGTTTGACTCCAGTAGGTAGCTAATTGAGGCGCGAGAGGATGCGAATCAAGACGGGGTTGTTCACCCAATCAAATTTGACGGAAAACACGATTGATTTACGACCCAAACTATTGTCGAGCTTTCCAGAATTGTAACAGCTAATCGCGCTAATGCTTTGATAGACTATTTACCGGTAAGTGCATTTACTTGTTGAACTAACGATTTTTTAATAGTCTCTCACGGCCGTTTTTCCGTCAATTTTCCAAGTGACAGTGAAGGAATAATTTTTTTTAAAAAGACACTAAAACTCTTTGGGGTGCATCGGTGCAATTAGTGACGGTAATTGGGGGCTTCACACGCGAAAGGGCGATTATTGCCCAAGATTTACGACGTCGGGGTGATCGATGAAAAAAGGAAGTAATTGCGTTTGGTTTCTGTAGCTGGATGTGAGAACGGATGTTCGGGGCATGGCCAATGCACTTTGGAAGAGGGTGCATACAAATGCGTCTGCATTCAAGGATGGGCCGGGTCCGATTGCAGCATCCCCCTGGAGATGATCTGCAACGACGACGCCGACAACGACCACGGTAAGATAAATGGAGCATTAAAAGTAGCAACATCCACAAATCTTACATTTTGGAAGTGCGATCTTTTCTTGGAGCTGAAGAGTCTCCATTTACAAAGGAAGCATGTAGAAAAATAACTTTTATTAAACATCAAACAAGCATTGGGAGTCACACTAACAAAAACCAGAAGATGTTCCAGGGGTAGTTACAATCTTCTCACGTTAGTTCTACCCTATCATCTTAGGTCGTTACTTCTGAAGCAGTTCGCAGTTCGGAAAGGCTAGAAAGCCAAACAATTTATCTAAAATCTAATCCAAAGCCGGAAATAGTATTTAGAACTTCCACCTTAATTTAATAATAGCCGATAAGCTGATTGTGCGTTGAGGTCGCGTCGGTGGTCGCGCTCCGTTCTTGATGTGGGGTTGGCTTGCAGACGGCATGACGGACTGCTCGGACAGCGAGTGTTGCTCGCACGCCAGCTGCGCGGACCACATCATGTGTCTATCGAGCAACGATCCGGTGGAGGTGTTGTTGCGAAAGCAGCCGCCGTCGGTGACGGCGTCCTTCTATCAGCGCGTCAAGTTCTTGATCGAAGAGAACTCGGTGCAGTCCTACGCCCACATCGACGAGTACACCGAGAGGTAAGTGGGCCATCGCCATATCACATGGCGAGTGTCTAGAGCTTGCGAGCAGCCCCTCGGGGGCGGTAGTCACGCAGACCATTCGCGGCTCACAGGAAATCAGCTCTGCACGTTGAGCGGAGGCCGGAGGCCGCTTTGCTCGGGCACCGCACACCCCTAGCGGAGCCCCAGTCCCCCCCCGTCCTCAGTACCCCATCCTCCTGGTGCGTCGGGGCTCTCTCACGAAGAAAAAACGATGAAAAAAAATTTGCGTGAAACGTGACGGAGCCGCGGCGGGTGCCGGGATATCATTGTGTCTTGTCTTGTCTGAAACCCCTGTGTGCGTCTACCCGTCTCCGAAGCCCGAGTCTGTCGCTCAGATTGCGCTTGCGGCGCGATTTATACACGCCGCCGAGACTTAAACTTAAATGTTTCGAGAAAAGAAAGATGAAAAAAAAAAACAGTTGTGTATTGTTACCCATTTAGCCCTAGGTAGGTATCATGACGGTGGCGGACACAAGTTGAGCAGCCAATGTTGTTTCACATCTCACGTTTACCCGCTTTTATTAGACTAACTCATGTTTGCGTCCGTCCGTTTTCTATGTTTTGTTTGTTTGCTAGTAGACCTTGCTAACTTGTGTCTGTCATTGTCTGTAGCTAAAAGTTTGTTCTGACTGTGTGTTCGTCACGTTGTGTCGTCACTAAAACTGGTCGAATTTAAGAGTGAATGCGGGTGCGAACGTTGTCCGTCTCTAACATGTACCCGGGTCGTCGTGACGGACGCGCTTCCGTCACGGCCGCCCTTGCTTACGTAGTACTAGCGTCGCCGCACGGTCCAATGACGTGCGTCATCCAGCCGTGTGGCGCCGCACAGTATTGCCGTGTGGTTAGTAATTGTCCTGTCTTCTGTGTCCCCTATGTCGCTGCTGCAACCTTCACTTGTAGCGAGTTCTGGAATTCCTTTACACCGCGGTAAGTGGTCAGCATCTCCCCATGTTCTGTCTGTCTGTCTGTTCGTCTGTCCGTGTGCTGCCTGTAGCCTGCGCTCTCCCCATTGTGCGTCCTTCCTCATTTGTTTGTCCAACCTTTATGTACTCTCTATGTTTGTTCATTATATTCATGCTTCGTATTCATCCGACGACCTCTTACCGGCTATAATTCACCGAAACTTCTGAAACCTCCTAAATCATCTCGGGCTCTCCTCGCAGGAGGACGTACCAGCATAGAAAACGCAAAACTCGAATAGCCACCATCAGACAATAATCGGCGTCGTCGAATTAAAACCGTCAACTTTTCCCAGCAGAGTTCAGCAATTAATTAAATCATCACGACAGGCGCTCAAGTCGCTAATTCACTTGTAACTTTTTAAATAATTCTGCCGCTAATGGAATCAGCTGGTAAGAGGTCCGATTTTATTTCAGTTGCATTGAATGTTTCAGCTCTTGTCTGTCGCTCTAAATGCCATTTGTGACTTGTCCATACTCATACAATCATACCATGAATCAATCATGCCTCCCGAACACACATCAAATCATCGGGCGTTTTATAAATTTGCAATCGAACAGGACGTCCGACTTTCCGCCGTCCGGCCATTATTCGCGCTCTGACGATGATGATGATGACAGCGATTCAACACCTCCCGTTTATTGTCCCGAATGCGATTTGTACTGCGCTCAAAAATTGATCGAACTGTCGACAGTTCACTTTCGATCATATTTTCGAGTAAACGACAACAG